>JAHRHZ010000020.1:56094728-56139343 GCA_024137785.1 Ginglymostoma cirratum | reverse complement strand
CATCATAGGAGCAGGAAAACTTGACGTTTCGGGCCAGGGTTTAGGCCCGAAACGTCAAGTTTTCCTGCTCCTATGATGCTGCTTGGCCTGCTGTGTCCATCCAGCCCCATGCTTGTTACCTTTTATCATTCAGCCACTTTTAGCACCTGCAGTACCATTTTCAGTGGTTTTGTCTTTCTGTTGGTTAGTCCTCACTATTCAGATCTGCCAAGCTCTGGCAGACATGCTCCTCCTAAGAGGAGTGAACAATTCTCATGGGCATCTTGGAGATCCCAGATTCTCAACAATACTTTTCACAAGGTTTCTATACCCCATACTAATGAAATAGTTAGCAAACAGTTGTTGCCCATCCCTAATTGCCCTTGAACTGAATAATTTGCTGGGGTTGTTTCAGACGAGCCATTAAGATTTAATCGCGTTGTGGGTCTGGAGTCATATGTAGACCAGACCAAGTAAGGATGGCAGATTTCTTTCCCTGAGGGCCGTTTATAAAGGTTTTTACGATAACTCATGGCTCCATGGTTGCCTTTACTGAGACTCATTTTTACGTTTCAGAATGACTAGTTGAATTTAAATTCCTTCCAGCTGTCATCCCAGACAGAGAAAATGGTTTTAAAAAACCGTAATAGTTGGGGGTCAGTGGGCTGAGCGGCTGGTTTGCAATGCCGAGTAATGCCAGTGTTGTAAGGTTTAATTCCCACACTGGCTGATGTTATTGTGAAGGACTCTCCATCTCACTCTTTCCCTGTGCCTGAGGCATGGCGGCCCTCGGATTAAACCACCACCAGTCATCTCCAGCTGAGAGAACAGCCCTATAGTCCTAAGGAACTATGGCGACACTACCTTTTATCCATTTATAAATGAAATGTATTGGTCCTTCACTTTGAAGAATACAAGATAAGTCAGGCCAGCATATCTCTTCTGTTTTTGACTTCTCCTTCTGCAGTGGTGGGATTTAGACCCATGTCACCAGGGTATGTGCCCTCAACTGCCAGCACACCCTTAAAAAACAAAGTCTCAATATTGAAATTTGTGATTTTTTTTTAATCTAAAGTCTCCTATTGGGAGTTTCCTGACACCGCAAACTCCAACCCTTCCCCAGACACTTGGGAACCCATTACAGATGAACAAATGTTGCAGTATTTCTATAGGAACATGGTCCTTTGTTACGCACAGAAGCCAAAAATAAGTGACCTCTTTATGAAACAATGCTGCCTTTGGCATCCATATACCAGGGATATGATGAGAAAGAGCTGGTAACTAAAGAGTTAAAAAGAAGATGCTTTCATCGATGGGTTTTTAATTCCCTTCATTGTTGGCATCTTATGAAGACTTTAGAAGATATAACAGAGAAACACACAAACTGGGTAATTAGAAATCTGCCTCAGTAATTTTGTTTTGTAGTCAGCTAGAATAGTTTGTTGTTTTGGGCATCCGTTCCCTGCTTGTAAAACTCCATGCCTAATTGTGGGCATGAGAGTGAGCAGACATTTATTCATCTGGCAAGAAGCTTGAGAAATTAGAAATATTTTGCTATATTACTAATGGAACATTGAACCACTTGCCCAACTTTTAAATTGTTCAATCTTAATGGCATTCCTTTTTGTCAAAGTACAGTTTACAATTTATTGCTTTCAATAGCTTTCAGTTGGCCACCCTATTCCCTTTCTCCAGGCTACCTTTGTGGCCTAGTCAAGGCACTTAGCAACTTGGCAAGAGGTTTGAAATGGACGGACCCTCTGAGTCTGTGCCAATCCCAGCTTGGCCCAGAGGACCCAGACCGTTTTGCCTTGGTTATTTACTTTGTTTTTCTGTCTGTGGTGAAACCTTTGTGACGGGTCAAAATTCACAAGGTTGGATGCATCTTTGTGACGTGCAAGCTGGCCTTCCAACAAGCTGATGAGGGTGGAAGAGGAGATGATGGGGAGATGAAATTCTGGCAAGTGATACATTTGAGAAGCAGATTGTGGCTTAAATTCAGCACAGCCCTGTGGCAGCAGTGTACACTGTCTACAAGCTAACTCCCCAAGACTCCATTAGCAGCAGCGTCTAAGGCCATGATTTCTATTACCTAGGAGGACAAGGACAGTAGGTACATGAGAACACCAAGTTTTCACCTGGACTGCAGTGATTGAAGAGGTCAATGCACTACTGTCTTCTCCAGGGCTTTTAGCAAATGCACAAAAACGGCTGGCTTTGCCAACATTCCTTGACAGAAGGACAAAACTATAGGGAAGGAAACAAAAGAAAAGGCTTTGAGAAATCTTAATCAAACTAGTACTGACAACAGTAGAAACGAAAAGGATTAAAATGACATAAAGATGACTGACATATTAATTGTTCTTGCATGCAACTCTGGAAATCTGACAAACCCATGGAACCCATTACCAGGTCCTGATCAAGTGCATTGAGCTGAGAACATTAAACCCATAGCTGAGCGTTAGGAACATTAACGTTGGTAAATTCTCACTGGATTGCCTATATCACGAGAATTTTAATGAAGGAATTGCACTGACCTAGTACTCATCAAGCCTATAAAATGTAGTCACGGTTGTAGTGTGATAACAACTGAGCAATCACATTGCAGAAGGAAACTTCCAGAAGAGCAGTGAGGTAAACTGTGCAGTAGCGTGTTTTAGATCCTGTTAGTAATGAATATATCTTGGCTAGCTCATTGGGGAGGAGGGGTGGGGGTGACAGGGTCTTCTCTGCTCTTTTTCAAACAGCATTGTGCAATTGTCACATCCAGCTGAGAGTGACTTCTGAAATAACAGCCCCCCTGGCAGTGTAGCCCTCCCTCTGTATGGCACTCAAGTGCCATTCTGGGTTACATGCTCATGCTCCTGGGTTACTACAAGAACCTACGCTGTTCTAGCTCAAAGGCCGTGAGAGTTATTACTGTGCCATTGCTGGCATTGTCGACTGGGATAAATAGTCCCTTCAGCCGAGGTCTCCACAACCTCTTGTCGGGGGGCCTTCAGTCTCTCAGGGCAGCTGGGGATGAACTGCCACCAGCGCCTTTCGTAAGCTTAAAAATAGATTAAAACCAGGAGAATAAACAAATTTTTTTCCAGAATTTTTTTCAGAAAAACAAGTTTTTCTGAAGAAGGGTCTAGGCCCGAAACGTCAGCCTTCCTGCTCCTATGATGCTGCTTGGCCTGCTGTGTTCATTCAGCTCTACACCTTGTTATCTCAGATTCTCCAGCATTTGCTATCTCAGGATAAACAAATGCCAGTCTATCATGGGCTGTCACGTAATTATCTCTATTCAGTCTGAGGCCACACGGTCAATCTGGGACATGTATTAATTGTGTGCAATCACAGAAGCCAAATGGCTCTCAAATTGCGAGTGAGTAGCTCCAGTTGAATCTAAGATAACAAGGTGTAGAGCTGGATGAACACAGCAGGCCAAGCAGCATCAGAGGAGCAGAAAAGGCTGACATTTCAGGCCTAGGTCTAGGCCAAGGCCAGAAACGTCAGCCTTCCTGCTCTCCTGATGCTGTTTGGCCTGCTGTGTTCATCCAGCTCTACACCTTGTTATTTCAGATTCTTCAGCATCTGCAGTTCCTACTATCTCCCTCCAGTTGAATCTACTTATGAATGGAATAATGGGTTTTGTAGGAGGGAACGGCGATGCAGCTGCACAAAGCGTTTTGATGACGTTACACGCTACAGGAACCTTAAGCAATTAGTATTGTTATGCGAGTTGCTGCGTCAGCCCTTGTTTCCCTCCCATTTGTCTATTATTTATTTAGCTTGTGGTGTAAGATTCTCTCTGAAGTGACTGCAAGCCTTTCTTTAAAAAAAACTCTCTCGATTGTTTGCGTGGCCTGTGAGTGGCTGAAAGATGTGCACAGATTCCCACAATTAGCTTTGCATCTAAACTTGTGAATCTCCCAGTTCCCCACCAGGCTCCTGTTTGTAGGGAAAAGGCAGGAGATCTGCTCCTTCCTGCACCCTGGGAAATCACTCGGTTGTTTTCAAGTTGCTCAGACTCTAGGTCATTCGTTTAGCACGCTTGCCTTCATTGCTTAGACGTATTGAGTACCAGAGTTGGGACATCATGCTTAGGTTGGACAGGTTGTGGGTGAGGCCTGTCCCAGAGTACTGTATCCAGCTTTGGTCGCCCTGTTGTAGGACGGTATTATTAAGCTAGAGAGGGTTCAGAAAAGTTTTACCAGGATGTTGTCGGGAATGAATGGTATGAGTTATAAGGAGAGGCTGGATAGACTGGGACTGTAGGTTGAAGTGTGACCTTATGAGAGGTTTATAAAATCATGAGGCGTATAGGTAAGGCGATAGCAGGTGTTTTTTTTTTCTCCCTAAGGTGAGGGATTTCAAGACTAAGAAGCACATTTTTAAGGGAAGAGGAGACAGATTTAAAAGAGACGCGACAGGCATTTTTTAAACACCGAGAGTGGTTTGCATGTGGAATGAACTTCCGGGGGAAGTGGTGGATGTGGGTACAGTTCCAATGTTTAAAAGACATTTGGATAAATACAGGAATAAGAAATGTTTGGAGGGATATGGGCCCGGAGCAGGCGGGTGGGACTATTTTAGTTTGGAATTATGGTCAGCATGGACTGGTTGGACTGAAGGGCCTCTTTCTGTGCTGTGTGACTCTATGACTTGTTACACCTTCCAAAGCCACTGGCATCTAGAAGGATAAGGGCATCATCGCCTCCTGCTGGTCGCCCTCCAAGCTGTGCACCATCCGAACTTAGGAATATATTGTGGTTCCTTCAAAGTCGCTAGGTCAGAATCCTGGAACTCCCTCCCTAATAGCCTTGTGGATGCCCTTACATCGGTTCAAAAAGGTGGCTTTTTACTATCACCTCCAGAGCATTTTTTAAAAAATTCATTCACTGGATGAGGGTGTCACTGACTGCCAGCATTTATTGTCCATCCCTAATTGCCCAGAGGGATTAACCACATTACCGAGGGTCTGGAGTCACACATAGGCCAGGATGGCAGTTTCTTTACCTAAAGGGCATTAATGAATCAGATGGGTTTTTCCCCAACGATTGATGATGGATTCATCATTAGATTCTTAATTCCAGATATTTATTGAATTCAAATTCAACCATCTGCTGTGGTGGGATATTGAACTTGCGTCCCTCAGAACATTATCTGGGTCTCTGGATTAACAGTCAAGTGATAATACCACTAGGCCTTCACCTCCCCCATTGAGCAGTGGCCGACAAACCCAGCCAGCAATGCCCTTGAAAATGAATAAAGTCGGGCCATTCTCCCAATGGCCCATTGACATCCATATTTGGCAGCATAATTGCGACATGGTTCGAATGTCTTCATATTTTACTGTGTTCGTGCACTGAGTGCATTGTGTCCTGATCCATGTAAGTTACAGCGAAAAGTCCCATTGTGTGTTCCAAGGTTACTTCTGAATGAGCCCTGAAATTAGTGTGGCCTGCATTCACTATTTACAGGAACCTGCAGGAAATGTGGTTGTCTTTGCTGTCAAATAGTTGAATGCTTGATGTCAGACTATTGATTTGCAAAGAAGATTTTTCTACACATAATATCATGACTCATGCAACAAAAATGACCGAGAGAGAAATTCTTAAAGGGAGTCCATCCAGAACCAGGCACTTTACTCTGTTCACCAGCACCAGTGGTGGAGTTATTAAAATCAGAGATACTCAGTAGGCTGGAACACTTGAAGTGTGCAGATTATCTGAACGGTATGGAGCTGGAGGGGATTTCAGAAATGGGGAAGGATGAGGTCATGAGATTTGAAAACAAAGACAAGAAGTTTGAAGGTGAGATTTTGTTGGATCAGGAGACAAGTTAGGTTGGAAAAAGCAGGGTGACGCATTCAATAAGACTACTTTCAGAACTTAGAACATACAAGCGCATTATTTTAAGAGTGCTTTGTGTGTCTGTGTGTGTGTCTGTGTGTGTGTCTGTGTGTGTGTGTATATAAGTGAGAGAGAGAGAGAGAGATACCAAAAAATGATTCTCTAGGGCAGTAGTCCCCAAACAGTTTTCCACTGTGACACTACGTTGAGGTTTGAAACTTGTCTTGACCTCTCAGGGGGAGAGTAATTGATCGATCAGTGGTGAATAGGGGGTATTGGCTTTGCTGCTTCAAAGCTCTGCTGGGGAAGCACAGAACTGGAGAAAGGGATGTGTGTAATAGGCTGGACAGACACTGCCTATGTCAACACATTCCTGACTAGTCTCCCACACTCTACTTTCTGGAAACATGACGTCATCCAAAAGCCTGTGTGTTAATTCTCAACCAGTCTCCATCCCCCATCCACCCGTGTGCTCTCTGATCTGCATTAGACTCTGGATCGGGCAGTATATTGATTTTAAAATTCTCACTCTGGTTTACCCTTCATAGCCTTGTCTCTCCCTATGTCCGTATCCTCCTTCAACTCCATAACCCATAGTGCTGTCTGCATCCATCCAATTCTGGCCTCGTAAGCATACCCGATCTTAAATCCACAGTTGGTGGCAATGCCTTTAGGTGGGCCACAAGCTCTCGAAGTTCCCTTCCTACATCTCTCCGCCTCTCTATCTCTTTCCTACCTTCAAGATGCTCCTCAAAATGTAGCTTTTGGCCATCTGACTAATGTCTCTTTCTGTACTTTGCCTATTTTGTTTTATGATGCTGCTGTGAAGCATCTCAGGACATGCTACATAAATGTACATCGGTGTTTGTAGTACCTTGATTTCTCATTGCATTGTAAGATCCCTGACTATCGTCACTTGCACTGAAAGACCCCCTCTGGCACCTTCCTTGGTCAGTCGCTTGGAAAGACTGGACAGGATGTGTGAGGACAGTCTCTGTCTTGTTCCTTGTGTGTTTGATGCACGTTGACATGCTCAGGCCTCCAGCCCATTTCCATTTTCAGCCAGATTTGGCTGATGCCTGGGTGGCTGAGGGTATAGGTTTCTGTCATCCCACAGCATGGACTTTTTCTTCCTGCACATTCTCACAAGTTTCTTTCAATTATCACAAAAGTTGATGACATTTAAAGGGCCTGTTAAGACTAATTTAACTAATGGGCTATCCACTGAATTTCTTTAACCATCATCACAAATCTGCCCCCTTTCCAATGCCTTCAAATCCTCTCTAAATCCAGAATTATAGGGAGACGCTGAATAGGTTGGGGCTATTTTCCCTGGAGCATTGGAGGCCGAGGGGTGACCTTAAGGACATTAAAATCATGAGAGGGGCATGTGTAGGGTGAATAGCCAAGGTCTTTCCCCCAGGGTTGGGGAGTCCAAAATTAGACGGCTTAAGTTTGAAGTCAGAGGAGAAAGATTTAAAAGGGAGCCGAGGGACAACTTTTTCATGGAGAGGGTGGTGTGTGTATGGAATGAGTTGCCGGGGAAGTGGTGGAGGCTGGTGCAATGACAACATTTAAAAGGCATCGGGATGGGTACACGAGTAGTTTAGAGGAATTTGGGCAAAATGCTGGCAAATGGGACTAGATTAATTTACGATGGATGGGTCTGTTTCCATCCTGTACATGTCTATGACTACGACTCTATGACTGAACACAGTGTCATTCAGAGGCTCAACTAGTGCCTTATACAAGCTCAGCATAACCTCCTTGCTCTTGTGCTCTCTAACCCGATGAATGAAACTGTAGGATGCAGTATGCTGTATTCACTGTGCTCACAACCTGTCCTGTCGCTTTCTGTGACTGGCAGGTATAACTTTTGATCTCTCTTGTCCTGTGTTCCTTTAGAATTGTACCCAAGTCACATTGTAGATTTTTCGAATCAATCTGTTTAGTGATGTTGTAACACACCTCTGGAGCTGGAGGGAATTGAACTCAGTCCTCCTAGCTCAGAGATAGGGACACTATCACTGAACCGTAAGCGCCTTCTCTCTCTCATTTCTGATTGTGATACTAATAAAAAAAAACATGTAGAGTAATATGAAAAAGTCTGCAACCTGACAAAAAGTAACGTTGAGGTTTACGAAAAGAATAGAAGGCTTTGCATTGCATTAATGTGTACACTTGTAGACATTTATTACCTCAGGATTGTGCAGTCTTTGGACAGGAATGGTTATATATTGAACCCATGAGCTGCAAAACATGAATCCTTTAGTAATTCCTCTGAGTGGACTCCTTCTGCTGGTACATGTCCATTTAATGTTAACATACACGAAATGTGCATTGCAGTTTTCAGTACAGCAAACCCTGGTTACCCGTGGGAGGTTGGGGAATGGGGCTAACACACAAACGTGGGTAGTGCATCATTGAAACCTGTCTACCACGAAGGACCCCGCAATCCAGCAGGACCCATCAATTAGGAGAAAAAAAAACAGATCTGGTGCTAACCTCACAAGTATTTTCACAGAATCCCTACAGTATGGAAACAGGCCATCTGGCCCAACGAGTCCACACCACCCCTCCGAAGAGTATCCCACCTAACCTAAACATCCCTAGATACTATGGGCAATTTAGCATGGCCACTCCACCTACCCTGCTCACCTTTGGACTATGGGTGCAAACCCACACAATCGCCCAAGGGTGGAATCAGACCCAGATCCCTGGTACTGGGAGGTAGCAGTGCTAACCACCGAGCCACCATGATCCACAGGTAGTGAATCTGTGTGTAATAAGGATGCCCCAGATGTGTTTTGTAGCAAATAAAGTGAGTTTTTGAAGCTGGTGTGATGGGAGAAACTGGAATGTTAATCAATTTGATCGAGCTCCAATAAACAATAATGTGATGTTGATCACGTTTTTTTACCAACGTTGGCAGTGAGATAAATATTTTGTACCAGCCCAGATGGCCAGTTCTCTTTAGAACTGTATGACGCAGAGGCTAATATCAGCTAGTCTCGACATGTTATAGTAAAAGCTGCTGTCTTCTACTTATTACCAAAACCCAAACAAATTGTCATGTACAAAAGAAAATCTGTGGATCTCTGGTCAGTACAATCTTAGTCATCCTTTCACCGTGAATTCTCTGCATTAAAACAAAGCCCCTGGATTCCTCACCTAAACGTGACAAGGCCCAGGATAATGGGCACAAGTCTGCAGTGAAACAACATGAATTCTGGGAGTCTGGCAAAATGCAAACAGCGTTGGGCTGACTGAAGTTCTACTGAACCTAGTGGTTATTACCATAAAAAGCCTGGCGACAACAGTGCAGACCAACACACTGGTTTGATGCTGTCTGCCAGGCTGTAGATGAAGAGACCGGACTATCGCTTTCTAATGAACAGGCTCGCTTACACACAGCGATAGCTGAACACTATTTCTGTTTTCTGCCCCCCGCCCACCCCGATCTTTTCTTGAAGTATTTGTCAGAGTAACTTTCTGAAACTCTTCCTGAGCTGTTTTCTTGCTTGTCTTGGTGGGGAGTAAAACATTTTCTCTATTTCAAATGCAGTCATTACTCAGCAACAGTCAAAAATGTCCAAATCAGTGGGAAAAGCTACTTCTGTTCTGTCCAGTCTTCCCTGTTTACTCTTGGTTCTAACCCCTTTTTCTTCATTCTGAAGAAGATCATTCTGGACTGGACATTAATTCTGTTTCTGTCTCCTCATATGCTGCTGGATCTGCTAATTAACTTTTTTTTCATTTATATCATTGTTTATTTCATTAAAAGTGTCCCATTCTTCTCTTGGAAGTCCTCTTTTAATCTTTTAAACCCACTTGGCGTTTGGCCTTTTAATTCGAAAGGCAGCAGCTCTGACTGCATGGCAGTCCCTCAGCCCGTAAGACCAGAAGAGAATAGGAACAGAAGTAGGCCATTCGGCCCCTCGAGCCTGGACTGCCATTCAACAGGATCGTGGTTGATCCAACATTCCTTGCGTCCATTTTCCTGTGGTTTCCTGTATACTCCTTGACTCCTCACCTGATCAAGGATCTGTCTATCTCAGCCTTAAATATACACAAGGACTCTGCCCCCATAGCTCCCTGTGCCAAGGAGTTCCAAAGACACACAACCCTCTGAGAGAAGGAATTTTGCCTCTTAAATTGGTGCTCCTTTATTCTGAAACTGTGCCCTCTGGTCTCAGACTCTCCCGTGAGGGGAGACCTTGATTCAGCATTTACCCTGTCAAATCCCTTGAAACACTTCAGGCTTAATGAGATCTTCTGTCATTCTTCTAAACTCCAGTGAGTAGAGTCTCAACTGGTTTAAGCTTTAATAAGACAATCCCTACATATCAGGGATCATCCTAGTGAACCTTCTCTGAACTGCTTCCAATGAAATGATATCTTTCCTTAAATAAGGGAACCAAACCTACTCACCTTCTCCACATGTGGTCTCACGGAGGTTTGGGGACCGCTTTGCAGAACACCTGCGCTCAGTTCACAACAAACAACTGCACCTCCCAGTCGCGAACCATTTCAACTCCCCCTCCCATTCCTCAGAAGACATGTCCATCCTGGGCCTCCTACAATGCCACAGTGATGCCACCCGAAGGCTGCAGGAACAGCAAATCATATTCAGCCTGGGAACCCTGCAGCCCAATGGTATCAATGTGGATTTCACAAGCTTCAAAATCTCCCCTCCCACAACCACATCCCAAAACCAGCCCAGCTCATCTCCACCTCCCTAACCTGTCCTTCCTCTCACCTATCCCCTCCTCCCACCTCAAGCCCCACCCCCATCTCCTATCTACTAACATCATCCCACCCCCTTGACCTGTCCGTCCTCCCTGGACTGACCTATCTCCTCCCTACCCCCCCACCTACACTCACCTTTACTGGCTCCATCCCCGCCTCTTCGACTTGTCTGTCTCCTCTCCACCTATCTTCTCCTCTATCCATCCTCTATCCGCCTCCCCCCTCTCCCTATTTATTTCAGAACCCTCTTCCCCTCCCCCATTTCTGATGAAGGGTCTAGGCCCGAAACGTCAAGCTTTCTTGACGTTTGCTCCTATGATGCTGCTTGGCCTGCTGTGTTCATCCAGCCCCACACCTTGTTATCTCGGATTCTCCAGCATCTGCAGTACCTTTTATCTCTCACCAGCACCTTGTCCAGTTGCAGTAAGACATCCCTACTCTTATGCTCCAACCTCCTTGAAATAAAGGCCAACATTCCATTAGCCTTCCTGATCACCTACTGCCTGTGTGTACTAGCTTTCTGTGTTTGTGCACAAGTACCCCCAGGTCCCTTTGTGTTGCAGCTCCCTGTGGTTTTTCTCCATTTAAATAATATTCCAATTCCTTTTGGTCTCCCTTCTAACATGAGCGTCTTGACATTTTCCCACATTATACTCCATTTGTCAGCTTAATTAAACTATCAATATTTCTCTCTGTAAACTATTTGTATCCCTCTCACAGCCTGTCTCTCCACCTATTTTTGTGTCGCCTGTGAATTTGGCTACATTTCATTCACTTCCATCCTCCAACTCAGTAGTATATGTTGTAAGCAGTTATGGTCCTAGCACTGATCCTGCTCTGAAATGCCAGCTTCGATGTTTGTGCTAGGCCTCTCGAGTGGGCCTCAAAATCCAGAACCTCTGACTCCAGTGAGAGGAAGAGCCAAATGAGTCACTGCCAATTTGAGCCTGATCACTTGGATAAAGTTGAGTACGATAATACTCCTTTTAATAGTTCTTCGATGTCAGTGGGGAAATAATCAGCTTTTTCTCACTGGACCAGTATGCCAAATTAACCCGCTATGTCATAGGGATGAGCAGGCATCTTTCTTGAGGGAACTGAAGCTGCCATTTTAAGTGTGCACCAGGTGACCTGTTCAGATGTGTGTCTGACTACTGTTGCATCTTAGATTTATAACTCACTGTTTGAATTCTTTGAGCTCCAGTTGCTATTTTTAGTGATTTATCAGTCTGCCCTTTACAAATCAATGAGCTTTATTTGGAGCCTTCAAAATCAACATGTCTGGAACTGCCAGCGGGAGGGAGTTGGAGAGAAGACTCCGCGGCTGACAGAGAAAGCAATAAAATATCAAATAAAAAGTATTCTGTGCACATTACAGCAGTTTTGTTTATAATCATGTGGACCAAGCAAAGTAAAGTTGTCCAAATGGATGTGTGTGTGGCCTGTTCTCTGTGGAGCCTGCTGGAGCTTCCCAATGCAGAGTACAGTACAACAACATGATAATCATGACTTCCTGCGTTGATTAAGCTAATTAAAATTCTGCTACCCCTGAATAAAGGGGGAACAACTGTTTAGGTGCAGGAGTACGGGGAATAACACGGTGGCTCAGTACCCCACAGCGCCAGGGACCTGGATTCAATTCCACCCTCGGGCGACTGTCCGTGTGGGTTTCCTCTGGGTGCTCCGGTTTCCTCCCACAGTCCACAGATGTGCAGGCTAGGTGGGTTGGCCATGCTAAATTGTCCATAATGTTCAGGGATGTGCACGCTACATGGGTTAGCCATGGGAAAGGCAGGGTTACAAGGATAGGGTAGAGGGATGGGTCTGGGTGGGATGCTGTTTGAAGGGTTGGTGTGGACTCGAGGGGCTGAATGGCCTGTTTCCACACTGTAGGGATTCTGTGATTCTACAGAGCTTTACTGGTGTTTTCCAAAGAAGAATGTGATGCAGCAATATTGAATTAATTAGGCTAATTAAAATCAAGGCAGCAAAAAGCTGCCTTATTGAGTAACAAATTGGTGGAAAGAAAATGACCAGTCTGTCAATTGGCTTCCGAGGCACTTTCAGAGAGCCAGTCAGAGTCCGAAACGTTGATACAGGGCTGGAATCACTTATAGGCCAGACTGCGACAGGACAGCAGTTCTGTGGAAGAACCTTGTTGAACCAACTTGATTTTTCCAACAGCCCAGCAGCTTTCCTGATCTCAGGCTGTCATTTCTGCATCTTTGAAAATGGAACTCAAATTTCTTCAAAAGTGGGATTCAACTCTTGTTCTTCAGTAATTAAATCCCCCTGAGCTGGAGAATTACTTGAAGTGCAAGAGTCTATGTTCCTGCACAGTTTTCACTGGTGTCTGTGTAAAAACAGGAGGGCAGTCCATAACGTGATCGGCAGCCTATCACATTGAAGAATATAACCAATGTGTTAGAGGAACAGACAAGAGCATTTGTAGGTCCTGCTCTGTCAACTGAATATATTCATTGTATGAGCTGGGCAAAATCAATGATCTCGTGAATGTAATTGGTTTTTAAGTTTAGTGATGTGGCTTTCATTATGTATCTGTCTACTTGAAGAAACTGGTTATGGATATTATATGGCCATGGGTACAGTAGATTCTGGCTGATCTGTGTGTCAGTCAACAAGTGAGGGGTCAGAGATCTGACTAAATGTGATAGAGTTTACTGTGGAGTATTAACTACTTTGAGGTGGTAGTTAATACTCCAAAGTAGTTAATACTCCACAGTATTTGAAAACGGGACATCCAGCAAATGTTGATAGGGTCGTTAAGAGCGCATATGGAATGTTGGCTTTCATTGGCAGGGGAATTAAGTTTAAGAGCCGCAAGGTTTTGCTGCAGCTCTATAAAACTCTGGTTAGACCACACTTGGAATATCGTGTTCAGCAGAAGAGATTTACCAGTATGCTGCCTGGACTGGAGGGCAGGTCTTATGAGGAAGAGTTGAGGGAGCTAGGGATTTTCTCATTGGAGTGAAGAAGAATGAGAGGTGACTTGATAGAGGTGTACAAGATGATGAGATAGAGTGGATAACCAGAGACTTTTTCCCAGGGCTGAAATGACTATCACAGGGGGCATAATTTTAAGGTGATTGGAGGAAGTTATAGGGGAGATGTCAGAGGTAGGTTCTTTACACAGAGTGTGGTGGGTGTGTGGAATGCACTGCCAGCGGTGGTAGTAGATTCAGATACATTAAGGACATTTAAGTGACTCTTGGATGGGCATATGGATGATAGTGTAATTTCAGGTATGCAGGGTAGTTTGATCTTAGAGTAGGATAATAGGTCTGCACAACATCATGGGCCGAAGGGTGTTGTACTGTGTTGTACTGTTCTATGTTCTATGTTCGTCCTCCTCCTCTCCAACCTAATTTAAGGGTATTGTTTTGTTCTATAGTGATTTAGGAAGTAGGTTTTCATGGTGAGTTATTCATGTGTGATCAGAATGTCACACGACTCATTACTGTTGATGAGTCCTTGTATCAAAACAGCACTATCTTGTAGCATATGGTGAGATCTGGAAAAAATACACAATGTTAGGAAGACGGTGGCTTAATGTAACATGACTGGATGAGTAATCTAGACATCTAAAGTAATGAGAGAGGTTCAAACTATTTCTAATCAACCTGATCAGAGATGTTATTGTCCACCTCTGGAGTAGGTGGGACTTGAACCAGGTCTCCTGGTTCACAGGTAGGGACACTACCACTGTGCCATAAGCTATAGGTTCAAATGCTACCATGGCTACGAAAGTCTGGAATAGGAAGTTTATGGTCACCATGACTGAGATTAACTATCATTGAATGTTGTAAATATCCACAGAGTCGCACAACATGGAAACAAACCCTTCATGTCAACCATAATCCCAAATTAAACTAGTCCCACCTGCCTGCACTCGGTCCATATCCCTCCAAATGTTTCCTATTCATGTACTTATGCAGTGTCTTTTTAAATGTTGTAACCGTACCCGTATCCACCACTTCCTCTGGAAGTTCATTCCACACACAAATCACTCTCTGTGTAAAAACGTTGACCCTCATGGCTTTTTTAAATCTTTCTCCTCTCACCTTAAAAATATGCCCCTGGTTTTGAAATCCCCTACCCTAGGGAAAAGACAACTGCCATTCACCTTATTTACACCCCTCATTTTATAGACCTCTGTAACATCACCTCTCAGAACTCCTACGCTCTGGTGAAAATAGTCCCAGCCTACCCAGCCTCTCTTTATAACTCAAACCCTCCATTCCCGGTAAATCTTTTCTGAACCCCCTCCAGCTTAATGATAACCTTCCTACAACTGGGTGACCAGAACTGGACACAGTACTCCAGAAGAGGCCTCACCAAAATCCTGCAAAACCTCAATGTGACGTCTCAACTCCCATACTCGGAGATTTGAGCACTGAAGGCAAGCGTGCTAAATGCCTTCTTAACCACCATGCCTATAGGTGACGCAGACTTCAAAGAATTAGTTAGATGAACACCTGGTTCACTGACATCCTTTATGGAAGGAAATGTACCAACCTTAGCTGCTTTGGCATACTGGAGACTCCAAGCCAGCAGTAGTGTTGTTCACTCTTAACTGCCTCCTGAAAGGATTGAGCAAAGCACTGTGCTCAAGGACAGCTAAGAGCAGGTTACAAATGCTGCTCTTGCTAAGAACCTCCACAATTCATGAAAAAAATCGATAGGAAAAAAATCCTTCAATATTTCTGTTTAAGGGTGTGATTATTTTAGATGCCTGGAAACAATAAGGGCATATAAGAATATCCTGGAGATGCAGATTAATTTTCAAAGATGTTGTTGCAAGGAATCTGAGACAAAAGTCATAGTAACATTGTTTCTTGCAAGTACTTTGAACATTTCTGTTTCATTAGTTTTGCTGATTTTGGTTTATGGAGGACTAATGAGATTTCTCGATGGAGCAGGGCTGTTGGAGGTTAAACATCATGTGGTCAAAATTTTCATGGGCAGCACGGTGGCTCAGTGGTTAGCACTGCTGCGTCATAGCGACAGGGACCCAGATTCGATTCCAGCCTGAGGTGACCGTCTGTGTGGAGTTTGCATGTTCTCCTTGTGTCTGTGTGGGTTTCCTCTGGGTGCAGGTTAAAGTGGATCAGCCATGCTAAATTGCTCATTGTGTCCAGGGATATACAGGCTAGATGAGTGAGCCATGGGAAATGCAGGGCTACAGGGATGGGATAGAGGGTTTGGTCTGAGTGGGATGCTCTTTGGAGGGTCGAGATGGGCTGAATGGCCTGCTTCCACACCGTAGAGATTCTATGAATATGAGCATCCACAGTAACCTCAGGGACAAATGACCGCATGCTAACTGACACCCAATTCAGTCCAACTGCATTGACTGCACACTACTCAGAATGAATTCTCCTATACACATTACCATATCTAATTGGGTAAAAGGAGGATTTTAGAGGCTGTGTTTTTGGTTAAAGAATGAGGGTGACTTTTACATGTTTTCAAGGGGTTGACTGACATGTTTCATTTGGACCCAACTAAGATTAAGAAACAACCATCACCAATGCTCTAAAGTAGAAATTAACAATGGTAGAGAATTCGTCTTAATGATCTAATGTTTACTTTTAGCTGTACAAACTACTACACATACACTTATTCAATACATTATGAAGATATAACTTTTTTTTATCTTTTGTTCACTTTATTCATTAACAGAATGTGATCATCACTGACAAGGCCAGCCTTTGTTGTCCATCTCTCCTTGCCCTTGAGCTGAGTGGCTTGCTGGGCTACTTCAGAGTTGAGTCATCAGTTGGAATATTGCATTTCTTTATGGGCAACTTACTGTGGGAGAACAGGAACATCTCGGCAGTACTGACAGAGATTTACGATAGTGGCAGTAGGGCTCGGGGACTTACGTGGTTAAGACTGGGGGAGCTAAAGTTGATGTTCTTGGAGCAGGGAATAGTAAAAGGCAGGTTGACAGAGATGTTTAAAATTATGAAGGATTTTGATAGACGGTGAAAGAGCTTTGATTTGCAGAAGGGTCAGCAATCAGAGGACATAAATGTAAGGCAATTGTCATAAAACCTAGACAGGAGATGTTTTATAAATTCAGTGATATGGAACATGCTGCTTGAGAGGGCAGTGGAAGCCAACCCCCTTATAACTTTCAGAAGGAAATTGAAAGGTTGCTTGTAGAATTTCAGGGCTATAAGGAAAGAGCAAGGATCAATTGGATTCTTCTGTCAAAGAGCTGGTATCGACATGGTGAACTGAATGGCCCCCTGCTGTGCTGCACCTTTTGATAAAGTCATGGCAGAGGGATTGGAGCAATTGTTGATGGTGATTTGCAGCCATTGTTTCCAAGGGAAAGAAACAAACTGAGTAACTTGGGCTAACCTTTTGTAGCAAAACAACTCGGCAATTTAAGAAACCAAACATGAGGGAGAAAGGTTCTTTCATTCTGTTTAGTTGGATTGATTTAGATGATTTACAGGTACGATGTGCTTTCTGTTGGTTTATGAGTGCATTACTGAACCTGATAATAGCTGTGATAGATCTCTTTTATGGGTGACATGTAGGAAGTCAAATACAAATAAGAATTTGTGTTTGAATTTCACTGAGAACCGTTTTTGATTACTGGAATACATAACACTTGTTTTCACGCATATTGCAGTGATCTCACAAGCTACAATACTTAGGAAAGTCCCCATCCATCTCTGAAAGTCACTCAGCTCCCTATCCCCCTCTCAGCATCGTACTAACTGTATTCATTTCAGATGCAACGTAGGAAGACCAATTCAAAGATGCAGCCTCCTAAGGTATCGCTACATTAACAGCGTGAAGTGGAGATAGCATTAAGTCAGCAGTGTGACTGCACTGATCCATTACGCCACTTTTATTTGTTTTAATGGTTATCTCAAGGTTGTATTTTTCTTCGTCAATGCCTGTCACCTAATGCGGGGTAAAATTGTAATCGGCCAATAGCAAACTGATGCACCAACGACTCCTGCCTTGCCAGGAGGAAGACATTAGGATACTGAGTTACAAAAGCCAAATGAGGAAAGAAAATTCCACCCCCGCCCACCACCACCACCCCCGCCCACCACCACCACCGCCGCCACCACCACCACTGCCACCCTCTGAGCTCAGGCAAAGGATTTAGCCATATCACTGTATAACTACGGACTTCGCTCACTAAATTGTTGGTTTCCATTTACATTTAGTTTTTTATTTCTGAGCTGTTGTCCACTTTTTGCGAATTTTCTGGTTGTACATGACTCATTGTCTGTGGGCTTTGGCTCAGATGAGAGTAGGACTCAGCCAGCCCACACTTAGTGTTGTTTTTTTAAAAAAAAATTCTTATTTCTAGTCAGGAATGTACTTCACTGCAAGTGTGAATGTTGTGCTTATCCATCTTGAAACGGTCAGAAATAAATTGGCATTCCATTTATCTTGGGGTTAGTCTTTGAGATGACCTGTGCATGGCACAATCCAGTCTCCTTGAGGTCATTCCGAGAAAGTGGCTTTCATGTTATTTGCTGTGAAGTTCCATATTTTTTGCCGTTCGCGTCAGGTCGAGCAAAGGATCCAGGACCGGTTATTAATCTTGCTGGGACTGGAATGCGGGAATGCTGATGTTCTGGTATATCACAGCCTTCCTCCAAATGGAAGGTTTTGCTCTTATGATGTGCCCATTCTTCAATTGAGCCTGCACTGTGCACCCTGACTTCGGAGAGCAACTGTCAGAAGTGGCATGTGGCTCAGTGGTTAGCACTGCTGCCTCTCAGCACCAGGAACCCGTGTTCGATCCCACCCTCGGGCGACTGTCTGTGTGGAGTTTGCACATTCTCCCCGTGTCTGCGTGGGTTTCCTCCGGGTGCACCGGTTTCCTCCCACAGTCCAAAGATGTGCGGGTTAGGTGGATTGGCAATGACAAATTGCTCCATAGTGTCCTGGAGTGTAAGTTAGGTGGATTAGCCATGGGAAATACAGTGATAAAGTATGGGGATGGGTCTGGGTGGGATGCTCTTTGGAGGGCTGGTGTGGACTTGTTGGGTCGAATGGTCTGTTTCCACGCTGTAGGGAGTCTTAAAGAAAGAAGCTTGAACATTTAATCTTGGCACGTGATGAATTTAGGAAGCAAAAGATATTCAGCTTAACTCCATTACCCAAAGAAAGACCCTGTTGTGATCTTCATGGGGTGTTGAAGTGACTGTGAAAGCCATGCATAATGGAGTTCTACCTATCATGTTATTCACTGAATGAATTTCAGTGCTTTTGTGATGCCACGTACGTACGTACGCATGTGCCTAGCAAGTGGTTGATCAAACCAAAACAGCGTATTCCTCTTGTAGCTCATCATTGGTAGTCAAAACTGTATCCAACCAACCTACGATTTGAAAACCGAAAACAGCTCCTGATACATGTGATACACAATTGGGCCGCACTAGCTGAACAATCCCACACTAACAACCCATTTAAAGACAGTCGGTCAAGCTCACAACGTGGCTTTTTGTTATATCCAAACGCAGGGACTCATTCTCTGCAAACAAAAGGTATATGTTCTAGCCTCTCACCTTCTTTCCAAATGCCGGCGTTCTTGGGTGGGCAGTATTTCCCCGCATCGTCTCCGTGGCAATGCCACAACCAATCAGAGTCGACTTTGCAAGCAATCAGCACCCAGTATAAATGGTCATTGCTTGAAATTTTGTATTTTTTGTGTTTCTGCGGATGAGTTCAAAGTGAAATCCTTTAGCAGCACGACCTTCCTTTCAGCAATAAGCAGGTTCTATGCCACCGAACCCCTGCTCGCTAAGAAACCCTCTGTAGAACTTGCCAAGGGTTATCAACAGTTTCCTACGTTCTTGTGGAGATTTAGAACAAAGCAGAGGTATCAATAAAATTAGCCAAAAAAACAAAAATTGATAAGTTTCAAATTCCTTTTTGGACCAAATTACCTCTAGACTGCACAGATGGTGGCTGACAGATGTAGTAGGAGAGAAATGTGGTGTGAGATGTAAAGATCTCCTCATTTAGTACAGCGAAAGAAGCAAGAATGACCATGTTTCTCACTGAAAGGAAAATAAAATCCAGGTTCTTTTTCGATGGGGTGACCCTTCGTCTCTGAATAGAGCTCAGCAGAGCTGAAAAGGAATGGCCTTTGGGTCTTGCACTTCAAGGGCAACATAATGTTTAAAGGCCTGATTTTTCTCATGGAAGTTGCTGCCGCCCAAACACAGAGTGTTTGTTTTGTATTACTTGATATGAGCACGACACTGTGGGCGGGAAGTCGGGGGTGTTCATCCTACTCATTTGTACACCATGAAAGCTCAAGGTTAATGAGATTTGAAAGCCAGCACAGACCCACTTAAAGTGCGTTCAATCAAAATGAAAATGAATTCCTGAAGTGCTCTCACTCTCCACCTCTGTTTCATATTTAAGTGTACACGATGAGCGAGTACAACACGTTGCTAAAAGTCCTTTTGGGATTTCAAACTTTTATATCTTTGGGTGAACGCGAATGTACAAACCAATGGATTAGTGGGAGTAGCAGTCTGGCCCCTCGAGCTGCCTCTGCCATTCAACAAGATCACTGCTGATCTGATTACTCCACATTTCCCACTGCTGCCCCAGTAACCTTTCACTGCCTTTGCTCAACAAGAATCTATTTACCTCTGCCTTAAAATGATGCAAAGACTGTGCTTCTACTGCCTTTTGAGAATGCTCCAAAGCCTCTCGACCCTCTGAGAAAACAATTTCACCTTATCTCTCACTTAAATGGGAGACCCCTTAGCTTTAGAGTCTCCCATAGAAGGCTTTTTGGTTTTGGTTCAAACTCGGGGTGTTAGTAAACATAGACACATAGAAGATAGGAGCAGGAGGAGGTCATTTGGCCCTTCGAGCCTGCTCGGCCATTCATCACGATCATGGCTGATCGTCCAACTAAATAGCCTAATTCTGTTTTCATCCCAGTGCTATATCTAGCTGCGTCTTGAATACATTCAATGTTTTGGCTACTTCCTGTGGTAATGATTGCTGGCAAACCCACAAGTATGTATATTTGCTTTGTTGCCCTGAGAAGGTTTTGGGGAACTGGTGCAGAATGGTTAAGGGGATCATGGAATGGCTAGTTGTCTGCCTGTATCTTGAGAATATCAATGTTTGGAACCCTCTACCCTGGAGGTTTGTGGTAGCGAGCTAACCAGAACTATTTGGAGTCATAGAGGTCAACAGCGTGCAAACAGGCCCTTCGGCCCAACTTGTCCATGCTGCCCAGTTTTCAAAATTAAACTAGTCCCATTTGCCTGCTTTTGGTCCATTTCCCTCCATACTTATCCCATCCATGTACCTTTCCAAATGTTTCTTAAATGACAAAATTGTATTCACTTCCACCACTACCTCTGGCAGCCCATTCCATGGACTGACCACCCTCTGTATGAAAAAATTGCCCCTCTGGACCTTTTTGTATCTCTCCCTCTTAAACAGATCCCCTCTAGTTTTAGACTCCCCTACCATGGAGAAAAGCTGTTGGTGATCTACCTTATCTATGCCTCTGATGATTTTATAGACCTCTATAAGGTCATCCCTCCAGGGAAAAAAGTCCCAGCTTATTCGACCTCTCCTTATTACTGCAGCCTTCCGGCCCAGGTAGCTTCCTAGTAAATCTTTTCTGCGCTCTTTCTAGTTTAATAATATCCTTTCTACAGTAGGATGACCAGAACTGTATGCAGTACTCCAAATGTGGCCTCAGCAAAGTACAGCTGCAACAAGGCATCCCTACTCCTGTACACAACGCTCTGATCAATGAAAGCAAGCACGCCGAAAACCCCCTTCACCACCCTGTCTACCTGTGACTATACTTTCAAGGTACCCCTCATACCCCTCGAAACTGTACCCCTCGAGCTCTTTGCTCAAGAGCAATCCTCAGCGTCCTGCGATTGACTGTGTAAGACCTGCCCTGGTTTGACGCACCCAAATGCAACACCATCTAAATTACACACCGTCTGCCGTTCCTCCGCTCACTGGAGGGAGGAATTTGGTAGATTTTTGATTGTCAGGGAGTTGACAGCTCCGCTGAGCGGGCACGAAGGAGGAGTTGAGATCATCAGCCATGACCTTGAATGGCAGGGTGGGCATATGGAGAAAAATGGCCAACACGTGCTCCTAGTTCTTATGTTCAGAAGTTGGCTCAGGCGGGAGTGGAGGAACATCGAAGCCAGGCTGAGAAAGCACACTAGTGAACCAGTCGTGGCTGTCTTGATAATTTAATGGTTCACTTTTACTAATGACAACTTTTGTTCAAACAGAGTTCAACTTCTTAACTGGCTGTGATGATTTTTGAGCTGTGTTTTCTCTGGATTATTGCTCCAGTTTTTCAGGAGTGCTCACCCTGCACCACCTGCTGGCTCAGTGGTTAGCGCTGCTGCCTCTCAGCACCAGGGTCCCAGGTTTGATTGCACCCTTGGGCGACTGTCTGTGTGGAGTTTCCTCTGGGTGTAGGCCAATCCGCCTAACCTCTGAAAGATGTGCACTTTAGGTGGATTGTCCATGGGAATGCGGGATGGGGGATGGGGGAGGGGGTGCTGTTCAGAGGGTCAGTGTGGATTTGATGGGCTGAATGGCCTGCTCCCACACTGTAGGGATTCTATTGTTCTATGATATTCCACTTCTCTACCAAGGCACAAGAAAATGCCAAAAACAATCCTTTAGCAGCTAACCCTTTGGTCTGCCCACTATATTCAGGTGAAGTCCCTTCAATGATATGATGACACTTAAGTTGAGGTGTGATGAGAATGAAACAGCAAGATGATGTACATATTATGTCTCAAAAAACCCGAAAGAACGGTGGGGCTGGAAATCAGAAACAAAAAAACCTGAACTTGCTGGGAAAGCTCAGCAGGTCTGGTAGCACCTGTGCAGAGAAATCAGAGTTAACATTTCAGGACCAGTGACCCTTCCTCAGAAGTGACGGTACTCAGGAAAAGGATGGTTTTTGTCCAGAAGGTTAGGGTGCGTGAGTAAACAATAGGTGGAGATAGAGTCCAAAGAGGAAAGCAAAGGAGTGGGCAAACAAAGGAATGGGTAAAGGTCAATGTCAGGGAATCAGTAGCTGCGAATGGATTGTGTGTAGGAGTAGCCCATGTGATGACACAGCCTGGTGTGCTGTGTGTTGGGGTAAGGACATGGGAGAAGGTGCTCAGGCCCTGAAACTATTGAACTCGATATTGAGTCCAGAAGGCAGCAAAGTACCCAATTGGGAAATGAGGTGTTGTTCTCCCAAATTGTGCTGAGCTTTGCTGGAACACTGCAGCAAGCTTGAGACAGAGATGTTGGCCAGGGGACATGGCAGTGTGTTGACATGGCAGGCAACTGGAAGCTCAGGGTCATTTTTGCGAACAGACCATTCTGCGAAGTGGTCCCCCAGTCTACGCTTTGTTTCCCCCATGTAGAGGAGACGACAAATTATGTGACATTGGTGTTAAGAGTCGCATGATACTGAGTTTCTGAGAGGAGGAGGAAGAACTAAACTGTATTACCAAGACCACTTATCTATAACAGTGTGTAAAATAAAAAATAATTTGCTGGATCTCCTGAGAATGAGCCCCCTGGTAAGTCAGAGATGGGGATGCAGCAGATTGAGAGATCAGAAACCTTAAGGGAGCGGTCTCTCCAACAATGCATTGCAGGACTCCAACATCCAGAATCTCACACAGCCCTAAAATAACGCATGGGGACTGAGTGATTGAAGGTTGTGTTTGATAGATGGAACAGACCATAAAGTAACATCTTTGGAACACGTCAAGATGCGTTGCAAGAGCATTACTAGAATAAAAGTTGGAGCGTGAGGTCAAAGCAAAGGCTGTTGGGAGGGGTGTGCAAAAGCGAGATCAAGTCAGTGCTCGGAAAAGAGGATATGGTGCTGAAGTGACAAAGGGATTAAGGTCAGGAATTTGTGAGTGTGGAGTCTAAAACTGGCAAGGTCCATTTTTAACACCATCCGAGAACAATATATTTTAAGTGGCGTGAAAGTGACTTGCAGAGGCTAAACTTTCAAGTACAACTGGAAGGAACTTCAGTGTGCCAATCTTGACTCAGTTGGCAGCAGTCTGGCTTGGGAGTCAGGGTTCAAGTCCTTGCTCAGGGCTGAGTGTACAATTGGGGTTCGAGAGACTGGGAGGATGTGTAAATCTTGTGGTGCCCTCTTGTAAACTTCAAAAACACTTGTATTAAAAATTGCCGTAGTAGCAACTGAACTAGGAAGACCTGGGCTAAAAATCTTAGGAATTGGGTTCAAGTACCGTCAAGGCATCTGGTGGAATTTAAATTGAACAAATAAAATCAGGAATTGAAAACTAATCGCAACAGTTGTGACCACGAAACTATTATTGTGAAACCCACCAAGAAGATAAACCAGCAATACTTAGAAAGCAACATACAGAGGATGGATTGGACTGGTTACAACTTTCACAGTTTCCTGGGCATCTGGCTCACTAACGTCCTTTTAAGGAAGGATATCTGCCATCATTTCTTGGTCTGGTCTACGTGCAACTCCAAATCCACAGCAATATCATTGACACATCATTGTTCTTCGAAAAGGCTTATCTAGCCTTTTACCACAAGATCATTTTGAAATGGACAACAAACACTGGCCTAGCTGGTGATGCCCAAATCCCAGCCCAATCTGGTCTCTGGGAAAATGACTCTGAAGTGGAATATTGCCAGTAAACCTGCTGGAAAAGTGGATTTATGCATTTGCCTGTCTCCCTCGGTGAGAATTCTGTCCTCGCTGTTAAATGCAGTTTGTCAGTGGTGGTGCACAGACCCCGAAGGTGACTGTACTGCCTCAAAGGTGCTATCAAATTCAGGTCATTGTTGCAGTCTGTTTCCTTACAGATAGTAACACCTTGGAGAAGCTGCAAGGATACCAAGTGATGGGAACATGCAATTATTGTTTGTGTAGCTGAGACTGAATGTTTTATTCTGTTTACCTCAAAAGTTGTCATTCCTCAGGGTCACGTTAGTGGCCACAAATATTTACAAAAAGAAAGATGCATCAGATTGTAAGGCCTTGAGAGTTTATTTTAACAGGGGGCCATCCACGTGTGGAACAACTCTGAGACTAAAGACAGTCCAGTGATTATCCAACGGCAGCCCACAATTATTTTCTGAGAGCAACTGGAGAACAGAAAGCAGGATAAGATTCCTTCTGAAAATTTCCAATTAACTTCCTTTTGTGGTATTATTATGAAAGAATTAGCTTATCATTTCATGAGAAAGAATGAGCAGGGAAATCTTCCCCTTGTGACATTGATGTTCCAATACATGGCAGCTAAAGACAAAGGTTTCTCATTCCTCATGTTGATTTGCAGATTGGATGTGACTTGAAAATATTGCTCCCTCATAAAGTCGTCCACAGATTTCTAATTTTAATCCCTGACTCACCTCTAATCCCCCGTGCATCTCCTTGTGGCAAATCCCCCCCCGGAATCATTATTGTGTTTCTCCCTTGCTGCACAGAATTAATACAAGTGACTCTCAGTCTCCCCTGTTAGTCACCGACCCGCCTGCAGGGTCTCAGTCATCCCCCGGATTAATGTTTAAAACTCTCTGACTGACATTTAACTTTAAATCTTCATAGGAATTTCAGATGGATTCACGTTTGTCAAACTAGAACCGGGCCATTCGGCAGGGAAATCTGGGAGCACTGTTCCTATGTTGTTGGAAAATTGGCCCCAAAAATACTGGGCCAACTAGGGTGGCATGGTGGTTCAGTGGTTAGCACAGCTGCCTCACAGTACCCAAGTTCAATTCCAGCCTCAGGTGACTGACTTTGTGGAGTTTGCACATTCTGCATGGGTCTGCTGTGGTTTCCTCCCACAATCTGACCATGTTTCGGCTGGGCAGGTGAGCCATGGGAAATGCAGGATTACATGTCTAGGGTAGACTGGGTGGGATGCTGTTTGGATGGGCTGATTTGGCCTGCTTCCATGCTGTAGGAATTATATGAATTCGAGCATTGAAAGCATGAGACTGGTAGATTTAATTTTAAGGAAACTTGCCTAAGTTATGTGGAACAAAGTTGGGGAAATCAAGTTCAGGAGATCAGCTGTTGCATGACTGAAAGCCAGTTACCTGAGTCAGTCATGTGGTCTTTGATTCACTCTGCTAGTAAATCTATACCGCCTAACTCAACTGCTCCCTGGGTTGAGGAAGTATTTTTAGTGCTGCTTGAGGATATTTTTTGTCAAAACCAAAAGAACTGCAGATGCTGTAAATGAGGGACAAAAAACAGAAGTTGCCATTAAAACTCAGCAGGTCTGGCAGCATCTGTGAAGAAAAAAATCAGAGTTAATGTTTTAGGTCCAGGTTCTGAGGAAGGGTCACCGGACCTGAAACGTTAACTCTGTTTTTCTCTTCGCAGAGTTGCCAGACCTGGTGAAATTTTTTGTTAACCTGTTTAGAAAAAAAATGTTATGACACATATCTGGAACAGGCAGGACTTGAACTCTAGACCTTCTGGCTTCAAGGTAGGGCCATTACCACTACACTACAAGAACCACTTTATTTCTGCTTGGTGTCCACCACGAAACAATTTATATGCAATCGCCTTTAGCTATGACCTAAGTATAACAGAGGGTGTGGGCTCTAGTGGTTCAGTGGTATTGTTCCTATCTCTGAGCTGGAGATCTGTGTTCAATTCCCACCTATTCCAAAGGTGTGTAAATAAATGCCTGAATACTCAAGAGGTCAAATGGCTTCCTGTGTTGATTTGAAGTTTACTTTTGCTCTGAAACTAAGTGACCTGATGAGTGGATTTTTTATTTTGAAGATGGATGTTGGCCAGAATGCATGATGAGGATCAGAGAGTGTGAGGGAGCCAGTTAAGAGTTTAAGATGTTGAACCAGTGCATGCACAATTCAGTTATTTCTATAGCTCTGTGAGCTTGTCCCCACTGCGGGGCCCTTGAATTATTTATTTTTCAGGCTTTTCGCATTTACCGGGTAATGTGCTGCTCGAGAGTACGTGGCAACCTCAACAGATACTACCCCCAAAGGGTTGGTGAGGACATGATGGGCTGAATGGCCTGCTTCCACACTGTAGGGATTCTATGAAAGGGGCTTGCTGTCAGATGAGGGACCCAGCGAAGTCTTGAAAGCTTTCCTTGGCACTCCTGGCTCAACACGGTAAAGGAAACACGGCACATTTAACTTTGCTTCCTGCTCTGTCTGTCTCTCTTCTACACCCACCCCTCCCCGCCACCCCTTCCTCCTCAAACATTAAGCTGCTTTATCTCCCGAGCTATGAAATACAGATAATTCTGCTGTAACGCGCGTTTTGAGAACACAAATTGGCTATAACGCGGTTGATGATTAGTGGATGCTGTTTGGATTAACAACAAACTTTGTCAACTGGAGAAAAAGGGAAGAGAGATCTCCACCATCACGGAGTTCAGAATACCATTTCATGGAGGTATTATTTTGGAGGGAAGAAGAATTGTCTGTCAGCTGAGCTGATATTCAAGGGAGTGAGCGTGTTCGAACTGACCCGGATGGTTTCAGCTGCATTTCAGAAGTTAATCCCTTCACTGACCTGCCCACCTTGCTGCTCGAGCAACGGATGTTATTATCTGTCACCACAATCCTCCTCTTCAGCTTGCAATCCAGGATTTGGGGACAAAGCAATTTGGGAGTGAATTAAAGTCACTGCGTTCGAGTAGGAACGTAACACAGAAAGAATGGAATTAGAGATAATAGGTACTACAGATGCTGGAGAATCCGAGATAACAAGGTGTGGAGCTGGATGAACACAGCAGGCCAAGCAGCATCATAGGAGCAGGAAAGCTTGACGTTTCGGGCCTAGACCCTTCAACCTGGTTTGGGTTCTGGAGCCCTGAGCTCGGTTGCCCCTCGAAGGGGGAAGAAGAGGCAAGAAATGTGGGCAGGAGAAGCTGATCGATCCTGCTTCTTGGTTGAACAACTAACACATTGAGTCACTGAGACAATGGAGAGATGTTCCCACCAACATTACCCAACAACAGTCCAACAGTTCTGCTCCAATGCTGCTTATACACCTCATCGCTCTCCTTGCGCACTTCAGCTTCAAGCAGGGTTGGAGGAGAGGACTCTTCTTTGGAAAGTTTGAGCCTTTGAGGTGAGCGAGACGAAGGCATGTGAAGAGAGTCACCGATGTGGATTTGAGTTGTTTGCTCACTCTCCTGATGCTTTTGATTCACAGAGAAATGGGATTTGAAGGTCAGCATCGTCGGAAGTGAGAAGGATGTTGGGCAGAAGATGTACAACCAGCCCATTAGAGAGAGAGAGAGAAACCATCGGGGCATAGCGATAGAGGGAATGAGAGTGATTGGGAGCCGACTATACTTGTGGGCGTGCGTGCTAGCTTTCCATAAATTAACCCTTCGAACTGCAGAATCATCAGAGTTATTTTGCATTGCTCTGTCTGCCCAAGATAAACCATCTGCAGGAAAGGAAACTGGAACTTTCTAGAACTTTGAGCTGTTTGGAATGAGGTGGCGTCTTCTGAGTAGAAATCCCAGCAGCACACACTATACCTCTCAATGTCTGAACAGCAAGTGGTACTGGATCCTGCTTCACATCAGTGCACCCTCTGTCAGTTGGTTGTGGGGAGCTGGCATATACTTGTCCAAAGGGCAAGGCATTCTGAGTGTGAATATCTATACTATCCTAGTTTATAGTAAAGCAGCACCTGACTCTCCAAGTCTTACGCAATGAAATTGTTGCAAAAGGTTACCTGGTCACTTTAGTAAAATCATAGAGTCATACAGCACAAAAACAGACTCTTTAGTCCAACCAGTCCATGCCGAACATCAACTGGTCCCACCTGCCTGCACTTGGCCCATACCCCTCTTTGGGGTCGTGTTCAATAATGACCGAGATCGGTGAGTGACGAAAACAGCCTCTTTATTGAGCACCCACGGTAGCACAGTTCGAGGTGATGATGGAATCCAAAGTACAGTTTTACAGTAGCCCCTTTATACACAGTTCTTACATACATTAAAATTTCAGCACTATGGTGTTACTTCGTTGAATCTATTGTACACAAGTTTGCGTGACATTTCTCCTGGGGAAGCAGGAGATGGTTTAAGCACTTGCTAAATGCTGGCTGTTACTCCTGATGGGATTAGAATGTCTGTCCAGCCTGAGTTTGCAATGATTAAGAGGTGTTAGTCCTTTTGTCTTTAAAGTTAGTAATGTTAGTAAAAGTAGTAGACCTATATGATCTGAGTATGTGAGAAATTATACATGTACTAAATAAAAGTATAGAGGATATTAAACAGATCTCCTGCGTCTGGGTTGTGAGATTTCATTTACTATTGCCGGTTTTGACAATTCCGACACATTCATTCATGCAGTTTCACGGAAGTGCGGCTTTGGTAGTAAGTTTCTTAAAAGGTTGCAGCCCTGTTTAATATGTATTTAAAAAGTACATACTGGTGGAAGAAACTGTTCGATGTTCTGCAACCTGTTCAGGTCCTGAGGGACGGTTGCTAAGGGCTAATTAATATTTATCATCTTTCCATAGTTTTGAGTGAGTTATAGAGACACGATGGCAGGAATGGCATTGTTCTGAGTAGGTTACAGCATTAACACTTCTTCAGGGGTAGCCTTTGATACAGAAACAGGTCTAAACGCCGCTTGCAGCATGAGGTTGATAGGAATTGATAAGTGTCAAGAAGCAGTAATGGTTGGAAGGGATGTTTAATTTAGCTTCACACGGTTTTATGAATCGGTGAATGGCAATGTGGTATGGTAAACACTTGTGAGTGAGTGAGTAAAGAGTTATGGATGAATGAATGGAAACGCGATATAGTAAACCTAGAGCACTTGTGAGGTAGTAAAGAGAATAATAATACAAAATCTCACACCCTCCAAACATTTCTTACTTGGATAAGTACATGAATGTCTTTTAAACGTTGTAACTGTACCCTCATCCACCACTTCCTCTGGAAGTTCATTCTACATACGAATCACTATGTGTAAAAAAAAAATCCCACATGTCTTATTTAAACCTTTCTCCTCTCACCTTAAAAATATGCCCCCTAGTCTTGAAATCCCCCACCTTAGGGAAAAGACACCTGCCATTCACCTTATCTACACCCCTCATGATTTTATAAACCTCAATTCGGTTGCTCCTCAGCCTCCCAGGCTCCAATAGAAAAAAGTCCCAGCCTCTCCTTATAACTCAAACCCTCCATTCCTGGCAATAGCTTGGTAAATCATTTCTGGACCCTCTCCAGCTTAATAATATCCTTCCTATAACAGGCCGACCAGAACTGGACACTGTCCTCCAGAAGATGCCTCTCCAAAATCCTGTACAACCACAACATGACGTCCCAGCCCCTATACTCAGTGATCTGAGCAATGAAGGCAAGCGTGCTAAACGCCTTCTTAAACACTCTGTCTCTATGTGACAGTAAACTTTCATCACACCCTTTGTGCCAGAGGGCACATACAGCACATAATTGTTTGGTTCACAGTTCCTAGTCTTGTGCTTTCACTCCAAATGTACAGACAATGCTGGCCTGAAAGCATTCCAGGAATTTTATGTACTGTACTGTAGATGACAGGGGAATAATTTAATACTTTACAATTGTACACAGATGGAACAATAACAAGAGACCAGATGCTTTGGAGTTCTTCCCAAATGCAGCAACACTTTTAGCGAGTTGACAATTTTCAGAATTCACAAATAGTTCAGATCATTCTCCAGTTTCCTCTCCTCCATTGGAAAGGTTGTATCTTTTTTTCTGGTATTTATTTTCCTTAAGCTTCTCCAATCCCATTCGCAGCAATGTGACTGTAGGCAAGCGAGGATGTGCTGCATCTTCAACTATGAAGGGCATCACAGTGAGTGTGAGGTAATACAGTGCTGAAACCCTCAATGAATTATGACGCTAATGCTTTGGTGAGATAACAGGTCTTATCAGTCAAGCCATTGGTACTGGAGCACATTTTGCTGGAAGCTGCCTTCAAGAACATTAAATTGACTTTTGGTAAAATTATACGAAAGGGTTTCTGTGTAGACAGTTTAGAAACTCTCGAGCTGGGAAGACAGTGATGACCATTTTAAAATTATCGCGTAGAGATTAAGACGAGACATTGGAAGAAATGCCTTGTCGTGGGCTGTTACGGAGTATGCATTGCGAGCCATTGAGGCAGGGATTGTTGTCTTTAAAGAAACATTGATCCAACCAACCCATGTTCCCAAATCTTTGGCCCAGTTATTGACCCAGTGACATCATTGTGCCACAGTAGGCACAGAACGCCAGCTCCCTGCAGCTCAAGCATTGCCAACTGAGAAGACAACAAGGTAAAGACATTAGATCAATTAAGTCCCATAAGATTGCAGACCTTGCTGTCTTGGTTCAGGTACTCAGTGTGTGAAATGAATTGAAATGCACAGAGGCGCTTGGAGGGGGGCGGAATCACTGACCTTTTTGGTCCACTGAGGACATTGTGGTCACCCCTCTCAAATATTTGCTGGGTCAGAAGAGGAAGTCAGAAAGTAGCACTTTACCTCAACTCAGCAAGGACAGTGTAGACACCCACACTGACCAAACTAAAACCATTTGCCATTAGCCTCACATGCAATTGTGGTGCCAGCTACATATTAAACGTTCAGGCTATTTTGTACAGTTCAAAAAGTCCTGAGCCTGTGTTACGTGAAATCAGCAGAACCTTTCCAAAGCTGGGTCTTGAGCAGTTTTGATCTACTGTTAGGATATTCTAATTAATACTCTGATCCTACAGCTGAAAGCACACGTAAAAAGTGAGATTCCCTTTCTCTTAAAAAAAATGTTTAGCCCCTTACCTTTGTGGTTTGATCCTATATTGGTCAAATAGCGTTGACAACCACGAGGGTTGATGGGGGCTATAAATCCCATTTTACAACATTCCCTTTTAGAGTAATTTCATTCCTTTTGCTTACCTACCAGTAAAGATTCCTTAACAAATGGGATTCCCCTAGTAAACCTCCCTTCCTCTCCAACTCTCTTTATTCTTTTGGGACACTCATTAAAACATGCACCACTCACCCTAAAATCTACTTAACTGGTTCCGTGGCCGCGTGATGCATTATAATGCTGCTGTGAACTGGCTTGGTGTTTTTAAGGGCACTAAATCAATGCAGTTTATTGTCATATATTGTTGTACAACGGGGAATTTTATTTTTTTGAGATTGGAATTAAAGCTCATTAAGGCAGATAGCCTCAAATCCAGAGTAAATTCTTTTCAAGAGAAAGTGCCCATTTCTAGGGTCATTTTTGTTGTCACTAATATCAGTCCATAACTACCCTCTGAAATTGACAAATGGTGCAACATTTCATTTCTAAGCCCGATCTTCGTAAGGAAATTGCTTGTTCGATGATATAAAAGCAAAGTTTTGTAATAAAGCAGGTGCTGGAAGATCGAAGTGCTTCTGAAAGATCATCTTTTTAAAAGACCGTGCGTTCTGCATCTTTAAGGAAGGGATTATTTGAATGCAGTGCTTTGAAATGAAAGTGTGCCATTGTGTCTGGAAAAGAAATGTGAATAAGTTTTGTTATCTTGTGCCTGCACGGATTGCAACAGCATCTTGTATACAAAGGCGTAAAAGAATAGACTTAATTAAATCCTCAGATCTTGAGTTCTCTTGGCTCAGAAACAAAAAAATCAATAGATTTTGGTCTCCATTGCCAATTACAGGACCCCGCCCAATTACCTCCATCCTTTGCACTGTTTAAGGAGCGGAGATGAATTTGGAACACGAAATCGGGCACTGACCTAGAACATCAACTGAGCAGCAAGCAAGAGTTTAAGGGAGTTGATCTAGATCAGGCATAGAGGGCAATGACTCAGACATTGACTGGGAGTAGTAATCTAGAACATAGCCCCAAGACTGCGATCTAGAATGTGGCTGTGTTGCAGCGAGCTGGCCAGGCCAAATGGCCTATTCCCGCTCCTGAGTGAAATGTTTGTACATATGTTCGTATGTTTATATCACTGCATTCAGCATGTTAGCAACGTGGACAGATTGTCTTACCGAGAGCTTTCCTTTCAGAATCGGTATTGGTTGCCTTGAGAGTGATTGGGGGCCCACGTGCTGACCCGAGCAAATTGCCAAGTGATTGTGTTGTTTCCGTTTCAGGGATTAACATGCACCTTGCTGAGGAGCTGATGTTACCCACCTAGGAACAGAGCCACGACCTGACTCCCGACATTCCCAGGATGCTGGGAATCTGCAGAGGACGCAGGAAGTTCCTCGCAGCCACCCTGACCGTTCTCTTCGTGCCAGCATTTACCTGGATTTACCTCTTCTCGGGGACAGTCAAAGGCAAGTGGTACACCCATTACTTGTGATTACCCTCATACCTTGCTCCATCCCTTCCTTATACCTCGAATGAATATGCAAACCGTGCCGGGTGATTGGTAAGTAATTGGACTCATTTATTGGGATGTTCTTGACTTATCCCTCATACGAGGAATTGTCAGTGGGTTTGGATGTAGGAATGGCATTTAAGAAGCGATCAGTTCACAATAGGGCTGGTCAACCCTCAAGGAACGAGTTGGAAAGTCAGTGGGACGTTTAAAAGTATGTTCCCTTGCTGGTTCTCTTTTGAAAATTGCCAGTTCAATTTGGTATAGAAGTGTGAGTAATCGGACCAAAAGAATCATTAATTTTGGCGAACGAAGTATGTTCTCTTCCTGATTGGTGTACAGGAAGGCAGTGCTTCTCGAGACGGAGCGGTCAATGACAGCAGGGAGGGGGATGCAATTGGCATCAAGCGCTTAATCCTTCAGGAACATGTCCAGCAATTTTCGGCAGTGGATTGGACGAGAGGGGGCTCTGGTTTGAGTGCAGTCCTTTCAGGCTGGCCTGGTTTGATCACAGTGGTTCCCCATGGCAGCATTGAGCTTGCAATTTAGATGTTACGGTGGAGCATGATCAGAAGTCCAGAGCCATTTCGCCACTAGGAAATGGTCGGACTGAGCAAAATGTACGGGCGGAGTTTATTAATCTTTGTTTATTGTTTGTGTGTTGACTGGGTGGATGTGAAACAGCTAGTGGCCAAACCTCTGGTAACCTATTCAATACTGTTCAATCAATGCAATGTGTTTTGTCTAATCTTTATGTAATGAGTTGCATCGGGTGGTCCCCCTCCCAATATGAGCACTGTAGATAAATTATCGGCTTAAGAATTTGACTGTGTGCTGATTTTATCAAAGAATGCTAAATGGCCCCCTGAACAATCAATATTACAGGGAGATGATCTGGCTACAAACTGGAAATGCATTGATTGTTGCAATGATAAACAGCAAGATGTAAGACTGTTTGAGACCTCAACTGTAGGGGTGGCTTGCACTAAAGAGATGGTATAGACTGTATACAGCCCAATTAACTTCCTTAAGGATTGCAACACATTCTACTCTGCTTCCATTAATCGACGCATAGAGTCTTACAGCACGGATACAGACCCTTCAGTCCAACCATTTCTTCTGGAGGTTCATTCCACATGCCAACCCTTTTCTGTGTTTGGAAAAAAAGTTTCCCGTCATGTCTTTTTTAAATCTTTCTCCTCTCACCTTCAAAAATATGCCCCCTAGTTTTGAAACCCCCACCCCAGGGAAAAGACACCTGCCAGTCACCTTATCTATGCCCCTCATGATTTTATAAACCTCTATAAGGTCACCCCTCAACCTCCTACGCTCCGCTGAAAAAAGTTCCCAGCCTATCCAGCCTCTCCTTATAACTCAGACCCTCCATTCCCAGCAACATCCTGGTGAAACTTTTCTGAACCCTCTCCAGCTTAATATCCTTCCTATAACAGGGCAATCAGAAACTTGGCACAATACTCCATAAAAGGCCTCACGAACCTCAACATGACGTCCCAACTCCTATACTCAAAGGTCTGAGCAATGAAGGCAAGCATACTAAATGCCTACTTAAGTGCCTGTCCACGAACTTCAAAGAACTATGTACCTGACCCCCTAGGTCTTTCGGTTCTTCAACACTACCCAAGGCCCTTTTCGATCCCTCAGACATTGACTCCCTCTCGTCCCATACAGCTTTCCCCTCTCATACTCAGGGGCTTCTCCAGGTTCATATACCTCTTGCCATTGCTACCAGTGAGAGTCATTGAAGGCCTGTGCACTCTGAATTTATCTCTGAGGACCTCCTTATTCGATGAGCTGTAGCAGTTAGAGCTGTTCAGTCCCCTGGGACACCACAGGCTGTGGGAGGTGGAGAGAGGAGATCTGGTGGCCCTGATAAGCCCTGATAACCTGAATAATGGAATGATGCAACAGGTGATCCAGATACAAAAGACAGATTTACACCAAAGGACAACAAGCGTTTAGTTGATTAGACAAAAGTTCAGCTGTTCCCTTCGAGCGTGAGTGGAGACCAATTAATGAGGTTAGTATGTGAGTGATCCTGAATTCGGGAAAATCCCAGTTTATTTCTCCGAACATGTCCTGAGGTGGCTAATCTCGCTCAGGCTGCTCCGTTTTGCTGCAGTGCGCTGTGGATTAAGAAGCTTACTGTTCAGTGACATTCTGGTTGGAGAGAAGTGTATGAAGGTGTGTGTAGTGAGGATGGAAAATGAATTGACTGTAATTCCTCCATCAATTCAGTAGCCTGCTAGCGAAACGTGAAGGACGACCTCACGGGTGAGTAATAGAGGCAGATTATGACTTTTGAAGCTACATCCAGATGAGGAGTGACTGGTGGAGGTGGAAAGGGAAGGAAATTGAGCGCTGTTAATCTGGAAAGCTTAGCATGCTGGGAAATGCTGCACGTCCCCATCAATGGCTGTGACTCAAGGCTGCAAAGATATGACGATTTTGCATCTCATGCCATGTCCCATTGGGTAGTCGTTTTCCCTGGTCCTCCAGCCTGAAAAATGTTTCACGCTGCAAAAAGCTGGGTATGCAAGAAGGTAACGTAGAGACAAAGGAGACCTCAGTAGACATGCATTAGCTTTAGCCGGCTCGATGTCAGGACTTGGGGGGATAAGCAAGAGAAGGAACTGGGATGAGCGATGCAAAACAGGAGAGGGAAAGGAAGATTGGTTTCAGAGTCGGATATCAATGTGACAATGTGAGAACGATGTAAACAGTTAAATATAAAACATCTCGAAGATTAATTTACAATCTACAGGAATGAGACTTCAGTTTCAGTTATGATAAAAACCGAAAATGCAGGTGAACCTCAACATCTAAGGGGAGAAACAGAGCAGCGGTTTGGGAAGGAGGGAGGCGTACCCACAGTTCACACTTCGGCCTGCTTGTATGGAAATAGGTTCCAGGCAGAAAAGCTTGACCTTCCTGACCTTCTGCTGGTTGGTGCCCGTTGAGTGGCCAGTCAGTGTACATGTTGAAGGCCTCATTGAGCTTGCAGCTGGCATAGTTAACTCCTTGGCACTGCCTGATTGCTGTGTGACTCAGGATCTTTTCTGGAGAGAAGCAGGCGCAGATCTCTTTGCCTCGCCGACCACTCAACGAGATTCCGCTTGTTCCTTCCAACACCCAACATTATTACCAGGGCGAAATGCCAAAGTCAGTCCCACAGCGTTCTGAAATGCACGGATGCTAGCTGTGTTTTCAATCAGTTCCCAGCCAATCCTTCATACCTGGCACAATAATAACACAAAAATATAACATCCCACAATCTTGCCTATTATTGTTTCCTGTCATCTAACCAGGTGGATTAATCTTGATCAGGAGTGTCAGAAGCTATCTGTTCGTGCTCATTGCTTGCTGATGTCTGTCACTTGCATGGCTGTTCAAGGGGATAACTATAATGTACTGTTCAGATATTGAAATTGTTTAGAGATACCTAATCATTTGCTTATTGAGAGGGTTCTAGGGCCTTCCAGGCACGGTTGTATTTGGGAATTGCTGCTGAATGATCATGAACCTAATTCAGTGTGTCAAGCCATAAGGATTAGAGATGGGAAGCTCTGACAGTGATACTGTTTCACAGATTCTGAGGTGCAGAGAGATGCGGGGGCGAGCAAGTCTTTATTTAACCGTGTCATCTCTCCTCACTACAAAAGTAATAGATCTGCCCAGGCAGCCAGAAAATTGATTCCTTACCTGGTCCTCATTCTGGGTTTATAGATGGTTGATGTGCATACGGTGAGGAGGAGCCTTCAGGGATGAAAATTGAACAATAGGCCTCATGTTGGCTTTATGCAGAGCACTTTGATGGATCATGTCTCTGTTGGAAATTGCATAGGATTTTACAGCGCAGTACAGGCCGTTTGGCTGAATAGGTTGATGCTGGTTCTTATGCTTCACACAAGCCTTCTCTTGACGTACCTCATTTCACGTTATTAGCATCACCTGCTATTGCATTCCCACTAATGTACGTCCAGCTTTTACTTGAATGCACGTGCACTATTCACCCCACCGTCTCTTTGTGGTGCAGCTAGTTCCACCTTTTGAACCACTCTTTGGATTCAGAAGAATTCTGTGTTGGTTTTAACAGTAGCTTTCATATATTTACGTATTGGACTCCCTCACAACCAGAAACGCACACTCAATATCTGCCTGATCGAATCGCTTCGCAATTCTGCAGACTTTCGCAGGGAACAGTCTTCTCTTTCTCAGCAAGGGCTTCCTTTGAGTGTCTGAGGAATCATGGCTTTGATGAATTGAGGTTTCGTCTGCACTCATCTACATTTCGCTCCAGGCTTCATTTTAAATAACTGCACATAACAACAACAACCTCATGCGTTTATGCAGAGCCGTCATCCTGTGGTGTTTCTCAGGACCAAGACAAAATTTGACACCTGAGCCACAGTGGGTGCTAGGGGGTGAAAGCTCTATCAAAGACATACTGCGTTTTAAGGAATGTGTTAGTGAGGGCTTGAGTGGTAGAGGGAGTTTGAGAGCTTAAGGCCTGGCATAGATGCTAATGGTGGGATGGTGTCACTTCCAAAGCTGTTTCAGTCCCAGAATTTTTTAAACTTAGGATCATAGAATCCCTACAGTGTGGAAACAAGCCGTTCGGTCCTTTAAGTCCACAATGACCCTCCAAAGAACATCCCATCCTGACCCACTTCCCTACCCAATCTCTGTAACCCTGCATTTCCCATGGCTAACCCACCCAGCCTGCACATCCCTGGGCACGATGGATAATTTAACATGGCCAATCCACCCTAACCTGCACATCTTTCGACTGTGGGAGGAAACCCACACAGATATGGGCAAATGTGCAAACTGCGCACAGATAGTCGCCCGAGGGTGGAATCGAACCTGGGCCCCTGGCGCTGTGAGGCACTGTGCCTCCCCTCCCACTTAATAACTGAGCCTGCTGAAGTTTGAATTTGAGATATCTGGAATAGTCTTCCAGTACCTCCTCATACAGAAGAGAAAATTACCCCTCTGACCATGCACAAACTCAGCGTTTCGATCGCAATTTATATTAGGTACCCTAGAACAGGAGTCGTTGAGGCAGTGTCATGTGCAAGCTCCACCAACTTCTGGAAGACATATGTGATTTTAGCGATCATTTATTGGCCACAGTTTGGAGTATGGCAGAGGAGAGAGAGACACACAGACTGCTGCAGTTCCATTGTAAGGGGTTCCACAACACAACGTGCAAATCTCAGAAAGGATGTTCTACACCCAATTGTGGACCTCCACTGTATTGGAGAATACGAGCAGTTGGGGTTTTAGCACATCATCCTCAGTCGCACTGTTGTCTCTTAATCAGAATACTTTGTGTTTTAAGTCCAAATCAAAGTTACAAGTATCTAGGTCAATGTCTCCCGCAGTGCTGAGGGAGTGCCGCACTGTTGGAGGGTCAGTGCTGAGGGAAGGCCGCACTGTCAGAGATGCCTCCTGTCAGAAGGGTGACTACACTCAGGCCCCACCCGCCCTCTTGGGGACTCTGAAATAATGCCACATGATCTTTGAAAGAAATCTTAATCGAAATTGCTCCCTCCAGCAGCATCACTGCGATGGATTTTTTGTTTTGGCCATTGTTTCACTGCTATTTCTGGGATTTTGTTGTGTGCAAACTGGTTGCTGTACTTTTCCCTAAACTTCCCTTGAAAAATTCATTGTTTGAGGCTCAGGGATCCTGTCAGGTTGTGAAATGTGCTGTACAAATTCAGAGCTTTCTTTCAGGCTGTGCAGAAATGAAACGCCCTCCAAACTACCACAAGAAACAAAATGCATCTATCAACAAGACTCATAATTTAGGTAGTTTTGATTGCTCCTTCCAATGACTTAATGTTTGAACGAAGTCCAGACAACCACTCAAAGATGCTCTCTCTACTTAGTATTTACTTAGTTACAGGAGCATTAGAAGATGATAACCATACCTTAGAAATTGTTCTTAGCAGAGTGGTGTTCATTGCGCCCATAACTGACCTGCATGTTTTAGGCTTGGCAATGAGCTCGTATTCAACAGCTAACCATGTGATAGGCCCAAGATTGTCATCATATTATCCAGTTGTGGTCTGTATTGGGGTATTAATGTCTTTGGAGTACGCTGTTTTGACCCCTTCACAAAAGCATCATTCATCACTGACTGAGGCAGTGACAGGGACTCTGATTTGTTTCCCAGCTGTGAAAGTACACAGCAATGGCTCTGATCAAATTCACTCACTCCAATTATTGAAAGGTGCCTCTGCGTAATTGTGGAAAGCACTCTCCTACAATGTAGTTCTCTTCCAGAGTTTTGTGAGAGCCGAGTGTCTCGCAGCATTCAGTTTCCAAAACCTGAGTCTTTCTGTCTGTGGTTTATCTCTCTCCCGGTTCACAGCCAGCTCGGGAGTGAGAGACTTTTCAACACGATAGTTGTCTGGAGTGCTTATTGACAGCAATTTGCTTGATGTTTGTAGTCCCTCAGAATAATAATTTCAAACTGCATGCGATTCAGTGTTTCTCTAGGTGCTAGCCTCCACTCCCACACATGCTAAACTTGTGGGACAACAAATCTGTCTTCTCTGCACCCCCCACTCTCAACTTCCAATCATTCTTCAGAAAAAGTGTTTGAGAATTCTCTTAGGGAGTATCTGGGCAATATGTCTAGGTGCCTTGGCATTGGATAGCTTTCTAGGCATGAGCCATTACCCGCATTATGGGATTTTCTGCTCATTTTCATGGAGGTTCTGTTTGTCAGGCAGATCAGAGAAGATTCATGAGACTTATTCCAGAGATGAGGCAGCAGCGCTAACCACTGAGCCACCATAAAGCCCCATTGGCATTCCACCCTTTATTTGAAACCGTCAAACGGCTCACTGAGCCACGATGTACACAAGCCTTTAGATGAGCTCACTCCTACCGTTTCCATTTACTGGCATTCACTGTTTATATTGTACAGCCCAGGGCACTAGGGGACATCAGGAGCGGTTTCCAAAAATGTACCAAAAATGTCCTGCTATTCTGGGCCTGAACATAACGCTCCGTTGACCAAATTGGGAAAGAGCACACCACTGCCTCAGGAATTATTTTCAACAAATTACTAACAGGACCCCGATCTTATCTACAGGATTCAACTGCCTCAAATGCTTCCCTCTTCCATGTATTGTGGAAGCAGCCACACACACAGTTCTACAATCTCATCCAAAACTGTTATCGGCGTGAATTTGTCCTCTTCTGACAAATCCTTAGCAACAGACTTTTGTTGTCTTCTCATGAGTGAGGAGCAAGTTGAGAAGGAATGTGTTAGAGGTACACTTACACATGGGGATGTCTGGACACAGTAGACAGGGGAGAAACTGTTCCATGAACAGAGAGCTCCAGTTTCAAGTGTGTGGCCAAAGAACAAACAGCAACTGGAGGAAAAAACTTTTTTTTAAATATTCGGCGAGTGGTTATTGCCTGGAATGTGCTCCCTGAGAGTGTGGTGCAGGCATATTGAATGGTGGCTTTCAAAAGAGAAATCGATAATTATCTGAAGAGAAAATAAATTAGAGGTATGGGAAATGCAAAGAAACTGTTGCAGGGAGCTGATAATGAAATTATGGACCGAAGGGCCTTATTCTGTGTTTAATTGGAGAAGGTCAGAAATCACATGACACCAGGTTATAGTCCAACAGATTTATTAGAAAACACAAGCTTTTGGAGCGTAGCCGCTTCATCATGTGTATTGGAGAAGATGATGAGCTGCTTTTCTCTGTCTCTCTCTCTCTTGTTGCTGAGGTCTTAGAGCTGACCACACTTGGGATAATGGCTTAGCCATTTGGGAGCCAGCAATCCATATTCAATCAATATATATGTCCAGTGGCTCAGTGGTTAGCAGTGTTCCTGACAGTGCCAGGACTCCAGGTTTGATTCCACCCTCAGGCGACTGTCCGTGTGGAGTTTACTCGTTCTCCCCGTGTCTGCGTGGGTTTCCTCCCACAGTCCAAAGATGTGCAGATTAGGGTGGAGTGGCCATGCTAAATTGTCCCATAGTGTCTGGGGATGTGCAGGCTAGGTGGGGTAGCCATGGGAAATGGGTTACAGGGGACGCTCTTCAGAAGGTCAGTGTCGACTCGATGGGCCGAATGGCCTGCTTCCACACTGTAGGGTGTTAAGATTCTATCTAGTTTTGTTAAGCTTTGTTTAGCATTTTTCTGGGCTGCTAGTTTATTTTTTAAACCTTGTCCAAGAAGGCGTGGCAGTAACAATAGAGCTAGGACACCAATAAATAAAGATGGGTTACCATCAATTTAGACGAGAGTGTGATACAGTCACAGAAATAGTGACTCGGAGCACATAATGCTGCTGGTTCTTTTTACAATTCATTTTCGTTTCTTGAGCATCGCCGACAAACCTGGCTTCATTGCTAAATCTAGTTGCCTTGAGAAGATACTAATGGGCCTTCTTCTTAGATATCATTTAGGTGCACTACCGAAAGCATTCTATCCAGATGCGTCACAGCTTGGTTTGGTTATTGCTCTGCCCAGGATCATAAGAAACTACAGAGAGTTGTGAATACAGCCCAATCCAGCATGCAAACCAACCTTCCTTCCATTGATTTCTGATGAAGGGTCCTGACCCAAAACGTCAGCTTTCTTGCTTCTCTGATGCTGCTTGGCCTGCTGTGTTCATCCAGCTCTACACCTTGTTATCTCTGACTCCAGCATGGGCAGTTCCTACTATCTGTTCCTTCCATTGACTCTGCCTATACGCCCCACTGCCTCGGAAAGGCAGCCAACATGGCCGAAGACCCTTCCAACCTCTTGCATCGAGTAGAAGATACAAAAGCTTACGTATCAACAGATTCAAGATCAGCTTCTTCCTTGCTGTTCTTAGCCTTCTGGATGGACCTCCCAGATTTTAAATTTAATGTTGACCTCGCCCTCTCTGCACCTTCTCTGCAGCTGTAACATTGTATTCTTCACTCTGTTCTATTATCCTAATGCACTTTGTATGTTATTATCTGCCTGTACCGCACAGAAAACAAAACTTTTCCCTGTACCTAGGTACATATAACAACAATAAAGCAAATTAAATCATTTGATATGAGCTGAGTAACTTGCTGAGCCTTTGCAGGGAGCAGTTAACATTCAAGCACTCTGTCATGGGCCGAAATCACATATTATTTCACCAGTTTGTATTTTACTGATCTCAAACTAGCTTTCTTTGCAAAACTCTTTCAAATCTGTGCTTCCCGGTCCTTGGAAAGTGTGATCAGTTTATTTTTCCCTCCCTGGTCAGATCCTTCATAATTCAGAAAACTTCTGTCAAATCTGCTCTCTGTCTTATAGAGTCATAGAGTTGTACAGCGCGAAAACAGACCCTTCGGTCCATCCTGTCTGCACTGACCAGATATCCTAAATTAATCTAGTCCCATTTGCCAGCATTTGGCCCATATCCCTCTAAACCCTTTCTATTTGTGTACCCATCCAGATGCCTTTTAAATGTGGTAATTGTACCAGCCTCCACTACCTCCTCTGGCACCTCATTCATACACTGTCCACCCTCTGTATGAAAACGTTACCCCTTAGATCCGTTTTAAATCTTTCTCCTCTCACCTTAAACTTATGCCCTCTAGTTTTGGACTCCCCCACCCCTGGGGAAAACACCTTGGCTATTCGGGTCCTCTCTCTCTCTGAGGAAAACAGTCCCGATTTCTCCAATCTTTGCTTCTCGCTGACATTCCTGGAACTATCCTCATAAACCTCCCTTCCCAGCCGCACTTCAAGGACTGCAGTTGTTTAAAGAAGGCAGCAGATTGCCACCTTCTAGGGCAATTAGGGATGGGCAGTGAATGCTGGCACCTCCTTACCATGAGTGGCGTATAAAAACACTGAGTGACATTTCCTCATATGCAGTGGGATTCTGATCCCCATTTGAGTTTGACAGGAGGATTCGTAAGTCTACAGAATTACCCAGCCTGTCGGAACAGAACGTGTGTAATAGTGTATAGCAGCTCTGGTCCAAGTGGTCCAGTTAAATAGTGTCTACACCCCCATTATGTCCTGGGCTTCTCTCGCTCTAAATGCACCCTTCGGCCCAACAAGTCCACACTGACCCTCAGAGCAACCCACCCAGATCCATCCCCTTATAACCCACCTAATCTACACATTCCTGGACACTACGGGCAATTTAGCATGGCTAAAACACCTAACCTGCTCATCTTTGGACTGTGGGAGGAAACCGGAGCACCCGGAGGAAATCCACACAGACACGGGGACAATGTACAAACTCCACACAGACAGTTGCCCGAGGCTGGAATCGAACCCAGGCCCCTGGCGCTGTGACGCGGCAGTGCTAACCACTGAGTAAAAGGACCATGTGTGACTCAAGTCCTGAACTCCCGAACCCTTATCAGCCTAAATCCGATTGGTTGCTGCCTGCCTGAATAGATTGTGGATCCTGTGCAGGTATTATGGGGCAATGTAACCCCACAACGAAACCACGTGTGCTGTCAAGTGTTCTGCTGCACGTTGTGTGGAGAGACAGGGCCTGCTGTCTGAGTGCTGTTAGTGTCCTCCAAGTGCTTGCCCTACAATTGCACAGCCAGAAGATACAGCAGCTGTACAGCACTAATCAGACAGGAGCAAGACTTTATTACCCCAACATTGTGATAATGTTTGTATCACTCTGGGGTGCGATGAATTCAGTTTATAATCACATCATATATTAAAATATCCATTACACAAAAGGTTATCCGTGTCTCTCTTTCTGCACAGCTGTTCGCATTAAAAACTTCAGCAACTTAATAGATACCTGTTTTTTTTTCCATTTCTTTCACGCATCTGTTCCTCAGGAAGTCCCTTTGCATCCAATTCTGGTCTGAATATTTCTTCCTTTCTCTCCCTCTCTCTCCCGCTCTCTCTCTCTCTCTCTCTTTCTTTTGAAGTGCCATCTGGATCGATACTGAGCCTTGGAGATTGTAGGGACCCAGGTTTGATCCTTAGTCTCAGCTGTGATCATGGCAGTGACGTTTGGGAAATTAATGCTGGGAGAGCGGAAAAGGTCACCTCTAGTTCATTATCAAAATCACTAACTGCAAACTCTCACCAGAAAGCGTTCACATTTCCATATCAGATGCTCTATTAGATGGCCTCCCAGCATTTACCTTGGGGTCACTTGATGCAGTAGTAGTGTCCCCACCCTGGCCTAGAAGTGCTGCCTCTACCTAAACCCAGGCTCAGCTGCGTCACCCAGGGTTCCTTCTGTGCTTGCTGATCTACATTGGTCCCAAGTTGACCATAAACAACAGCAACTTTAATTTTAATACGGCAGCTAAAACATAACACAACACGCCACGTGCTACGGGAGCATATTGCTACAAACCAAAGCACTGAACTGCATGATGAGCTATTAGAGCAGATGACCCAAAGGGTCTAGGCCCAATACGTCAGCTTTCTTGCTCCTCTGATGCTGCTTGGCCTGCTGTGTTCATCCAGCTCTACACCTTGTTATCTCGCTTGGTCAAAGGGTTTGTTTTGAAGGGATCATAATGCAAACTCCAGCAGCAGGTGGTGCTGTTGATGAAGGGCACCGAGCAGGGCAGCTGGAGCAATTATACCCAGATCTCCAGCAGAAACAGGTGGTGCTGCCGAGGAATGCCACTGAACAGAG
>JAHRHZ010000020.1:56017915-56094718 GCA_024137785.1 Ginglymostoma cirratum | reverse complement strand
AGCAATTATACCCAGACCTCCAGCAGAAACAGGTGGTGCTGCCGAGGGAAGGCACTGGGTATGGCAGCTGGAATGGTCAAGTAGTATTTGTAGAAAAGGGTGCCTGTGGGAGAGAAGGCATATTGGTAAGTAGGGTCAGACAGATAAAGGATTTCCTCGACTAATGTAAACCACAGGCTTAATTTCATGTAAAACAATGTTGTTCTTGTTTAACCATACTTTCCCTTCTTTATAATGACTTAGTGCCCTGTTTCATGATCTTTGGGCCTTCCATATGTTCAAATGTAATGTTAGAAAGGAGTGTGTTAAAGGAAGAAACGAGGTACAGTGGCATGAAAGGTCATCAGTGTGAAACATTAACTCTCTCTGTCTTCACAGATGCTGCCTGACCTCCTGACTTTTTCCAGCACTTTATTTTGATTTCCAGATTTTGGAGCTTTTAGCTTTTCTGTTGCTATGGAGAGGTTGAAGTTTAGGAAGGGGAATCCAGAGTGGAGGACCCAGACCGCTGAAGTTTGCACATTGCACCAGGAGTTTGCACATTCTCCCTGTGTCTACGTGGGTTTCCTCCCACAGTCCAAAGATGTGCTGGTTGAGTAGATTGGCCATGCTAAATTGCCCGTAGTGTCCAGGGATGTGTAGGTTAGGTGGATTAGCCATGGGAAATGGAGAGTTAGAGGGATAGGGTGGGTGTGGGTGGTATTATTATTGGAAGATCAGTGTGGACTTGATGGGCTGAATGGCCTGTTTCCACACCGTAGGGATTCTATGCTGAATCGGAGTCAAATTGGTACAGAAACAAAAATAAGGGGCTATAAAGTTTGAAAATCAGGAAAAACACAGAAACAAGAAAATAAAGCAAATGTAAATTGTTTTGAATTTTAAATAATTTCCATCTCTCAGAAGACTTTACTACCTATTAACGTATGGAATATGACTCCGTAGTTTAAATTGTTCCCTCTCTGGGTCTGAAAGATTGACTGTCAGTGCAGGAATATAAATATAATCGTTAGAATAGTCCTCACTGTTAAGTAGCAGCCCTAACTTTCAGTGATAAGTTTAATTGATAATTAAAATAAAAGCACAGTAATTTCTTGAAGCTCTCGGAAGGTGGGTATGTTTTATTGGCATTGAGGGACAAACAGTGGAGCAGTGTAAATTGTCCAGCAATGTGGGCTTTCACCATTCGCTGGGTGGGTCTTCTTTCACCACCTGTTGAGTTCTGCATTAATTCCAGCAAGTGCAACTACGTACTGTGGTTTTGGCAGCTAAATCAGAGCCATTGCGGTTCAGATTCGAGAGCTGCACTCAGGAGGGTAGGAGCTGAGGATGGGATGAGGCAGTGAGTGACCACACGGTGACAGCTCACTGCGAACTGTATTTCACCGAGCTATGTTTCAAGCAAAGCTCGGGATGAGGATCCCATTAACATTCACACGTTCAGTCACGGGCTGATAAAGGGTGCATCTTACCCTCAGTGTTCCCAGCAACTATTTGTTGGAAACAAAAAAGAGACTGCTGGAAAAGCTCAGCAGGTTTGGCAGCATCTGTCGAGAGAAATCATTAGTTAATGTTTCGAGTCTGTTGACCCTTCCTCAGAACTGATGCTGCCAGACCTGCTGAGCTTTTCCAGCAATTTCTGCATTTGTTTCTGATTTACAGCATCCACAGGTCTTTTGGCTTTTATTACCTTTCGTTGGGTTCACTTTGAACAGAAAGATATTCAGCATGGATTCCCTCTCTCCCTTAAGGTTGTGTGAGCAAAACACTGGAATATCCGACTTGAGTCATGTGCTTTACAATTGACATTTGACCTCCTGTCTTACTTGTCATGACATCTCCATGAGGCAGCAGTTCATGTGGCGTGGTGTGTTTGATCAGTCCTGTTGGACCTTCTCCTTACTGTCCTCCATTAATATTTTTTAAATTGCTAAATAAATTAAGTACAAGATGTCTCGTTAGCATCAGAGGTTCTTGGTGTTAACGGCCGAGCAGCTGAACTAATGAAAGCAGACAGTTTAAAAGATGTGATTAAAAGCTGCTTTCTGCTGCTCTGATGGCTCAGCAAATCTATCCAGTCAGCATCTAACGGTTTGGAGAACACAGGGGCCCTCGTTTCCTTTCCCTTGTCCGCTGATCTCAGCTGGTGCTCGACATTAAGACCGAGGAAGTGTAAGAGAGACGGTTTTAATGCAGCAGAATCGTGTCAGAGGTCCCATTATATTGTCTAATCCTCTTCCAATTCGAGCACGGAAGTGTCTGTTCATGAACTAATTTCAAAGGATATTCAGACACTGCATTTTTACACTTGGACGCAATTCACTGTTCTTGTTTGGAGACTCAGAACCGTTAGCTTTTATGTCAGGCTAACTAACTAATTCATAGCACGAATTTGTTGGGCTGAATGGCCTACTCTTTCTATGTTTTTTTCTGAGGTGTCAGAATGTGTTATGGATAATGGATATCTATACGTTAGAGCAGCTCAAAAAGTATATAGGAAAGTTAGAATCTAGCCATGGACTAGAGGACCCAAGAGGGAGGCTGTACTCATTTGATTGTGTGTATTTTTTGCGGCAGTGTATCCTTTGTAATGTCAGGTTATCAGCTAAGAACATGTGGCGCTGTTAACCTTCAAGCAAACAGTTAGCACTTTGACTCATTCTCAGCGAACATGCTTTCGCTGTAAGTTAAAGAAGTTCGGTTCTTCACTGTGGGTTTCAACAGATGTCCTCAGCTCAGCTCAGGGAAAGAGGAGACAAATCAGAAGGATTTCTGCCATCCCAACTCTGTTGGGAAAAAATAAACTCCCACATGAGCATCTGTTGAGTCTAGAATTGTGCTTGGCTTTTGACCTTGCTGTGGTGAAGAGCACTTCTACTGATAAAGCATATTGCACAAGTGTTATTGTGGGTAGGCAGCATCTACTCTAATAGAATGCACTGGCCAAGTTGTGCACCCACGATCTCTCAGTCAGGCAAATGAGTTGGGATTTCAAACATCTCTGTTAAGAGGGCAGGCTGCAGAGACTGGACTCGTAATCTATTGAACACAAAAGATGAAAGAATGAGAGAATAGCTGCACTGATGGAGCTGGCCCATTCAAGATTGGGAGGGGTGCAATTTACCCCAGTATGCCATGCCTTGGGTAAATGTCACAAATTGTGCAGGGTAGCTCTGGCTGCACAGCGTCCTTTCAAAAATGGCCAGCATGTCAGGAATGCCGGTCAATTCCAGGATATCCAGCGAGTGGCGACTTTTATTCCGGGTACAGCGAGTGGTAAAATGGGGCTAGAATCACAAGATTGGAACGGCCCGGGGCAGCGTAAGTAGTGAATGAGGTGAGTCTGTTGAGACCTGGTGAGAAATCTCGCTGGGTTTCGTGTTGACAAACCCTCCAAAAACTTGACACAACTTGCGTCTCATGAAAAATAAGATTCAGCCCAACATGTTTGGCAAAATTCTTTCGAATAGACTTGTTAGCAAAGGAAAGTCCATGGGATTAAAAGGGACAATAGCTAAGCATTGACGATACAAAATTATTTAAACAATAGACAGCAAACATTAATAATGTACCTTGTTTTCTCAGACTGGACAAAGGTAGGCAGTATTTTCCAGCGATGGTTAGTAACTGCTCTTATAGATGAACCTGAAAGACCTGGGTCTTGGATACACAGCATCATTTAAAATGCTGAAGGAGGGAGGAGTATAGTTATGGATGTCAGGAGAGTATGGATAAGATGGTGATATGGGATGACATTTAATGCAGAGCAGTGTGAAATGCTGCATTTTGTTAGGCTGAATGAGGGAGATGATTTAAAGGAAATGGCACAGTTTGGAAACCAACGCAAGAAGTGAGCTAGAGGTGCCTGTCCACCAGCCCTTGAAGGTGGTGGGACAAGCTGACAAGGCTGTTTTAAGAGAGAGCACGCAACAGCGCCAATAACCAGAGGTCTCCTTTTAAGGTCATTTCGCAAATGATCTGAAGGGGAGATGAGGAGAATTTGCATTTAATTCAGAAAGCTGTTGTGGTCTTGAATGTAAAAACTGAAAGAATTGCAGACGCTGTAAATCAGAAACAAAAACAGAAATTGCTGGAAAAGTTCAGCATGCCTGGGATCTGAGGAAGGGTCACTGGAACTGAAACATTAACTCTGATTTCTCTTCGCAGATACTGCCAGACCTGCTGAGCTTTTCCAGCAATTTCTGTTTAGGATTTTGAATGTGCTGTCTGAAATGATGGCAAATACAGACTCAGTGAATTAACATCCTGGAAACGTGGTTGGCACAGAAATACAATCTGTATGAATGTGCTTGTCGTCGGCATCTTGCAGTACGGTCACAGTGCAGACAACGCTGTTGTCTTGACGGCACATAAAAAGAAAAAGAAATGTGCAAGGTTTCTAAAAGGGCATGGGAATAACTTGCGAAGGGTTGGCACAGGCATGATGGGCTGAATAGCCTCCTTCTGTGTTGTAGATTAATTCCTACAGAGACTTTGATTTGATTTGATTTATTGTCACGTTTATCTTGCAACAAAATACAGTGAAAAGTGTTGTGTACGGTTGCCACTCTCTGGTGCCATCTTAAAACAGAAAAATACACCAAAATATGGAATATAAAGGCAGAAAATTGAAGAAGTAATGTGTCCTACTTTACATGCACTAGGTGCCTCGAGCAAGACGATGATAATTCCTTCCCCACAGTCTCAGCACAAAGGTGGCAAATGTCAGCGATTCAGCTACTCTGCCATGGGTGTCTTGCTTTCAGTGCTGCTCAGTTCCTCATCCTTCTTTGAGGCTGCACCCCTACTTCTCCCCCTCTCTTATTCCCAGATCTGAATAACAGCAGTTTGCCCCACGACAGTTAAAAGGGGAGAACTAGTCTGTGCACCCTGGCACTCTACAGCTCTCCATGGTGAGTAATAGCAAAAGGTAGCAGAGATCGAATACGTGTGTATGTGAGACTTTGGGGCGAAGATGGCAGTGCCTGGTCTGGTGGGATCTGCTGGTCCTGGGGAAGAGTAGGTCCCACCTTTGCCCACCTTGTCCAGCAGGTCCTCCACAAAGCGGGGCACCTTCATATGTTGCTTCCTAGCCCTCACCCCTTCACCGGCAATGAAGGAGTTGATTTTAGAGATCTCCTTTGTAAAGGTTTTAGAGTCATAGAGTCATACAACATGGAAACAAATCCTTTGGTCCAACTCGCACGAGCCAAATAGATGATCCCAATCTGACCTAGTCCTATTTGCCAGCATTTGGCCCATATCCCGCTAAACCCTTCCTATTCATATGCCTATCCAAGTGCCTTTTCAGAGGTTTACTACTCCACCTCTTGCATACCACTTACATTATTCCTTTCCCTTTAATTTCACCGTTGACTCACAATTATCTGTTTCCAATACATACACGATTTGGCCAAATCTTCAGCAGCGAGAGATCTGGTGGCTTTCCGAGAGTATGATTGCCTTCGACTGTCTCCCTGGTTTCTGATGAAGCAAAATGCTGACCCTGGTGTTGTCTCCAGCACTGACAAAACTGCAGGGTCAGTCATGTGCCGTGGACATTGCAAAAAGTAAATGAACTGAGAGAGACGCCAATCTCATCCCAGGGACTGTAGCACAGGCACGTTCAGAATCACACAAACACAATGGTGGGCTCCCCTTTTGAGAATTATCACTCCAGCGAGGGTTGTAAAAGTCATTAAAATTTAGTTGAAATGCTGGCCGGCTATATTTATTTATTGCCCTGCCCTGAAATTACTTTCTCGAAAATAGGGAACGCTGTGGCCTATGTGTGTGGCTTCATCACCGCTAATGGTGTTGACTAATATTATCTTAATAAATTCAAGTGGTTTTATTAAGTCGGTCAGAAACTCTTAGCAGGTATTGATTGAGTTCTGATAGCATTTTACTGTAGCAATAAATCAGAAGCTTTATCTGAAAAAGGTTGCAACAAGGGCAAGGTGACCCACAAGTCAAGATTATACTGAGACGCTGTTGGCATAGAGCAAGGCAAATGATTTGCAATGGACTCTATATTAAACAATGACCCTTTAACCAAGGTCAAGTCTTATATTAAATGATTTGTGGAATAATAAAGCGTGGGCTATAGGTCATCTACCTCGATCCAGACAGAAATTGACCACAAATTGACGCCCTCCAGAATCTTCCAGAATCTCTTATGTATCTGATTGTGTAGCTTCTTTTTCAACTCTCCACTTGAGATTTATAGGCCTTCAGGTGCCTTCTCTTCTTTACTCATGAAGGTGGGAGATACCTATCCTGAGGAATATGAGGCCTTGCTATTTGGAAGACTCAGTAGCATCAAGATTTTGGGATGAATTAGACTGTAGAGCCTGATGCAGAGCCAAGTCTCATGCCATTCAGCCCCTTAATTGTTCTAACTTCAACCTCATAACCACCTCTTCTCCTGCCAGCCAATCCAACCCTACCATCCCCGTCATGTGACATTGGCCTAGATATTAGAGCAGCCAACTGGGCTTCAGGGTCTTCTCTAGGCCATTCAGAAGTTGGAATTCATTCACTTAGAGGATTTCCCACATGCTGGAAAATTTGGACTCCGTAGTGTGTGGGTCTTGTACTTTTGAGAGGTTTCCAACCCAGACAGCTGTTTCACTGCCTTCCAGTCAGACAGGGAACATTCTAGAACACCCAGCAAGAGCTGGGTGCAAGTACAATCAACCAAGTCAGCTGATGAGCAAGGGTGGGGTGGGGAGATTCCGGGGTGGATTAGGAGATTGGAAAAGCACAGAGTGCTGACGACCTGTAAAATTAGACTGGATCAGAGGCTTCTAGCCTCACGGAGATACTTACAATGTCAGATCACCTCCGACGATAAGGTCAGCTACTGTACACTTGACCTGCCTCTCTCGATGCTAAAACTGAGTGGGATGGGGCTGCAATTCAGAATCCTGGACATTACATTTTTTTTAAAAAATCGAGGGAATCCGGGAGATTGCAGGAAAATCGTGTTGCGGTCGATGATCAGCCACGATCTTGTTGAATAGCAGCACAGGCTCAAGGGGCTGAATAGTCTACTCCTCTCCTACTCCGTATGGTCCTCTGTTAACAAGGTGTTGTGTTTTGGCTGTTAAAATTCAACCTAATTTGTTTCAGTATTCCACAATATGTCCCTTTGTCCAGCGTGAGTGACGTAGCCTGTTAAGGCTGAGTTAGGTGCAACTCCTGAATGCTCAGTCACCCAGTGCCTACGAAAGTGGCATTTGACAAAGCCACAGGATTTACTGACTCCAGTTCTTGAAAGAGTCCAACAAAGGAATTGCAACAACTTACATATCCCATCTTTATCCGTTACGGCCTCTGATTCTGAAGTGATATAGAGTTTTTCCTCCAACAAATTTAAGCCCATAAATGGGGATTTTTATCACCCCATCCTTCTAGAAATAAATCCAAATGGCCACTCTTGCTGGTCTGTGCATTTAGGTCACCAGTTCCTTTGCTGGATTGACACAGCCAGTCATTATTGAGACCTCCTGGACTCCCTGGGTGCAGTTAGCATTAACTGTCTTCACAGTTGCTTGACGAAGTTGGAAAAAAGTAAGCTGTTGTCCACTGAAGGTGCCTCACTGTTGGTGACATCAGTGTGCCTTCACTCATGTTGATGCGAATTATAACATTCCAGGATGACTGATACAGCAGTGTCAAGGATACATTATTGAAGACCTGCTGAGTTACTGCAGGTATCTTTGTTGATGTTGGCCCGCGTCTCTCGCACTGCTAGATACACGCAGATTCGTGGGCAAAGGGTGCGTAACTCCTGAGTTTCTTGAAAGCGCTCCCATTGTAAGGACAGAAACCCACAACTCCGTTGTTAAATAGATGGGCAGTTTCTCATAGCCATTGATGTAATTCTGTGAGGAATCGGGAGGTTTCCAACCACCCTCTTCCCAATTCATTGGCACCATGGCCCCACATGGGCCACGCACATGCTTCTGGGACCATTTTGCACAAAGCAACAATGTCTTCTACATCATTGGAAGGCCCTCTGAGCAGCAGCTTACACGTGTCAAGAATCACCACATGCTTTAGTGCCAACAGGCGCTGAGGCCCAGCTTTTAGGCCCTGGCCTCATTCAGTCATGATGGGAGTTTGGGATTGTACCCAACTGGCACTGACCAGGGTTTGAGGATTCCCCAACTCTGAGAAAACTCTCACCTCTCACTGTGCTTTGCTAAAGGCAAGTATACAGGAAGGCAACCTTTTGGAAAAAGATGACTCGAATATGACAAGGCATTCGGGAATGTCTTTTTTTTTATTTAGTCATGGGATGCTGGCATCACTGGCTAGGCCAGCATTTATTGCCCATCTCAGAGGGCAGTTAAGAGTTAACCACATTGCTGTGGGTCTGCAATCGCATGCAGGACAGGATGGCAGTTTCCTTCCCTAAAGGACGTTATGGAACCATATGGGTTTTTCCTGACAATTGGCAATAATAGCCATCATTAGATTCTTAATTCCAGATTTTTGTTAATGGATTCAAGTTCCACCATCTGCCGTGGCAGAATCCAAACCCAGGTCCCCAGAACGTTACCAGGGTCCCTGATTTAACAGTCCAGTGATAATGCCACTCGGCCATCGCCTCCCTTTGTTGGGGAAAATCATTATCTTTCAATTGGCGTGTACTTTCCAAAGCTGACTGCGAGCGGATGGGGAAATATAAATCTCTCAGGCCGTCCAGGGCCAAGAAGGGATTTTATAAAGAGAGATTTAAAAAAAAAACAAATGGCACTTTCTGAAGGGGGTTGGACCACAGACATTTATCATCAGCCATTGTGAAGGAAAAGCACCTGCCCGGGGAGAAGGAAGCTGGAAACAGCTGCATCATTCTTTTACTCCCTGTGTCGCACACATTCCTCTCCAGCTCCAATCTCTGCTGAGTTCCAGTAAATTGTTCTCCTACTACTCCAAGCCTGCATCTCCATGTACTGTCCTCTCTCCTTGAAAGAAGGTAGTTTTGTTGGGATACAGGCAGTGCTGACTCACATCTTCTAAAGAGCTCACGAGAGAGTTTGTACTCTTTCTGTAGTGAGGGCCAACAATCTGTTTGACAATGTGGTACCTCACTCTCTCCCAACTTACAAATAACTGAGGCCCCAGTGGGAGACGAGCATGCAAAGAAATTTATTTAAGTTGTGGTGTGTAGTACAAACAGCATGATGTATCTTATGGAGAGAACACAATATTTGTTCATATGAAGCTAAGCTGTACCGTTGCCTTTGGCCCCATTTATCAGGTTACGCGGGCAAACACTTAATCAGCCGAAAAGTCTAACTCAGTCTCAAATATCAACCACTTTATCACGAGAACAGCTTGTGCCATTCTCAAAGACCAGCTCCTTCATCAAAAGCTCCTTCATCCCCTTCCGTTGGTGGGGAAGGAGAGGATGGGGAGGGGGACTGCCTCAGCCACTCGGAAGGAGATAAGGCTTTCAGGAAGACTGATATACAAACCGAATGCTGTGGATTAAAACTTTGATTGGGTTTTAAATTACCCGGGAAATGAAGCAGAGGCATTGAAGAATTATAGTGTTGGGGCTTTTAGCAAAAGCAGAGAAAATTCTTAAACTGGTGTGGTTGGGGAGGGGCTACATGGAGCCTGGATTTTGGCTCGGACCTTTGGAAATATTGGTTTTCTCCATGATCTTTCAGACTTAGCTGTAAGTACACTCTCCTCTGAACACTGGCTACTGGGCTAAAGGTTTTCCGAGACAAGTGGAGGTGAACTCATAACATATGTTGGTAATTGTCTGGGGCGTGGGAGATGGATCTAATAAATGGTTGGAAGGTATGGACAGCACGTAATATTTCTGAGTTTGAGGATTGGTGTGCCAGCTAATGGCTCTGAAAGAGTTAATGTTAAAGTTGTATGAAGTTCCACCCAATTTAATGATATCTCTTCATCTTTGAGTGAAGAAGGAGCAGTTGAGAATGAGGTTCCAATGAAGGTAGACCTGTCAACTCTGGCACCTGGTTAGTCTTTGTAACTAAGCCTAACATATCAACATAACATACCGATGTTGTTATCATGCAATTATCTACATCCTGTTGTTAAGACAAGTGACTGTTCTAGTTAAGACTCAATAGTGGTTTATCCTCTACCACTATGAGCTAGACAGACTCTAAGACTCAACTCAGAAATGGGCATTGGTGGCAGTATTCTAACCCAACTACATGCTACCAGTGGTTGTCACTGCAATATATGACACAAAATTTGGTGTGAATGTGTCTTGTAAGAATGATACAAAGTGGCTTTGAGACGACTGGGACAGGCTGAGTGGGAAAGACCTTGGCAAATAGAACATAGAACATTACAGTGCAGTACAGGCCCTTTGGCCCTCGATGTTGCGCTGACCTGTGAAACCAATCTGAAGCCCATCTAACCTACACTATTCCATTATCATCCATATGTTTATCCAATGACCATTTAAATGCCCTTAAAGTTGGCGAGTCTACTACTGTTGCAGGCTGAGCATTCCACGTCTTTACTACTCTCTGAGTAAAGAACCTACCTCTGACATCTATCCTATATCTATCACCCCTCAATTTAAAGCTATGTCCCCTCGTGCTAGCCGTCACCATCCGAGGAAAAAGGCTCTCACTGTCCACCCTATCTAATCCTCTGATCATCTTGTATGTCTCTATTAAGTCACCTCTTAACCTTCTTCTCTCTAACGAAAACAGCCTCAAGCCCCTCAGCCTTTCCTCATAAGATCTTCCCTCCAGACCAGGCAACATCCTGGTAAATCTCCTCTGCACCCTTTCCAATGCTTCCACATCCTTCCTATAATACGGTGACCAGAACTGTACGCAATACTCCAAGTGCAGCCGCACCAGAGTTTTGTACAGCTGCAACATGACCTCATGGCTCCAAAACTCAATCCCTCTACCAATAGAACCTAACGCACCATACGCCTTCTTAACAACCCTATCAACCTGGGTGGCAACTTTCAGGGATCTATGCACATGGACACTGAGATCTCTCTGCTCATCCACACTACCAAGATTCTTACCATTAGCCCAGTACTCTGTATTCCTGTTACTCCTTCCAAAGTGAATCACCTCACACTTTTCCACATTAAACTCCATTTGCCACTTCTCAGCCCAGCTCTGCAGCTTATCCCTCTGTAACCTGCAGCATCCTTCCGCACTATCCACAACTCCACCGACTTTAGTGTCATCCGCAAATGTACTAACCCATCCTTCTATGCCCTCATCCAGATCATTTATAAAAATGACAAACAGCAGTGGCCCCAAAACAGATCCTTGCGGTACACCACTAGTAACTGAACTCCAGGATGAACATTTCCCACCAACCACCACCCTCTGTCTTCTTCCAGCTAGCCAATTTCTGATCCAAACCGCTAAATCACCCTCAATCCCATGCCTCCATATTTTCTGCAATCGCCTACCGTAGGGAACCTTCTCAAACGCTTTACTGAAATCCATATACACCACATCAACCGCTTTACCCTCCTCCACCTGTTTGGTCACCTTCTCAAAGAACTCAATAAGGTTTGTGAGGCGCGACCTACCCTTCACAAAACCGTGTTGACTATCCCTAATCAAATTATTCCTTTCTAGATGATTATAAATCCTATCTCTTCTAATCCTTTCCAACACTTTACCCACAACCGAAGTAAGGCTCACTGGTCTATAATTACCAGGGTTGTCTCTACTCCCCTTCTTGAACAAGGGGACAACATTTGCCATCTTCCAGTCTTCTGGCACTTTTCCTGTAGACAATGACGACATAAAGATCAAAGCTAAAGGCTCTGCAATCTCATCCCTAGCTTCCCAGAGAATCCTTGGATAAATCCCATCCGGCCCAGGGGACTTATCTATTTTCACACTTTCCAGGATTGCTAACACCTCCACCTTATGAACCTCAATCCCATCTAGTCTAATAGCCTGTATCTCAGTATTCTCCTCGACATCATTGTCTTTTTCCTTTGTGAATCCTGACGAAAAATATTCATTTACCGCCTCTCCTATCTGTTCGGACTCCACGCACAACTTCCCACTACTGTCCTTGACTGCCCCGAATCTTACTGTAGCCATTCTTTTATTCCTGACATACCTATAAAAAGCTTTAGGGTTTTCCTTGATCCTACCTGCCAAAGACTTCTCATGTCCCCTCCTGGCTCCTCTTAGCTCTCTCTTTAGGTCCTTCCTGGCTAACTTGTAACTCTCAAGCGCCCTAACTGAGCCTTCGCGCCTCATCTTTACATAAGCCTCCTTCTTCCTCTTGACAAGAGATGCAACTTCTTTAGTAAACCACGGTTCCCTCGCTCGACCACTTCCTCCCTGCCTGACAGGTACATATTTATCAAGGACACGCAGTAGCTGTTCCTTGAACAAGCTCCACATTTCAATTGTGCCCAGCCCTTGCAGTTTCCTTCCCCATCCTATGCATCCTAAATCTTGCCTAATCGCCTCATAACTGCCTTTCGCCCAGCTATAACTGTTGCCGATAGGTGTATACCTATCCCTTTCCATCGCTTAAGTAAACGTAACTGAATTGTGATCACTATCACCAAAGTGCTCACCTACCTCCAATTCTAACACCTGGCCTGGTTCATTACCCAGTACCAAATTCAATGTTGCCTCGCCTCTTGTTGGCCTATCTACATACTGTGTCAGGAAATCCTCCTGCACACATTGGACAAAAACTGACCCATCTAAAGTACTCGAACTATAGCGTTTCCAGTCAATATTTGGAAAGTTAAAGTCCCCCATAACAACTACCCTGTTACTTTCGCTCCTATCCAGAATCATCTTAGCAATCCTTTCCTCTACATCTCTGGAACTTTTTGGAGGCCTGTAGAAAACTCCCAACAGGGTGACCTTTCCTTTCCTGTTTCTAACCTCAGCCCATACTACCTCAGTAGACGAGTCCTCATCAAACGTCCTTTCTGCCACTGTAATACTGTCCTTGACTAACAGTGCCACACCTCCCCCTCTTTTACCACCTTCCCTGATCTTACTGAAACATCTAAACCCCGGAACCTGCAACAACCATTCCTGTCCCTGCTCTATCCATGTCTCCATAATGGCCACAACATCAAAGTCCCAGGTACCAACCCATGCTGCAAGTTCACCCAACTTATTCCGGATGCTCCTGGCATTGAAGTAGACACACTTCAAACCACCTTCCTGCCTGCCGGTACACTCATTTTTGGTAAAAGGAACAGCATCCAATCCGTCTGCCACTGACACTCAGTAGCAGCAGTGTGTACTATCTACAAGGTGCACTGCAGAACTTCACCAAAGATCCTCAGACAGCACCTTCCAAACCCAGGACCACTTCCATCTGGAAAGGACAGTGGCGGCAGATATATAGGAACACCACCACCTTCAAGTTTCCCTACGAGCCACTCACCATCCTGACATGGAAATATATTGCTGTTCCTTTATTGTCGCTGGGTCAAAATCCTGGAATTCCCTCCGTGATGGCACAGTGGATCAATTCAGGTGGACTGCAGCGGGTCAAGAAGGCAGCTCACCACCAGATCCTCAAGGGAAACTGGGAACAGACAATAAATGATGGCCCAGTCAGTGATGCCCACATCCCACCAATAAAAAAATGATGGCATGGAGTATTTCTAAAGTGTGAGAAATTGGCAGTTGTGGATTCCTAAAAGGTCCAGGGTATCCTTGTCTGAAAGTCATTGAAAGCTACCATGCACATGCAGCAAGCCATTAGGAACACAAATGGTACATCAACCTTTATTATAATAGGCTTGCACATAGGAGTAAAGATATCTTATTTTAATACAGAAACTTTGTGAGATCTCACCAGGTATAGTATGTGCAGGTTTGGTCCCCTTACCCAAGAAAGGATAGACCTGCCTGAGAAGGAACCTGGAGAAGGTTCACCAGACCAAGTCCTAGTATGGTAGGACGACTGTAAGGAGAGAGTGAGGAGATGGTGCCTGGAGGGGTGGCACGGTGGCCCAATGGTTAGCACTGCTTCCGCATGGTGCCAGGGAACCAGGTTCAATTCCACCCTCAGCCAACTGTCTGTGTGGAGTTTGCACATTCTCCCTGTGACTGCGTGGGTTTCCTCTGGGTGCTCCGGTTTCCTCCCACAGTCCCAAGATCTGCAGGTTAGGTGGATTGGCCATGCTAAATTGCCCACAGCATCCAGGGGTGCACAGGTTAGGTGGATTAGCTGTAGGAAATGCAAGGTTACAGGGATAGAGTGGGGGAGTTGGTCTGTGTAGGGTGCTTTTTGGAGGGTCAGTGTGGACTCAGCAGGCTGAATGGCCTGCTACCACATTGTAGGGATTCTATATATTCCCTAGGGTGTAAAAGAATGAAAAATTATCTCATTGAAGCCTATAAAACTTTTAAATGATTAGAGAAGATGGATGTAGAAAGGATGTTTCCCCTGGTTGAAGGGGCCTTGAATAGAACTGGGAACAAGCTGTTTAGGATAAGGATCAGGAAGATTTTTTTCACTTGGAAGGCGGTGAGTCTCTGAAATTCTCTACTGCAGAGCACTGGGGAAGCTCAGTCATTGGGTATATTTTATGCAGAGGTTTTTAAATATTACAAATATCAAGGGAAGTAGAGAAAGCGTGGAAGAATAGTGTTGATGTAGATGATTAGCTGTGATCTGGAATGGTGGAGCAGGCTTGAAGGGGTAAATGACCTACCCTTATTCCTACTTTGTGAGACAGTGCAGTCATGGCTGAACGTCTACTGCAGCTTCAGTTTCCTATCTATTCACCAGACCGCACGATTTCCTGAGACATCAAATATCAGTCTATTCGAGCCCTAAAACTATTGTATCACCATTTTCTTGATTTTCCAGTGAGGGGGAATAAACCTGGGGAAGTCAATGACCTCGTGGTATTATTGCGAGACTCCCTTGTTCTGAGGACCCTGGTTTGAATCTCACCATAGTAAATGATGAAATTTGAATTCAAATTCAATTAAAAATCTGGAATTAGAACTTTTCTTTTAAGAGTCTGGTGATGACCATGAGGCCATTGTCTATTGTTGTAAAACTCTATCTGGTTCACTAATTTCCTTTAGGGAAAGAAACTTCCATCCTTACCTGGACTGGCCTACATGTGACTCCAGACCCATAGCAATGTGGTGACTCTCATTACTCTCTGAGCAATTAGGGATGGACAATAAATGCTGGCCTAACCATCACTGCCTTCGTCCCATGAATGAATTTTTAAAAAAGCCTTTCAACGGCTATCCTGTCAATCTCCTTCCAAATCTTGTATAGATGAATGAGATCACTCTCCCTGTTCTGAGAATGTGTAGGCTCAATTACTCAGCCTGTCAGTAATGACAATCTGTTAGGACTGACTTAAAGTGCAGGAGCAGAAGTAGGCCATTCAACCCATCGAGTCTGTTGCCTCATTCAGTGTGATCATGGCTGATCTGACAATCTCAGCTCCACTTCCCCAAAAACTCTTGATTCCCTTACTGATTAAAAACCTGGCTACCTCAGCCTTAATGACACAGCCCTCTGTGGTAAAGAATTCTGTAAATTCACCACTTGCTCAGAAGATAAGGTCTTCCTCGTGTGTGACCCCTTATTTTCAAATGCTCAGGTCCTTCGCTCTCCCACAAGGGGAAACAGCTTCCTTGCATGTATCCTGTCAAGCCCCCCCTAAGAATCTTATATATTTCAATAAGGTCTCCTCTCATTCTTCTAAACTCCAAGAGTATAGGCCCAACCTACTCAACCTCTCCCCACAAAACAGTCCCTCCATACTCGGGATCAGCCTAGTGAACCTTCTCTGGACTGCCTTCAATGCCAATATATCTTTCCTTAGGGAACAAAACTGTTTAGTATTCCAGCTGTGGTCTGACTTGTGTAGTTTTAGCAAGATCTCCCAGTTTTATACCTAATTCCTTTTTGAAATAAAGGCCAACATTCCAATTACCTTTCACTGAACTTATCGTAGAATCCCTACAGTGTGGAAACTCACTCTTCAGCTCAACAAGTCCACACTGATGCTCAGAGCCTTCCTTTACACATTTTCCTGTAACCCACCTAATCTACACAGCCCTGAACACTACGGGCAATTTAGCTTGGCCAATCCACCTAACCTGCGCACCTTTGGACTGTGGGAGGAAGTCCATGCAGACACAGTCAGAACATGTAAACTCCACACAGTGCAGTTGCCTGAGGGTGGAATTGAACCCCAGTCCCTGGTGCTGTGAGGCAGTAGTGCTAACCACTGAGCCACCAGATGCAGTTTTTTGTGATTTGTGGCTGAGGACTTCCCAATCCCTCCATTCTGTAGCTTTCTGCAATCTTTGTCCTTTTAAATAGTAATCAGTTTCAGTTTTCTTTCTGCATAACCTCACATTATCTCACTTTGTGTTCTTGGTTGCTCACCTAACCTGACTGTATTCCTCTTTAGACTGACCACTTGCCATTCCACATATTTTTGTGTCATCTGCAAACTTGGCTGTAGTACTTTCGCTTTCCTCATCCAAATCATTGATATAAATTGTAATTAGCACTGATCCCTGTAGCATTCCACTAGTTAGATGTTATCATTCTGAAAAAGCCTGTATTACCCTTAGTCTCGGGTTTCTATTAAAACCTCAGCCAGCTTCCCAGTCACACACACGTATGTCGTTGACTTTGTCTAAATTTGAAATCCTCGTTTTGTATTCACTATGCACCTTTCAAAACTAAATATTGAAATCAATCGTGTTATGTTCAGTATTTCACAGTGGACCTGTTACTGTGAGATTACTAATTAACTCTGCCTCATTGCACAGACCTAAAACAACTTTGTCACTAATTGGTTCCACAATGTGTTGTTCTCGTTAGAGGTTGTAAAAGCTTTGCACAAACTCATTATTTGGTCTACCTTTGCCATTTTGATTTGTCTAGCTGATATGAAGATTAAAATCACCCTCGATTATAGTATACAATTGCTATGAGCTCAGATACTTCCTTGCTTAGTGCTCTGGTACAATTACTTCTAGAGGGCCTATAAATTACTCACACCAATGTTTCCTGGTAATTGTTATCCTCAGTCTCGGCCCATACTGATTCTCCCACTTCATCTTCCAAACCAAAATCCTTTCTCACAACTTGTCTTGATGCTACCCTTTCAATATGGGGAAGTCAGGGGATTGATATAAGATAAATCAGACTTTTCTTTAAAGGTGACTGACTGGGAACTGCGGAGGAAGGAAGGGATGTGGTTGTCAATTTACACCAATCACCAAAGGCTGATGCGCGGGCACTAAAAGTGATCACACAGATTAATGGAATGCTTTCCTGTCTCTCAAGGAGCCTAAACACAGTGGGATATTAGTTTCAGTTGTACTGGCCTTGGTTAGACTGCATCTGAAGCACTGTCCTTCGGCCCTATTCAGAAATGATATACTAGTCTCGGAAGGAACAGTCTGCAGGCTCACTAGAATGACACCAGGCCTTAAAGAATTGTGTTATGGGGATAGAATGGTTTGTGTTTTCTTGTGTTCAGATGGTTGAGACTAAGGTCATCGTGCTGTTTGAGATGAGAAAGTAATTTGATAAGGTAGCTTGTTAAAACACACCAGAAGGAGGGGGCTCAACCTTTTAAAATAGAGCAGGGAGAGGGTGTTGGGAGGAGACGCTTCATAGAATCCCTGCAGTGTTGAAGCAAGCTATTTGGCCCATCGAACCCTGCATTTCCCATGACTAACCCACCCAGCCTGCACATCTGTGGACACTATGGGCAATTTAGCATGGCCAATCCACCTAACCTGCACATCTTTGGACTGTGGGAGGAAACCGGAGCACCCAGAGGAAACCCATGCAGACACGGGGAGAATGTGCAAACTCCACACAGACAGTCGCCCGAGGGTGGAATCGAACCCGGGTCCCCGGTGCTGTGAGGCAGCAGTGAGCCACCCCACAGTAACTTGGGCAAGAGGTTTTCATGTCCAGGGGTGTGGAAATCTGGGACCCGGTTACCCAAACAGTTGGGGGTGATGGGATCTTCAGGCTCTGTCGATTTTTTTGTTAGGCACGAGATGTAGAGCTAAGGTGACTTCACAGAACTGAGGCGATCTTCATTGGATATGCGTAAAAAGATCCAGGCATTCAATAGGCTGCCTGATTCCAGGAAATAGCTTCTTGCATTTGCTCGATCTAATTGGTTTAACATTGTATCCTTTGTAATGGAACCACCTGTCCCAGTCTGGGCTTCCAGGGGTCACACTGGAGTCGTTCCTGATCTGGACACTTCTGCAACTCACTGGATGGTTGGCTAATCAGGAGGGCCATGTGGCAGTGTCTTTGGGAATAATTCTGAGTACTGTTGGTCATCCTGATGTATTGACCTATAGCCCCCATGGCCATGGCTATTCCCTGTGCGCACGTAGTCAGTGGCTGTTGATTTGCTTGATGGTGCAGACCATTTTTTACAATGTCCTTTGACAGCGCAGGGCCCCGATTGTCCTGTCACTTTTGAGAGTACCGTGATGAATCTCTCGCCTGCAGCCTGTAAGTGACTGACCCAGTTTCATAATGCATGGCTTCGGGGGAATGAAAATTGCACCGAAATCCATAGGTGTTATCTGATGTTTCCAGCCTCATGTGGCGATTTTTTTTTATTTTCTTTCTCAGATCGAATTGATGGTTTTCTTTTCCCATGTTTGTGCTCAGCATTAATGCCACGCTGAAAAATGAGAGCAGCTCAGCGTGAGTTTATTTTACTGACATTTTCAAGAAAGAGCGAGACCAGGCTATTCCTGAGAAGAAAGAGGAGGCCACGCACCGATGATGATCTGCATCACATCCGTAATTGCTCCATTGATTTATGTCATGTTACTCCAGCAGTTAACTCCTGCAGTCCTGTCATCTGTGCCGTAAGGCTGTAATTATACAGTTAATGTTCAACTCAGCACTTCCAGAAGTTCCCTGCAGTCTCCTTTCTACGTTCACGTATGGTGCTTTCGAAGAGCTGCCAATCACTGACGGTCAAGAAATCACAACAACGCCTCTACTTCCTCAAGGGGCTAGGAAATTTGGCATGTCCACAAGGACTTTTACCATTTTTTATAGATGCACCATAGAAACCATCCAATCTGGATGCAACACAGTGTGGTTTGGCAACTGCTCTGCCCAAGACTGCAAGAAACTACAGAGAGTCCTGAACACAGCCCGGACCATCGCCCAAACCAGCCTCCCGTCCATTGACTCCATCTACACTTCCTGCTGCCTTGCGGAAGCAACCAACATAATCAAAGACCCCTTCCACCCTCTCCCATTGGGCAGAAGATACAAAATGTGAATACATGTACAAACAGATTCAAGAACAGCTTCTTCCCTGCTGTTATCAGACTTCTGAATGAACGTCTCAAATGTTAATTCTGATCTCTCTCTGCACCTTCTCTGCTGCTGTAACACTGTATCCTGCACTCTGTTTTGCTACCCTGATACACTTTGTATGGTACAGTCTGCCTCTATAGCACACAAAACAACACTTTTCACTGTATCTTGGAATGTATGACAACAATTAATCAATCAACCAATACTGGGCTAAATCCAATGACAACTGTTGAGCAATGCTGCAGGTGTGGTTTGCCTGCCAGGAGAGGGCTCCACCTGCAATGTCACTCCGCTCTGAGCATCTCTTGAACAACACTTTTAAGGCTGAGAGGGGTTTATTAAACTCTGTAAGCCTATTCTGCTAATTAATTATATCATTGTTGTTCTGTACCTCATCTACATCTGCTGTGATCTACATCTGCTAATCTCCTCGCCAAACAAAAATCAACCAACCTTTGATGTTATTTTTTAAGAGAAATTTTCAGTTGATCTCCTGCCTCAGCTGCCCTTTTGAAGAAAATGAATTCCATATTTCCTTTTGTAGAAGGAAGTACTTCAACTCAGCACTGTAGTGATTGTAACAATGTCAGCCAGGTGGACCTCATAGAATACGAGTTCCCTGATAGGGGCTGCCAACCTGGTCCAATCAGGGAGCCTTTGGCTGACAGACATGTACAGGAGTGTCAGAGGGTCTTTTCAGTCTGAGAGATGACCCTGAAGAAGCTGGACTAGTGTCAAGTAAATAACGGGTGATTTGGTGAAGGGATGCCAGTCTTCGTGGAGCTATTTCAAGCATATCCAGATGTTCTCTGCAATCTCCTTTTTGTGTTCATGTACGGTGCTATCAAAGAGTTGTCAATCGCTCTGAAGTGTAACACGCTTTGTTGACAAATAGGTTTGACCTTCAGCCTGTGGAAAGGCATCGAAATGGGATGAGTAAATAAGAAAAATATGAATACTGCCCTGGCACTCAGCTTCGCCACAATAAATCTTAATTGATCCTTACAGTAAAACAAATGTCTGCGGGTGAAGACGAGCATGAGCAGTAAATGCAATGATGTTCAACAAAGGGAAATAGGCAGCAACGAGCAGCATTTCAATCCTTAGTCCTTCCTGGTGTCGTTCACATCTGGGAAGCAGGGATTCGCTGCTTGCTAGCATTTTTACTTCCTTTGTCCCCGTTCCCAATCTCACATTGCCAAAACCTTTTTCTCCCCTCCAAAGCCACACTGCCTTTTCAACCTTTAGGAGGTTTTTGCTCCCTGGGTGAGTGCCTGAATGACATTTTATTTTAATAGTCAGGGAGCCATTGTGTCCAGATTGTATCCCTTGGCCCAGCGTGGCCTCAGCATGGACTTCCAGCCTCGAGACAATTCCAAAGCGGTCTCCTGGCCTTGAGAGCCTCCGGGTGAAGCCCAGTGCAGCCTGGTGTCCAGGCTCAGTGCAGACTAGAGGCTATGTGCTGACGTGGACTGGGTTGGAAGGACTGTTTTTCTGAACTTTTTATTTCTTTATTTTTCTAATTTTTTTTCCCTTAAACATTTGTACTGAAGGACCTGTGCCGAGGTACCTTTGTATTAAATTGGCACCGTTAAGTGGCAACTTGCGAACTTTTTACTGTACTCATGTAAGTACATGTGACAAAAAGGCTAATTCTAAGATTTTAAATCTAAGATTTTTGGGGTGGGGGGTGGGGGGGTGGAGGAGGGGCAATATGGGGCAGGGTAGGGAGTGAACTGAACCCATAATTACAAAGTCTCCCATGTACCGGGTATCCTATTAATCCGTAGAAACCTGGCCAGGGTTGTATTTCAGGTGGTAAAGTCTAGCCTGTCTCTTCAAGAGCATCTAGAAAAGGAAGGAAATCCACCATCCTTACCTGGTCTGGCCTACATGTGACTCCAGACCCACAGCAACGTGGTTGCCCCTGGGCAATTAGGGATGGGCAATAAATGCAGGCCTAGCCAGCGACACCCTCATCCCATGAATGAATTAAAGAAAAATACTATATGCTGATCATAATATATTCATCGATTGTGATTGCCCAAAAAGATAAACTGCTTAGTGCTGTCACTGCTGTTTGTGGTATCCTACCACCCCACACACTGCGAGTCTCCTCCCAGTTCCTCCTCTTCTGCACAGAATCTTACATAACGACAAGTTGTCTCATCCAGATAAACCCATGTGGCTTTAACTGACTGGGTTTATTCCCAGGCCCTGTGGAAACCTCCTAGCAAAGAGTTACAAAAAAATGACGAGACCCAATAAAAATTGCAAAGCACAGCAAACTTAGAGCACCTTTCACCCAACCTCCGGGAGTCCTGAAATGTTTTAGAGCGAGCTAATTGCTTCTGTTGAAGAGTGGACACTGTGTTGATGCCAGAAGATGTGGCAGGCAATTTGCATCCGACAAAAAAATTAGATAAACAAAGTTGCCTAGCTGGGTGCTGCTGGTTGAGGGATCAACATTTGGTCAAGATACAGGGAAGCTGTCCATATTCTTTCCTGAAGTAACGTCGTGGTGTCTTCTGCCACCAGTCACTTATCAGGCGAGACAGAGCTTCAGTTTTAATATATGATGATGCAGTAACAGTGCAGCACTTCTTCAGTACTGCTTTGGGCTGTCGGTCTTGATTTTATCCTCAAGTCTCAAGCTCAATGCCTGCGAAACCCCGAAGCTGAACAAACCTGCAGTACTGCACTAACGCTCAAACCTATTGCAATCCTGTCTGATCCCCAAACCTACTCTAATCTACCACCCGTCCCTGATTGTCTAACCTACATTCACCCTGCCAAATCTCCTCCAGTACTCAAATCTAACGCAACCTGCAAAGCCTCCCTCAGCTGTTACTTCCTCCAAACTCTCAAACTTTGCCCTGACCCAGACATTTTGCATTGACTCAATACCTGCTCAAACCTCCCTGGATCTCCAGATATCCCTCAGCACCACTAAACCTCCATGTGCTGTGCTCGTAGGGTCCACACTACAGGCTCTTGGTCCTCAACAGTTTCAACAGGCCCCCAGTTCTTGGCAGTTTCGAGAGGCCCCCGCTCCTTGGCAGCAGCCAGTTCGTGAGACTGAGAGACCGTGGACTGAACAAAAAAATGACTTTTGTCTTAACTTTATCTCATCTTTTGAAATCTGTATAATTTATGTAATTAAATGGCATTGTTTCACTTCAGAAATTTCACTTCTTTTCACAAATACAAGTAACAATAAATTTCTATCTATCCATCGTAGAGATGGGGCGATGCATAATTATGCTATTTTGAAATTTCCTTTGTTCATCAATGCAAGGAGTACCATTGCTGAGTAACCATGGATGATATCATACTTTGGACACTCTGTGCCATCATCAGAAGCTGGTCCGTCTTCTTTGTGCCACCGGGTGAGGGTGAAATGCCAGCTGGAGAGAGGCTAACTCTTTTACGCTGAATCCCGTGAACTCAGCAATTGGCGATAGGCACTCCCTGTGTAATCGCACAGGAGCGTCAACCTGTATTGTGTGCTTACCTCCTTGGGCTGAATTACCCCAGGGTTATTCGATGGATTAGGACACAGCGTGAGACTAGAGTGTCACTGGCCCATTGTTAAAGTGTGTAGCATTAGACCCAAGTGAATTAATCTCAGTGCATTTCCCCTCTTAATCTCAGGTGGTCGTCTCAGGTAATCCCCCTGACGACACGCATCCAATTTGTTTCATTTGTGCACAGAGTGTTTCTCTGGTTTGAACTTCTATTGTCTCTTACTGTTTGGCACAATCGCGAATCACTTCTTTTTGGTGATCGCCGGTGAGCTCCAATCCCTGTGAGACCTGTGGTTTGTACACGGCTCCAGGCAGAAAGGAGCTAAAGATTACAAAGGCCCAGAGAAGGACTCAGGTAGCCCTGAATTTGTGGCCTTGACTGGATTTTGGGCTATTTTACAAATAAATGTCAATGCCTCAACAGGGTGCAAGGCAGCGATTCTCAAACTGGCATGAAAAAACCTTCCGAAAATGTAACCACTGGGCTGAAGATGAGTTTTAATTATTTTTGGGAGCAGTCACTTGCAAAGACCCAGTTTGTTTGAGCAGGGGCCTTTGTTTAGGGGCACCGTATACATTAAAAAGCATAATTAGCTACTGACTGTTGGCTCTCAAAGTGTTACGAGAGGAGTGAGGAATTGAGCAACAGACTTGAAATGCTACACTCTGCAAATGTGCAAACATTAAATATGCATTGTTGTTTGTGGGATTTATCAAAGTGTTTGACTTAAACATCTGTGTGTCGACATTGGCTGGCTAAAATGTAGTGCTTCTCAAGTCTAGTCTGTCTGAACAACAATAATGAGCACGTTGCCCCTCCACAACCTTGTCCTCTTTCATCTCACCAGGTATGCTTTCAGATATTTTGTTCCATGTGTGATTTTAGAAACAAAAAAATGTATTTTCTATAAAACAAAGGTACCTTGGAGATCTGAAATAACTGTAGGAGACACTCAGCAGGTCAGGTGGGATCTGTGGAGAGAGAAACAGTTAACTTTTTGAGTTAAATTGCCACTGTTTAGAACTTGCTAAATTCTTTTCAGAAGGTAACTCAGTTTGTCAAGCTCCTTCTCTGCAGGCTGTCGGCTCTGGCACAGTAAAGGCTCTCCTGCCTTTGGGTTCAAGGTTCCAGTCCTAAACTAGAGCCTTCAATCCGAGGTATAGCCTGCCAAGCCACTGCTGTGCTGACTGGGCACTGCACTGTCTTTCAGTTATAGTTTTAACTAAAGTCCTATTCTGGTGGATATAAAAGGCAATTATTAATATTTATCTCATAGTATAACATTGCGGAGCAGAGATAGGGTAAATAGGAAAGGAAAAACCCATCTGGTTCACTAAAAGGAAACTGCAATCCTTACCTGGTGTGACCTACATGTGACTCCAGACCCACAGCAATGTGGTTAACTCTTAACTGCCCTCTGGGCAACTAGGGATGGGCAATAAATGCTGCCTAGTCAGCGACACTCTCATTTTATGAAATAATGAAAAAAAAGAAGAGACTTGATGGAGGAATCAGTGATCAAGGGACATAAATTTAAGGTAAGGGACAGCAGGTTTAGTGAGGAAAGACATTTTCACTCAGAGGGTGGTGGGAATCTGGAACTCATTGCCTGTAAGGCTGGGTGGAGGCAGAAACCCTCATCCCATTGAAGAAGTATTTAGATGTTCACTCCCAATGCTGAGGCAGACAGGGCTGTGGGCCTGGTGCTGGAGAATGGGATGAGAATAGATGCTTGTTTTTGACCGGCACAGATTCGATGGGCTGACGAGCCTTTTTCCTGTGCTGTAGATCCCTCTGACTCTAAAGCTGATGACCTGGTCTTTATCATGCAGCTTTTTGTGGGAGCTTGCTGTGCACAACTTGGTTCTCACATTTCCTACATTGCAATGGTGCCTGCACTTAATAGTATTTTATTGGCTGTGAGCTACTTTGGGGCTACCTCAGGTCAGGAAAGGTGTGAGATAAATCCACATTCTTTTCTTTCTTTTTGTTATAAGAGTTTATTATTTGCCTTTTGAACCTATTCCAGTCACAGGCCAATCTCTTTCAGCATTAATTTTAACAATTGGCATTTTGTCTGCTGGGGATATCAATTAACTGGGGCTCCAAGATTCTGTAGTGGCATGTAGCTGCCGTGCTGTTTTGCTGTTAGCCAAGGCTGAGAGTATGCAGTGATCCCTTGCTGTGGAAATCTTTAGGAAAAGTTACGGTGTAATGCTAATGTCAGCAGACCAGTAATCCATCCCCCGTCCAAATGTACATGGACTTTAATCCCGATGGTATAACTTTAATTTGATCAAAAGAGAACCGGTGTAAGAAGCTAGTGCAATATGTTCCATGTAACCACTGTCAATTGTCATTAAAGAAAACCCCAACTGCTTCCCGAGGGTCTTCTAGGCCACAAGATCAGCCAACTTTACCTGGTCTAGTCTACATGTGACTCCAGACCCACAGCTATGGGCCAAGTGCTGGAAAATGGGATTGGAATTGTTAGACGCTCCATTTTGACCGGTGTAGACTCAATGTGCTGGAGACCTCTGTGATGCTTTGCTGTCCTCTGTGCAGTCAGCAATGGACAATGCTTGTTAGTTCTGCTCTCTCCCTTTGCACCTTCTCTGCAGAGTGTATTCTGCTCTGTTAGCCCGGTGCTCTCTGTGTGGTACGGTCTGCCTGTACAGCACACAAAACTACGTTTTTCACTGTATCTCAGTACGTGTGGCAACACTAAATCAAAGCAAATTTTTTAAAAACCAAATGCCGTCATTACAGTCCTCCTACTCCCGGTTGGTACGTACATCACAGAGTATAAGATGAGATTTGCTGACAGCTTGTCACACATTGAGTTGCACATTGTTAAATATCCTCCTTTGTTGATTAACTTGATGGCACTCCCAGTTACACATACTGAGCCTCATTTGATACCTCGTGAAGTCTTTGTTACTCTGAGAAAGTACAAGGAGGACCTTCCACTTGCAGTGATCAATAATGGACTCCCCATTCCCATCATAATCTCTTCACTGCATATTTGGAACCAGTTCGTAGTCATCAGGCGTTGCGACCATCATCAGTAACAGCAGAGGTAGCTGCGAGGTGTAAACCCTTCTCAACAAGGCCAAACTGTTCGATTGCATTGTTAATTCGGGGCCTTTGTTATCTGGCGGAACCTAACAGCCAAAAGATTATCCACGGAAGTCTTGGATTCATCGAGATGACACAGTGCAAATACTTTTCCCAGGCTCTCAATAACTAAGCCTTGGACTTTGTTCCGGGAGCTTCGAGGCTGCTGGCGAGTAAGACTCTGAACAGGCCCCGCTGACACCAAGGTCATCATGGTAAAGGTCAAAGTGCCATGAGGTGATGCAGCTAACTCTTAGCAGAGTTTTCCATCTGATCACTGGCCTACTGTCCTAACGGCTACTTTGCAAGCAAGATTTGCTTACCTAAGTTTTATTTTGTCAGTGAAGTTCCTGTTTCTCATGGCCACTGCCCTGAGAGACATTAAACAGTTCACCATGTTGTCGGCTACCTTTCTTCACTTTGGTGGGGGAGTTTTTTTTTCCTGTTAATGTAGACTGTGGTTGAGTTCTGCCCTGTTGCACACTCCATTGAGATTTTTTAAAACATTGAATCCTTGGACAACCAGGAAATGGTTGAAACAAGTTCATTCAGACAAATTTACATTTAGCAAAGGCCTTTGAGCCTAATTGGCTCCATATTTCCACACTCTGTGTTGCTATGGAAATGGTTTTAACTCTTCAGGGGAAAAAAATTTCCTTTCTCTACCCCGACACAGCAACTTAAAAACCTTCTAGATTTGTGTTCTAGATGATATATATCTTTATATAAAACACTTTCAGGATAAAAAGTGAAAATCTACCCAATCTGATGTGAAAGTGACATTCTCGGGTTTGGAAGCAATGAGTATCGTAGAATCCCTATGATGTGGAATCAGGCCATTTGGCCCATCGAGTCCACACTGACCCTCCGAAGACAATCCCACCCAGCCCCACACCCCTACCCATTCCCTGTAACACTGCATTTTCCATGGCTGGTCCACCTTGTCTACACATCCTGGACACTATGGGGCAACTTAGCTTGGCCAATCCACCCTAACCTGTACATTTTTGGACTGTGGGAGGAAACAGGAGCAAAACCCGCATGGGCACTAGGAGAATGTGCAAACTCCACACAGACAGTTACCTGAGGTTGGAATCGATCCTTGGTCCCTGGTGCTGTTGGGCAGCAACGCTGACCACTGAGCCACCATTAAACAACTGGAGGGAGAGTCACGTTTAATGGTAGAAATGAGGTCATCATAGATTTGAGCCTTTATTAGAGGTTTGAACTGATAACTTATCTTCATAACCAGTTACATCATGCTGACCACAATAGGCTTCTACTTACTGGAATAAAGCATCTTGTGGCATGTGCCAACGATTGAGAATTTTTGCTGCATCGCTCGTACTGAGAACTCTTTGCACGTAACTTGCTGAAGGTCAAAGCATAATGGAGCATCCGAAATGCTGGTGAACAATGGAAGCAGCCACCTATCGCCTTAACCAAGGAGCTTTAAGGATTGAGAAAGATACAGAGGAATAATGGGGATAGGATCAAACAAAATAGGATGAGTTAGAGTCAAATCCAGCACCGAGTGTAATAAAGATTGAGTTCAAACAGAGAGGCAGAAACTAAATGTAATAAATATTTTAAGACTTTTAATTTGAAGTATTTAGATACAATGTGCGATCTGTCAGAATGAACCTCCACAATTTGAATTGGACAATTGCTGACCAGGAATATAGATCAGCGTCACAGTAACAATTATAGTGGGAGTCAGTTATAGCACTGATGTTAGGGTGCCAGAAGTAAGCCCATATTAAGGGTGGGATGGTGGCTCAGTGGTTAGCACTGCTACCTCACAGTGCCAGGGACCTGATTCAATTCTACCCTTAGGCAACTGTCTGTATGGAGTTTGCACATTCTCCCTATGTCTGCACAGGTTTCCTCCCACAGTCCAAAGATGTGCAAGCTAGGTGGATTGGCCATGCTAAATTGTTCCAGGTGTTTAGGGATGTGTAGTTTGGGTGGGATGCTCTGAGGGTCACTGTGGACTTGTTGGGCCAAAGGGCCTATTTCCACACTGTAGAGATTCCATGATCTATTATTAGCTGGGCCACATTGTAGCTAGAACATATTAATAAGAAAAGTCTTTTGTCCTATTTTTAACTCCAGACCCAAAGCAATGTGGTTGACTGTTAACCGTCCTCTGGGCAATTAGGGATGGGCAATAAATGCTGGCCTAGCCATTGATGCCCTCTCATCCTGTGAATGAATTAAAGAACTAGCAAATTGAAGCTGTAAATAAAGGCAACCACGAGGCCTTCAACTGTAAGCAAATTGGCAGTGCATTGAACCAAAATTATAGAGGACTTCCACTCTGTCATAAAACAAAGAACTACAGATGTTGAAGGTCTAAAACAAAAACAGAAACTGCCAGAGAAACTCAGCAGGTTTGGCAGCATCTGTGTAGAGAGAAAGCAAGAGTTAACGTTCTGAATCCAGTGACCCTGTTTAATTCTGCTTTCTGTCCACAGATGCTGCCAAACCTGTTGAATTTCTCCAGCAATTTCTGTTTTTGCCCCACCGTATCATGTTCAGATACTTACACTCTTCAGTTAGCAAATGTATCCTGTCGAACGAGAAATTAAAGTGTAATTGGATCACATGCTTAATAATAACCATGAGGCTAAAGACACGATTCAGTCAGTGTGCAGCTAATGACTGGCCGTTTAAATTGACCAGTAAGTTTCAGAGATTTGCAACTTGCAGTATGACTCTGCATCCCCTGAAATTGTTGGTTGATTAATTATTGTTAACAGTGGTGTGCATTGTGAGCGTGTGGCTTGTTTCCAGTTAATCTGAGGCTCCGTCTACCTGTTCCAGGGTTTAGGCAGGTATTGCACATCACGGCTGTAACGTGAAGGACTGCTCGACAGTTCTGAAAATATTTAGACCAACACTTCTTCCTCTGTTAGCAGCAGCTTAGCTGGCCATTTATGCTGTTTTTGGGGAAGCGTGTCATGCCTTAAACAGTACCCGCTTCTGTTGAATGCTCAGTTCCAGGTGGTTCAATGCAGACAAAGTGTTTCTGGGAAAATGAGAAGATGCCTTATCAATGTAATTTGTTAAAAATGTTCAGATTAGCCTCTGCTTGTCTGTCTGCAATGGACGCAAGAGGTATGATTATTGAATTCTGGAATCTAACAGCATAGAAAGAGGCTATTCATGCCTGGGCCAGCTCATTGCATGCAGCCCAATTTGCAGTGATAGTTGCAAATCAGGAGCTTGTTCTCAGTGTCTTTACAATTTGTACCGTTTGTCCTTGTGGTGATTATTTTTCTGAATGAGACCAATAGGTAAAGACAAGTAGCGTGGCCAGGATGGGTTGCCAGCAAATGCAAATTCGCTACTGGATAGGAGCCTTGCAAGTAAACTTGTAAAGTAATAAATTTATGTCATTAAGTTATGTGTGGTTCAAGGTGTAACCAATTTTTAGTGTGAATGTAATGGAAACTGGTGTGTCAGGTAAAAAATGTCTCTTTGATATTTCCCTGTATTTACTTTTCACATAATTTTTAATGTTGACTTAAAGTGGTTATCTCTTTCCGACTCTGTTCATGGCCAGCACTGCCAGCAGGTGGCACTAACCTTGTGCACATGTGCAGTAGCTCATTCTTTGGCTTCACTCTTGCTTACTTTTGATACTGTCTCTGTAAAGTTCCTGGTAAACGGGAGAGGTATCTTTCACCCTTCAAGATGGCTTCAAACCTTTCTTGCCATCTGTGCACGAGATTCCTAATCTAACTGCGTACAGTTCTGGTCGCCACATTACCAAAAGGATGTGGATGCTTTGGAGAGGGTGCAGAGGAGGTTCACCAGGATGTTGCCTGGTATGGAGGGCGCTAGCTATGATGGGAGGTTGAGTAGATTAGGATTATTTACATTAGAAAGATGGAGGTTGAGGGGGACTTAATTGAGGTCTACAAAATCATGTGAGGTACAGACAGGGTGGATAGCAAGAAGCTTTTTCCCAGAGTGGGGGACTCAATTACCAGGGGTCACGATTTCAAGGTGAGAGGGAAAAAGTTTAAGGGAGATATGCGTGGAAAGTTCTTTACACGGAGGGTGGTGCGTGCCTGGAATGCGTTGCCAGTGGAGGTGGTAGAGACAGGCACAACAGCGTCATTTAAGATGTATCTAGACAGATACATGAATGGGCAGGGATCAGAGGGATACAGATCCTTGGAAAATAGGCAACAGGTTTAGATAGAGGATCTGGATCGGCACAGGCTTGGAGGGCCGAAGGGCCTGTACCTGTGCTGTAATTTTCTTTGTTCTTTGTTCAATGTAAAGCTGAATGAAAGACTGGGTGAGGACATCAGTAATGAACTCACTCTCCCCTTAGTTCAAGAAAGTTTGGTAAACACGCTCCGTTTGAAATATAAATTTATTTGGGTATCCGAGAAAGGTATACAGGGGAATGGATCCTTTTGCTAATTAATGTTGTTGTGGACCACAGAGGGTACAGGTTATTCAACAATGGGAGGCAGTTCTCCCCCCTCCCTGGGGGGGTTGAAATTTTGGGGTCTTCCACCTGGAACTGTAATGAACATGGGGAGCCTCGTTCTAACAGACCACTTGCGGCCTCATCCCCACTTTGGTAAACCCCGACTTAGGCAGACTGCTTGGGGATTAAAATAGAGGAAGCTAATAGGTCTATAGGGACTGAAGTTAGGATCACGTCGAAGTGAGCTGGAGCTGCTGGGCTAGTGGAACAGCCTCAAAGGTTTTCTGCTCACGTCCTTTCCTGTGAAAAATATTATCGTCAGGAGGGAGTGTGCCTCCCTCAGAATGAGGAACAAGAGCTGTTGCGTGGAGTCCGTTCTGGTTTTGGAGGCTGGCGCAGTGACCACTCAGTTCTGGCTGACTCTGAAAGAGCATAAGAACCAGGAGCAGGATTTGACCACTCGAACCCTCTAGCATGCTCCACCATTTGATATGATCACGGCTGATCTCATTTCGGCCTCAACTCCACTTTCCTGCCTGCTGTCCGTGACCCTTTGAGCCATTACTAATTAAAAAATCAGTGCCCAGCATCCACCGCACTCAGGGCTAGCGAATTCCACAGATTCACAAGCTTTTGAGAGAATTATTTTCTCCTTATCTCTGCTTTACCCTCAAACTGTGATCTCTCATTCTAGATTGCCTCACAAGAGGAAACATCCTCTCATTGTCTACCTAGTCAATCCCCTTTAGCTTCTATAGACCTCAATTAGATCTCCTCTCATTCTCCTAAGCTCTGATGAGTACAGGACTAAATTGTTCAATCTGCCCTCGTAAGACCAGCCTTTCATTTCTGGAATTAATCTGGTGAACCTTCTGGGAGTTGTGGAACTCTGACTGGATCTGTGGAATTCATTATCCCAGAGTGCGGTGGATGCTGTAATGTTGAGTAAGTTTAAGGAGAAAGGCAGATTTTTAATTAGCAACATGTGAAACTAGAGTTGAGGCCAAGATGAGATCACCCATGATCATATTAAATGGCGGAGCAGGCTTGAGGGGCCGAATGGCCTACTCCTGCTCCCAATTCTTGGTTTCCTGCCATTTTGGTTGATTCCGGATTGTATGTTAAACTACATTTCTTCTCTCATTTGTGATTTTTTTTAAAAACGTGTCTGTATCTTGATTAGTGTCTGGTTCCTCACTGACAGGAATATATCCAATTGGAGTTGGCAACTTTAGTCTTGTTTTGGAGCTTAGTCTTTCATTCCTGGAGACAGTTTGGGAGGATTGGCAACTCAGAGCTCGAAGTGATGTCCAGCCTGAACTGCTGCTCAATCTCAACGGGTCCCCGGTTTCCTCCCACAGTCCACAGGTGTGCAGCTTAGGTGGGTTGGCCATGTTAAATTGCCCATAAGTGTGCAGGATTATGCGGGTTTGATAAGCCATGGAAAATGTGGGGTTATGGAGATAGGGTAGGGGGCTGGGTCGGGGGTGGGGGTGGCGGATGCTCTTCAGTGCAAACTTGATGGACCAAATGGCTTCTGTCCACACTGTAGGGATTCTGTAAATATCCCTTGGGTCTGCATTTGTGGAGTGAGTAGCAGGGCACTGAGAGTAGGGAGACCTGGCCATAGTGAGGGAACACGTTACACAGTTGGAATGTCAAAACCTTCTTGCCTTCAGTTCAGTGCACTCCATGTCAGGTGGATTTCCCATCCTCAAACTACCATGCGGCCAGGCATGTTGACACCTTAAAGTGATGTGTAGCTTTCCCCTCCCCACTGCTGGCTCACCCTGGTCAATGGAGATTGTGTTTCCCCAGGATTTCACCTCTAAGGTGCTGTGTTCAGACCCGAGTATGAAGCCTCAGGCAGAACCACACTGGGCTGGGCAGGGATGCCACGCAGATTTACCTGGGTGTTAGAATTTGAGGACGAGGCACATTAACCTGCCTCGTATTCACCGAGTTAAGAGGATTGAGGGATAATTTGATTTATGGAGTTTTAGAGATGTGCAGCACAGAAGCAGACCTTCGGCCCAACTCATCCATGCCGACCAGATATCTTAAATTAATCTAGTCCCATCTGCCAGCATTTGGCCCCTACCCTCTAAACCCTATCTATTCATGTACCCATCCAGATGCCTTTTAAATGTTGTAATTGTACCAGCCTCCACCACTTCCTCTGGTAGCTCATTCCATACACGGACCAGCCTCTGTGTGAAAAAGTTGCTCCATAGCTCGTTTTTAAATCTTTCCCCTCTCATATTAAACCTATGCTCTCTAGTTTTGGACTCCCCTGCCCAGGGGAAAAGACTTTGACTATATACCCTATCCATGTCCCTCATAATTTTATAAACCTCTATAAGGTTGCTCAATCCACCATTTAGATGGGGAGTAGGTTTAACATGTCATCTGTAAGATAGCACCTCTGACAGTATGGCACTCCCTCAGTACTACACTGCAGTGTCAGCTTTGCTGAGACCTGGAGTGGGCCTTGAATCAGGAATCTTGTGCTTCAGAGACCCATGTGCTACTGACAGGGCCAGTTCATTGGAATAGACATATGGTGAGCTAACTGGTTTTCAAAATACTGAAGTGTGATAAAGAGGAAAACAATGAGAGATGGATTCTAGTGGTTTACAAATTCGTAATGAGAGCATAAACTCAGTTTACCACCAAAGGATAGTTAGAAGCAATTTTCTCCACAGAATATGCAGTACCTTTTTAAAATTGTCTGTTGAAGCCGAGATAAAAGCATTGGAAAAATGAATTGAATGACCATCTTAATAATTATAAAGGAATAGAGAGAGAGGATCCTTATATTTGTGAATCATATGGAACTCTGAAAGATTGGAAATGAGTTGACCTTTTAAAATAGAGGTAGATGTTTATTCAGTAAGAGCATGTAAGTATATGCTGTGAAGGTGAACAAATGGAGTTGAGCTATGAATGGCCCAGCTGAATGTTTGAAGAGGCCGAATGGCCTGCACCTATATATCCTAACTTGAATTAATCTGAACGAATGTTGGTACGTTTCATATTCTTTGTTCTGTGGGAGCGAGTGCTGGGTGACAGTAATGAGACACAACAACCTTGACATTTCCAACTGCCCTTTCTGTGCAGCGAGACGGAGGCCAGTCCAGCTGGGACCAGATCATTGAGAAGAGAAAATAACTCTTGAATTGGAACATCATGCTGCAGATTAACCAGCTCAGAAAGGAAAAAGAATTTTAGAGAGATGGTCTGGATTGGAGTCAAGTTTTGATGTCTAATAGCTATATTTATGAATGTTTCCTCCGAGATGTATTGATAGTTATCTTCCAAAATTGTATAGACTGTGTAACAGCTCCTATAGATTGGAGGGTGATAAATGTAAGCCCACTATTTAAACAGGAAAGCAAAAAAAAAAAAGGAAAGTTAGCCTGAAATCAGTAGTGGGAAAAATGCTAGCATATTATAAAAGATGTGGTAACATGAAATTTTAAAAGTATTAATGGAATTGGATAAATACAGCATGGGTTTACGAAAGGGAAATGTTAGGATTAGCTAGTGGTCTGATGTACCAAGGGGAGACGATGGCCTAGTCGTATTATCACTGGACTGTTACCCCAGAGAAGCAGCTAATATTCTAGGGTTCTAATCCTACCATGGCAGATGGTGGAATTTGAATCCAATAATAAAAATCTGGAATTAAGGGTTTAATGATGACCATGAAGCCATTGTCAATTGCCAGGAAAAACCCATCTGGTTCCCTGCTGTCCCTTTGGGGAAAGAAATTGCCATCCTTACCTGGTCTGGCCTATAAATGACTCCAGACCCACAGCAACGTGGTTGACTCTTAGCTACCCTCTGGGCAATTAGGGATGGGCAATAATGCTGGCCTTGCACTGTGAATCAGTGAAAAAAAAGGAGTTTTTAAAGGATGTAACTAACAGAAAGATAAGGGTGGATGTGGTGTATTTGGATTTCAAGAATGCTTTTGATGAAGTCCCACGTTAGGTGCCAGTAGGCAAAAGGAGAACACAGGATTGAGGATATTTTATTGGCATAGATTATGAAATAGTTGACAGACTGGAAACAACATGTGGAAATAAATGGGTTCTTTCCGTTTTCCCAGGTGCCAGGCAACGATTAGCAGTGTACCACAGGGATTAGTGCTTGGGCCCCAGCTATTCACTATATATATAAATGACCTGAATAATGGAACCAAATACAGCATTTACAATGTTGCTGATGACACAAAACTCGGTGGGATTTTGAGCTGTGAGGAGGATACATTTACTGCCCATCCCTAACTCTCTTTTAGTTGAGTGGTTGCTTGATTAATAAGGCCTTGAGAGTAGAACAGATGAACGAAAATGAGAAATCGCTTTTGCTGAGGATGTACTATAGATGCGCAAACTGTCAATGAGTGATAGAAAGACAGGAATGTAAGTAAATGTCAGAGAAGTTTAAAATTAGTAAGGTGGTAAAAGTGTTAAAACTGGCATAGACAAAGTGTGAAAGGCTTGGGGAGAGCAGAAATTTTTAAATGTATCCAGGGGAGCTTTTTAAGTCAGCACATAGAAAGCCCTACAAGAAAGGGGACAGTGCTGGACCTATTTTTAGGAAATCAAACCAGGCAAGTGTCAGTGGGGGAGCATTTTGATAATAGTGACCATAATTCTGTGAAACTTGATGTAGTTATGGATAAGGAGAAAGATGGACTGGAAATATAGGTCTGAATTGGGGGAAGGTCAATTTTAATACACATAAGACAGGATCTGTTCAAAGTGGAGAGGGAGCAGCTAATTGCAGGAAAATCCACATCAGACGAGTGGGAGACTTTCAAAAGGTAATAGTGAGTGTGCAGGGTCAACATGTTCTCATAAAAGGTGAAAGGTCAAACCAACAAGTGCAGAGAGCCTTGGAGGTCAGGGGATGCACAGCATTGGATAAGGGGAAAAGAACAGATAGCTGTTGACTGATTTATTGTCCCGTGTACCATTGTGCAGTGAAAAGCTTTGTTTATGAGCGGTACAGGCAGATCATAATAAGCAAAGGATGTACAGATCAAAAAGACTTAGACAGAGGCATACAGGTTACATTACACAGGGTGTGCCCAAGGCAAGATCAACGTTAGCAAGATCAGCATTATTTGAGGCTGGAGAATCTGTGCATCAGTCTGATAATGGCCGGAAGAAGCTGTTCCGGAACCTGCCTATGCATGTGTTCAGGATTCTGCCTTACGGAAGAGGTTGAAGGAGATCATTACCAGGGTACGATGGGTCTTTGATGATGTTCGCTGCTTTTCCATGGCAGCGAGCCGTGTAAATAGAGTCCATGGATGGAAGGTTGGTTTCCGTGATGGGCTGGGCTGTGCACACCACCTTCTGTAGTTTCTTATGGTCCTGGGCAGAGCAGTTGCCATACCAGGCCGTTATGCACCCAGACAGTATGCTTTCAATGGTGCATCTGTAGAAGTTGGTGAGGGTCCTTATGGACGTGCCAAATTTCCTGAGCCACCTGAGGAAGAATAGGCGTTGTTGTGCCTTCCTGACTGTCAAAATTATGTGGGAAGTCCAGGACAGGTCATCGGTTATCGTCTCTCTGAGGAACTTGATGCTCTTCACCCTCTCAACCTCAATTCTGTTGATGTAGATGGTGTTCTCCTCCCTTCTTTCTGAAGTCAATGGTCAGTTCTTTAGTTTTGCCGACAGTGAGAGACGGATTGTTTTCATTGCACCATATCACCAAGCCCCCTATCTCTCTTCTGTATTTTGACTCATTGTTGTTTGATATCTGTCCACTACGGTGGTGTCGTCAGCGAACTTGTAGATGGTATTTGTTCAGAATTTGGCAACACAGTTGTAGGTGTACAGGGAGTACAGTAGGGGCTGAGGACGCATCCTTGGGGGGCTCCAGTGTTGAGTGTTATTGTGGAGGAGGTGCAGTTACCTATCCTCGCTGATTGTGGCCTATGGGTCAGAAAGCCGAGGAACCAATTGCAGAGGGCAGAGCCAAGACCAAGGTCACACAATTTTGAGATCAGTCTGGAGGGGATATTGGTGTTGAAGGTGGAGCTGTAGTCAATGAGCAGGAGTCTGATGTAGGTGTCTTTGTTGTCCAGATGTTCCAGGTATGAGTGCAAGGCTAGGGTTATGTCAGTAGGCAAACAGTAGGAGATTGAGGCTGGTTGGGGAACTGGAGTTGATGTAGGCCATGACGAGCTTCTCGAAGCACTTTGTGATTATTGAAGTCTGAGCTATTGGGCAGTAGTCATCAAGGCACACTGCATGTGTTTTCTTGGGTATGCGGAGGATGATGGTCTCCTTGAGGCAGGTAGGGACTTCAGCTTGTAGGAGGGAGAGGTTGAAGATGTTAGTGAAAAGCTCCGGCAGTTGGTCCTGACAGGATCTGAGTACTCAGCCGGGTACACTGTCCAGGCCCGTTGCATTCTTTGGGTTGACTCCTAGGATGACTGATCTGACTTCTGAAGCAGTGACAGAGGGAACAAGTGTGTCTGGGGCGGTCAGGGCAGGAATTGCCACGCCGGTGTATTCTGCTCAAACCGAGCGTAGAAAACATTGAGCACATCAGGGGGGGATGTGTCATTGTCTGCTATCTTACACTGTTTAATTTTGTGTCCCGTAATGTCACTTCGACCTTGCCATTGACGGCAGGAGTCTGTTTGGTAGGTCTGGGCCTCTAACTTAGTCTGGTACTTGAGGTTGGTTGGCTTGCCGAGCTGGTTTGTTGTTCTGCAGACATTTCGTTACCGTGCTTGGTAACATCTTCAGTGCAGCCTCTGATGAAGCGTCCGTGTGTTTTCCTGCCTGGCTTTTAAAATCTGGGGTCCGTTGCGATGGATTGCCTCACTTCCGGGTTTCCTCCGTAGTGGAATGTATATGGGGTCGAGTTCAATGTGTTTATTAATAGCATGTTTCGTGGAGTGCCATGCTTCCAGGAATTCCTGAGCCTGTCTCTGCCTAGCCTGTCTCAGGATCTTGATGTTGTCTCAGTCGAAGTTGTGGTTCTCCTTGTCCATGTGGATTGAGATGAGTGAGTATTGGTCGTGTCTTTTTGTAGCCAGTTGGTGTTCATGTACTCTTGTTGTTAGTTTCCTTCCTGTTTGTCCAATGTAGTGTTTCTCGCAGCCTCTGCAGGGGAGCTTGTGGATGACATTGGTCCTGTCCATGGTGGGGAGTGGGTCTTTAGTTCGGGTGAGCACTTGTTGTAGGGTTGATGTGGGTTTATGTGCCACTCTGATGCCCAGCGGTCGTAGAAGTCTTGTGGTGAGTTCTGACGTGTTCCTGATGAAGGGTAGTGTGATGAGTGTGTTGGGGCTTGTAGGATCTTTCTGATGCTGTTCCTGTAGGCATCTCCTGACCCAGTTCTTTGGATATCCATTATCCTTGAACACTTGGAAGAGTATTCTTCCTCCTCTTGGCGTAGTTCCGTGTTGCTGCAGTGTGTTGTTGCCCTTTTAAATAGTGTTTGCACACAGCTCGGTGAGCCAACCAACCTCAACACCCACAACCCGAGCTACAAATCTATTCCAAAACCTTAGTCTGGTACTGTGACTCCCTGATGGCTTTGCAGAGGCCATATCTGGATTTTCTGTATTGGTCTGGGTCACCCAACTTGAATGCTGCATGTCTGGTCTTCAGTAGGGAGTGGATTTCCTGGTTCATCCAAGGTTTACGGTTAGGGAATATTCGGATTGACTTGTTTGGTTCACAGTCCTCCACACATTTGCTAATGAAGTCTGTGACGTTGCTGGCGTACTTGTCTATGTTTTGGGTGAAAACAGCAGATTCCCTAAAGGACTATAGAAATTGCAGGGAGCTACTTAATTGGTGAACAGGTGAGTGACACCAAGAAAACTCCAAAGGCATTTCATAAGTATTTTAAGGTCAAGAAAATAACCAGGACGCATTGGGGAGCAAAGTGACAATTGGTGTGTGGAGCTGGATGAGCTGGCTAATGTTATAAATGAATACCTTGCAGCTGTATTCACAACAGAGAAGGATGATGTAGGTCTAGAAACCAGAGAATCGGTGCTGTGATACACCTGAACAAAGAAGCATTGGGAGTGAGGAGATATCAACGTTTTTGCAGGCTTTGAAGTGGACAAACGCTGAGGTCCAGATGAGATGTATCCATTGGTGATGTGCAAGGTGGGAGAGGAGATTGCTAGGCCTCAGGCATTAATTTTCAGATCCTCTCTGGCCATAGGAGAGGTGTCACAGGACTGGAGGACAGCTAAAGTGGCTCTATTATTCAAGAGCTGTGGTAGGGATAAACCAGGAAACGACAGGCCAGTGAGTTTAATATCAGTGGGAGGGTAAGTACTGGAAAAAAATTTCTGAGGGACTGAATTAGTCTCCACTTGGAAAGGCAAGGATAGTCAGCTGGTTTTGTTGGCGTGGGGGAGCATGAATAAAAATTTAATCGAATCATTTGAAGAGATGACTGGGTGTTTAGATGAGGGTTAAGCAGTTTCTAGAGTCTGTATGGACTATATTGACTAAATCTGGCAAGGCAGAATGGTTATAAAGTTAAGAGACCACAGGATCCAGGGCAATTTAGCAGAATGGATCCAAACTTAGCCTAGTGGCAGCAAGCACATGGTGTTGGTCAAAAGGTGCTTTTGTAACTGGAAGCCTATGTCTGATGCCGGGTCACTTGCTGTTTGTTGTGTACATTAATGATCTGAACATGAATGTAGAAGGTATGATCACTAAGTTCATAGATAACATTGAAGACAATGGTGTCGTAAATAACAAGAAAAATAGCCTTCAGGCCAATACAATCAGGCTGGTCAGATGAGCTGAACAGGGGCAAATGGAATTTAATCCTGAAAAGTGAGACGTGGTGACAGGGCTAACGAGGTAAGGGCGTACACATTGAATGGTAGGATCCTAGAAAGTACAGAGGATCAGAGGGACTTGATCAGAGGTCAGGTACGAGGGGACACAGGTTCAATGTGAGTGATTGAGACAAACATGAGGGAAAACATTGTTGTCCAGAGGGGTGTGATGACCTGAAATATGCTGCCTGGAGGGTGGTAGAAGTGACTTTCCTCTCATCCTTTAAAAAGTACCTGGATAAGCACTTGGCACATCATAACATTCAAGCTGGTAAATGAGATTAGGTTGAAGGTCAGGAGTTTCTCCCGTGTTAGTGCAGACTCAGATTCTGCACTGTATGATACTATGATCTTGGTATGAATGCCCACAGATCCTTGAAGGCAGGAGGACAGATAGATAAGGTGATAAACACAACTATCCCATGTGCCTTGATAATTAGTCAAAGCATTGAATACAAGAGTAGGAGGTTATAATGGAGCGGTATACAATGTTAAGCTAGAGCTGGAGTAGAATTCATAGAATCCGTACAGTGTAGAAGCAGGCCATTCAGCCCGTTGAATCCGCACCAACCTTCTGAAGGACAACCCACGCAGATCCACCCCCCGAACCTATGCCTGCATTCCCCCTAACATCTTTGGACTGTGGGAGGAAACCAGAGCAAACCCACGCAGACACAGGGAGAATGTGCAAACTCCACACAGTCAGTCACCTGAGGCTGGAATTGAACTTGGCTCCCTGGAGCCGTGAGGCAGCTGTGCTAACCACTGAACCACCATGCCACCCTAGTCGGCCCAGTTTTTATGGGGCCAATTTTCCAACAACGTAGCAACAGTGCTCCCAGATTTCCCTGCTGAATGGCCCGGTTCTAGTTTGACAAACGTGAATCCGTCTGAAATTCCTATGAAGATTTAAAGTAAAACGTCAGTCAGAGAGTTTTAAACATTAATCCGGGGGATGACTGAGACCCTGCAGGCGGGTCGGTGACTAACAGGGGAGACTGAGAGTCACTTGTATTAATTCTGTGCAGCAAGGGAGAAACACAATAATGATTCCGGGGGGGGATTTGCCACAAGGAGATGCACGGGGGATTAGAGGTGAGTCAGGGATTAAAATTAGAAATCTGTGGACGACTTTATGAGGGAGCAATATTTTCAAGTCACATCCAATCTGCAAATCAGCATGGGGAATGAGAAACCTTTGTCTTTAGCTGCCATGTATTGGAACATCAATGTCACGAGGGGACAATTTCCCTGCTCATTCTTTCTAATGGAACGATAAGCTAAATCTTTCACAATAATATCACAAAAGGAAGTTAATTGGAAATTTTCAGAGGGAATCTTATCCTGTTTTCTGTTCTCCAGTTGCTCACAGAAAATAGTTGTGGGCTGCAGTTGGATAATCACTGGACTGTCTTTAGTCTCAGAGTTGTTCCACACGTGGATGGCCCCCAGTTAAAATAAACTCTCAAGGCCTCACAATCTGATGCATCTTTCTTTTTGTAATTATTTGTGGCCACTAACGTGACCCTGAGGAATGACAACTTTTGAGGTAAACAGAATAAAACATTCAGTCTCAGCTACACAAACAATAATTGCATGTTCCCATCACTTGGTATCCTTGCAGCTTCTCCAAGGTGTTACTATCTGTAAGGAAACAGACTGCAACAATGACCTGAATTTGATAGCGCCTTTAAGGCAGTACAGTCACCTTCGGGGTCCGTGCACCACCACTGACAAACTGCATTTAACAGCGAGGACAGAATTCTCACCGAGGGAGACAGGCAAATGCATAAATCCACTTTTCCAGCAGGTTTACTGGCAATATTCCACTTCAGAGTCATTTTCCCAGAGACCAGATCGGGCTGGGATTTGGGCATCACCAGCTAGGCCAGTGTTTGTTGTCCATTTCAAAATGATCTTGTGGTAAAAGGCTAGATAAGCCTTTTCGAAGAACAATGATGTGTCAATGATATTGCTGTGGATTTGGAGTTGCACATAGACCAGACCAAGAAATGATGGCAGATATCCTTCCTTAAAAGGACGTTAGTGAGCCAGATGCCCAGGAAACTGTGAAAGTTGTAACCAGTCCAATCCATCCTCTGTATGTTCCTTTCTAAGTATTGCTGGTTTATCTTCTTGGTGGGTTTCACAACAATAGTTTCATGGTCACAACTGTTGTGATTAGTTTTCAATTCCTGATTTTATTTGTTCAATTTAAATTCCACCAGATGCCTTGATGGTACTTGAACCCAATTCCTAAGATTTTTAGCCCAGGTCTTCCTAGTTCAGTTGCTACTACGGCAATTTTTAATACAAATGTTTTTGAAGTTTACAAGAGGGCACCACAAGATTTACACATCCACCCCGTCCCTCGAACCCAAATTGTACACTCAGCCCTGAGCAAGGACTTGAACCCTCAATGATCTGACTCCCAAGCCAGACTGCTGCCAACTGAGTCAAGATTGGCACACTGAAGTTCCTTCCAGTTGTACTTGAAAGTTTAGCCTCTGCAAGTCACTTTCACGCCACTTAAAATATATTGGTCTCGGATGATGTTAAAAATGGGCCAATCCACGCTCATAAATTCCTGACCTTAATCCCTTTGTCACTTCAGCATCATATCCTCTTTTCCGAGCACTGACTTGATGTCGCTTCTACACACGCCTCCCAACAGTCTTTGCTTTGACTTCACGCTCGAAATTTTGTTCTGGTCATGCTCTTGCGAAGCATCTTGACGTGTTCCAAAGATGTTACTTTATGGTCTGTTCCATCTATTACTGTGTGAGGTTTTGGATGTTGGAGTTCTGTCCTGCATTGTCGGAGAGACCGCTCCTTCAGATCTCTGATCTCCCCTCAGTCTGCTGCAAGTATTGTGTACAGTTCTGATCGCCACACTATAGAGAGGAAGAGATATGCACTGGAGAGGGTGCAGAAATGATTCAACAGGAATTCCTAAGCTGGAGCGGTTCAGCTATGAAGCGATAGTAGGGAGGCTGGGTAAGTAAAAGCGAAGTACTATGGATGCTGGTAATCTTAAACAAAGACTGAAATTGCTAGAGAAACCCGTCAGGTCTGGTAGCAATGAAGTTAATGTGTCAAGTCTACATGTGACCCACAGCAATAGTTGATCTTAATTGCTCTCTGGGCAATTAGGGATGGGCAATAAATGCTGTGTAGCTAGCGACACCCTCATCCCGTGAATAAAGAAAGAAAGTCAAGTATGAGACTTCTGACTGAAGAAGTGTTATATTGGATTCAAAACATTAACTCTGTTTCTCTCTCCACAAATGGTGTCAGAGCTGCTGGGTAGACTGGGTTGTTTTCCTTAGAGTGGAGAAGACTGAGTTGGGGGCGACACCTGATTTAGGTGTACAAAGCTTTATGGGGCATAGGCAAGCCAGATAGGGAAATGCATTTCCCCATGGTAGAGACGCGTCAACCATCGTGAACCAGTCTTGAGGTGTAAGGAGTGGGAGGCTTGGAGGGAATTTGAGGAAAATAATTCATTCAGTGTGTAGTGGGTATCAAGAACTAAAACAGAAATTGCTGGAGTAACTCAGCAGGTTTGGCAGCATCTATTGGAAGAAAGCAGAGTTAACTTTTCGAGTACATCTCTGGACTCAGGATATTAGCTCTGTTGTTTTTTTTTCCAAAAGACGCTGCCAAACCTGCTGAGTTTCGCCAGCAATTTCTGTTTTTGTTTCAGGTCTCCCTCAGTTCTTTGTTTTATTTTGAGTTATCTGGAACTCGCTACCTGAAAGGGAGAGGCAGGAACCCTCAAGATATTTAAGAAATATTTAGATGAGCATACAAGGTTACAACTCAAGTGCTGGAAAATAGGCCTAAATTAGATTGAGAAGGGCCTGTTTCCATGCTGGAAAAATATTAGCTGTATTTCAGATGGGAGTTAAGAGTCAGTGTCATTGCTGTGGGTCTGGAGTCACATGTAGGCCATACTTGGTATTGAGAGTAGATTTCCTTTCCTAAATGATATTTATGAACTAGATGGGTTTTTACAACAGTCGGTGGACCAGCCCTTTAACTCCAGATTTTCAAGAAATTGACTTGTTACCATCTGCCATGGTGGAATTTGCACTGGGATACCCAGGGCATCAATCAAGGAATCTGGATTGACAGCCCAGAATTGCGAATCACTTGTCCATTGATGTTACCGCTATACTACCGTCTTGGTGGATGAGGTACTCCCCTCATGGGAAACCCAATGACGAACGGCCTAGGGTTGTTTGCAGGGCAGGGGAGGGAAAAGAAAGGGAGGGGGGAGCCCTTTATTCAAAGGCATTCCGTCCCTGATCGACTCAATGAAGGCGGGGGTGGGGGACACTTTCCAAGGAGAGCCACTCACTGGCCTAGCTGCCCACTCTTGCCATCACTCACCTGTGCTAGGCTTCCTGGATCTGGGGTGGCTGTTGGTACCCAGTGATGCTGCTGATCCAGGACGAGCTAAAGGCAGTAGCTCTCGGAGGGTGGGGTGACAATTTGGGGGCTGGCACTTTCTCACTGGGACTTAATTCTCTTGAAAAGAGAATGCTCAGGTCTCTATGATTCTGTAGCCAGCAGGGGGAGGCACTGGCCTCGTGGTACTATCACTGGGACTGTTAATCCAGAGACCGGGTTAATATCCTGGGGATAACATGGTGATGAGTTGGAGCAACACAGCGGGGCAGGCAGCATCAGAGGAGCAGGACAGCTGATGTTTCGGATCGGGACCCTTCTTCAGAAATGGGGAGGGGGAAGGAGGCTCAGAAATAAATAGAGAGAGGGGGGTGGGGCTGGGGAAGGTAGGTGGTATGATGATAGTTGAGTGCAGGTAGGGAGTGGTGGGGATTGGTCAGTGAGATGGAGGGGAGGCTAGGTGTGAGAGAAGATGGACAGGTAGTGTCAGGTCAAGGAGGCGGGGATGAGAGGGAGGGTTGGTCATGGGATGGGGCAGGGTTGGAGAGATTTTAAAACTGGTAAAATCCACATTTAGGCCATCAGACTGTAGGCTCCTGAGGCAGAATATGAGGTGCTGCTTCTCCAGTTTGTGGGTGGCGAATTTGTAACACTGGAGGAGGATGTCGCCCAGGGAGTGGAAGTGGCAGTTGAAATGGTTCGCGACCAGAAGGTGTTGTCAATGGTCGCGTACAGAGCGCAGATGCTCTACAGAAAGGTCTCCGAGCCTCCGCTTGGTCTCACCGATATAGAGGAGGCCACATTGGGAGCAGCGGATCCCTTCCCCCTCCCCCATTTCTGAAGAAGGATCCTGACCTGAAATGTCAGCTTTCCAGCTCCTCTGAGGCTGCCTGGCCTGCTGTGTTCCTCCAGCTCCACACTGTGTTGTCTATGACTCCAGCATCAGCAGTTCTTACTATCTCTGAGTGAGTAATATTGTGGGGACCTGTGTTTGAATCCTGCCATGGCAGATGGTGGAATTTGAATTCAATGACGAAAAGAGAATCTTGGAATCAGGAGTCTAATGATAACCATGAATATGTTTGTCGATTGTTTGGAAAAACCCATCTGGTTCACTGATGTCCTTCAGGGAAGGAAACTGCCGCCCTTACCTGGCCTGGCCATTATGTGACTCCAGACCCACAGCAATGTGGTTGACCCTTAACTGCCCTCTGGGCAATTGGGGATGGGCAATAAATGCTGGCCTAGCCAATGGCATCCACATTCCATGAACGAATTAACAAAAAAGGTGAGAACCCCAAGGTCTCCGGTATATGTTCACCTACTCCTCCTCCTCTTTGTGAATGTGTCTTTTCCTTTTAGGATTTAACCAGTCAGCCTCATCAGTCAGTGTGTGACGCACATAATGTTAGATTCAGACTGATATTTACAGAGCAATCTGTCTGTACTGTGCTTCACTTCCTCCCATAACAGAAGCCTTGTCACAGCAAATAGATGTTGGATAGGCCTTTGTATTCCAGCGTGATTATCCCACAGTTGTTTATGCTTTTCAAATGAAATGCCTCCGGGTCTTTAAACATTTTTCACTATGAATCGCATTTTCTCGTGCGAGCTTTCTAACGTCCCTCCGTAGCACCGCTGTGGGTGTCCCTCCAAAACCATGGACTGCAACCTTGTTGAGGGCAATTAGGGTTGGGCCTGACCAACAATGCCACGATCCTCCAGAATTCCCCAAATCCTTATTTCCTTGTGCTTTGCTTTCTTTGAATTTTGAGCCACATCAGGGCCCTGCTGCGTTGTATCCACATTAAGGCACAGCAAAAGGGCAGGCCTGATTTTACTTCTATGCTGGGGGAAGCAGAATTGGGATCCTCAAAGAGACAATGGGCCCAGCCCCCTGCCCCGAGTGTGAGGTCCCAGGGGCATTTAACTTGTTGACAGCAGGGATTTTACCATCTCCAGCAAGCGGTGATTGAGATGTCAGGCATACAGAGGCAGACTATGCCAGTAATGAGGGAGTGTCGCATTGTTAGAGGAATTGTCACATGGATGATCTATTAAACACAGATTCCCTTCTTCCCTCTCAACTGAACTTAAAGGATCTCATGATGCTGTTCAGGTTTGAATGGGGAGTTTATCCTCTCTATCCTGGCTAATATTTATCCCTCAAACAACAACAATGAGGGAAAAGCTTTTTCTGGACAGTATTACCTTTCTGTGTTTGTGTCTGTGTGGCGGCCAATCTGTCTACATTACAACGTTACCCTACACTTCCACTAGCATTTCATTGACTCTAAACTCTTTGGAACATCCAGAGGTCATTTAAGGTACCATATAAATGCAAATTCTTATTGTTAAAATCACTCTTGCTTCATAATCTCTCTGATTTGGACCATGGACTCATTGAAACTGCAAAAGCACCCATTAAAATGTTCTCAATGGTGAACAGTAGCCACATAGAGATGCAGTAATTTGCGATGGGTAAGGAGAGAAATCCTGAGATGAGCAGGTGACTTTTGACCAATGGTTGTTAAAGCTCCTCACGACTGAGTATTTTGCTCATGACTGGGCTTTTTCAGACTAGTTGATAGAGACCGTTTGCTGATATTAGTGAACCGCTATATTATTGTCCTCTGTGACTGCCAGGACAGAAGAAGACAAAACTCAATGGACCACGATCTTGTATCATCTACCAATTCCTGATGTTCAGTATATCATGATACCGATGAAACCACAAGGAGCTCCTGTATCACTTGCCTCTTGCCTGGGTGCAACCCCAACAACACTCAAGATGCTTGACACCATCCAGGACAAAGCAGCCTGTTTGATTGGCACTACATCCAGAAGCGCTCACTCCCTCCACCACTGATGCTCAGTCACACCTGGACCTACAAGTGTGCTATCTACAGGATGCACTGCAGAAGTTCACTGAGGGTCTTCCAACAGCACTTTCCAAACCTGTGACCTCTCCCAGCTACAGGCACCCCCTTGGGAACTCTGTAACTAAACCACTCACCACCCTGACTTGGAAATATATTTCCTTCACTGTCCTTCACTCACCACCCTGACTTGGAAATATATATCTTTCACTGTCGCTGGGTCCTGGAGCTCTCTCCCTAAGGTCATTGCGGGTCAACCTACAGTAAGTGGACTGCTAGGGACGGGCAATGAATGCTGGCCCAACCAGCAATGCCCCCATCCAATGAATACATTTTTAAAAATATAGCCTTGGTGCCGAAAGACAGCCACATGAGAATGAGTGTGTTGAATTTGCTCAGAAACCGAGTGTGCTGTGTATCATGAATCCTGATTGTGCCTCGGACGGTTGCTTTGTTGACCAGTGTGGCACTGCCAAATTATAGAAATGATTTTTTAAAAAGATTAATTCATGGATTGGGGGTTTGCTGGTCAATTGCGCACAGGGCAGTTAAGAGTCAACCACATCTCTGTGGGTGTGGAGTCACATGTAGGCCAGACCAGGTAAGGGTGGCAGTTTCCTTCCCTAAAGGATCAGATGGGTTTTTCCCCCCACAATCAATTCACAGCCATCATTAGACTCTTAATTTCAGATAATGGAATCAGGATCTTTCAGGCTAATTCATAACTGCTGGTTTTTGCATTTCAGTCGCATTGAGCCTCACAAAATTACAGAGGTTAAAAGAAAAGGTGCTGGAGAAACTCAGCCATCTAGCACCATCTGAAGATGTACCGATTAGGAGAAGGAGCAGGCCATTCAGCCCCTCAATCCTGCTAATGTCATTGGTGGATGATCTGATTGTACCCTCAAATCTGCATTCCCTTGCCCCTGATAACCTCTCAGCCCCTTACTTAGCAAGAATCTATCTACCTGTACCTTGAAGGTATTTAAGAACTCTGTTTCCACCACCCTTTCAGGAAGAGCGTTCCAAAGACCCTCTGAGAGGAAAAAGAAATTTTACCGGGTGACGCCTGAATTTTAAGTAGTGATCTCCATTTCTTCCATATGAGGAGACATCTTCTCCACATCTACCTTGTCAAGACCCCTCAGGATCCTGTGTTTCAATCAAGTTGCCTCTCGACTCTTTCAAACTCCAGCAGATACAAGGCTGTTCTGTCCAACTTCTCCATAGCAGTCAACCTGCCCATTCAGGTATTACTCTGGTAAACCTTCCCTGAACTGCTTCCAATGCAATTACATCGCACTAGGCCGAGGTTAGTGTTTCGAGACCAGTATGATTTTGCCTCAGAACTCCTGTTGTGCCCTGGCCACGGAACCCTCCCAGAAGTGGAACCAACTTCTCTCTATTTACCCGAGTAGATCATTGGTGAGTCCAATGCAGGTAGCAGTGAGACAGTGGCAGAACAGCATCGGCTCAGCAGTGAAAGAAGGCACCTGAGGATTGGCAAACTCAACATTGGTTGGGTCCGGTGTAGATGGCAGCAAGACAGTGGAGGAGGGCTGGCGGCACAGGCATAGTTGGTGGTGATGAGCTGGCTCACGGCTGATGGACTTCCTTTAAGCTCGACCTTTCAACTTTTTATGCCTTGTTCTTAAATTACTCAAAATGGCACCGGATCGCGGCAACATTTGAGAAGCTTTTAGCTGTATTTCACTGATTTTTTTCACTGTAGAATATATGTGACTATAAATCTTTCAATCCAATTCAAATCTCTTCGTCATTATAAAGTCCTCCATCAGTGAAATGGGAGAAACAATTTATATCTATTGAGCACTTTTTTGAACACCAGACATCTCAAAGCGCATTACAGCTAGTGATTTTTTAAAAAAATGTAGTCCCCACTGTAGTGTGGGAAATACTGCAGCAATTTGCCCACAGCAAACAGCAATGAGAGGACCGAACAATCTGATTTTGTGATGTTGATTGACGGCTAAAATATCGTTCAGGATTCTGTGGAACTGTGCTGCTCCTCTTCATCATGAGATTGTTTGTCCTTATCTCAGAACGCTGAAGGGCGGCCTCGGTTTATTGTTTCACGAGAAAAATGACAGGACCAGCACTCCTTCCATACTTGATTCAGGTGCTTGCATTTTGAGTGGGATTAAACAGGGAACCTTGCAATTCCATAGCAAGCGTACCACAAGCCAAGCCACCTCCTCATCATAGTCTCTTGAAAGTGGAGTCGCAGGTAGACAGGATAGTGAAGAGGGTGTTAGGCATGCTTGCCTTCATTGGTCAGTGCATTGAGTACAGGAGTTGCGGCTGTACAGGACATTGTTGAGGCCCCTTTTGGAATATTGTGTGCAATTCTGGTCTCCCTCCTATAGGAAAGATGTTGTGAAACTTGCAAGGGTTCAGAAAGGATTGACAAGGATATTGCCAGGGTTTCAGATGTAGGGAGAGGTTGAATAGGCTGGGGCTATTTTCCCTGGAGTGTCAGAGGCTGAGGGGTAATTTATGGAAGTTTATAAAATCATGAGGGGTATGGATAGGGTGAATAGCTATTCCCCAGGGTAGGAGGAGTCCAAAACTAGAGGGCATAGGTTTAAGGTGAGAGGGGAAAGATTTAAAACAGACCCAAGGGGCAACTTTTTCACACAGAGGGTGGTGCGCATATGGAATGAACTGCCAGAGGAAGTGGTGGAGGCTGGTACAATTATAACATTTAAAAGGCATCTGGATGGGTACATGAATAGGAAGGGTTTAGAGGGATATGGGCCAAATGCTGGCCAATGGTACTGGATTAATTTAGGATACTTGGTCAGCACGGACAAGTTGGACTGAAGGGTCTGTTTCCATGCTGTCAGGCTCTACGAGTCTAATAGTGAAATCAGCCCTGTCCTATTCAGTCTTTCCTACAGTTTTTGCAAGCTTCCAAGTTTGGCAACATCTTTTGTTTCGTGCACTTTCACCAGTCTGGCAGTCACTCTGTCAAAACTGAGTTCATATTTTTAGACGATATGTCTTTATCACTTATCAAAATAGATTTCTTCTGCCAGTTTTGTTCACTTCACTGGATCTGCGGCTTGTTCAGATCATCATTCTTCAGTATGTGATAGTGGGTTGTGCATTGAAGTATCTGCAGGAGGCCCTTATCTCCAGCAGATCCTGGTTTTGTCCACCTTCACGCTGGGAAATTGGATGGTGCTTTGCCCAGTTTTGGGTACTAATTAGTTTCTCTTTATTTACTCGGATCAAAGTGATTCATGATTTGAAGGCCTCCATCCCAACCTTGTCTGGAGGAGACCAGCTCCAGTCTTTCTGCTCAACTGAGGTTTCTCATCCCTGGTATCATTACAGGAATTGACTCCCGCACCCTCTCCAAGGCTTTGCCGTTGTTGCTAAAGCGCAGTGTCCAAAACTGAACACAGTATGTCAGCAGAGGCTACACCAGTGATTTTTAAAGGCTTAAACACACAGTTTGCATTTGTACACTCTATTCCTCTATTTATACATTCAGGAATCCTGTATTTTTAAAGCTTCCTCAGTTTATTCCATTGGGGAGGTGACGGCCTAGTGGTGTTATCGCTAGACTGTTAATCCAGACAGCTAGGTAATGTTCTGGGGACCCGGGTTTGAATCCTGCCACAGCAGATGGTGGAATTTGAATTCAGTAAATATCTAGACCAAAGAGTCTTAATGATGATCATGAATCCATTGCCAGTTGTCGGGAAAAAGCTCATTTGGTTCGCTAATGTACTTTAGGAAAGGAAACTGCCATCCTAACCTGGTCTGGCCTATATGTGACTCCAGACCCACAGCAATATAGTTGACTCATAACTGCCCTCTGGGCAATTAGGGATGGGCAACAAATGCTGCCTAACCAGCGACGCCCTCATCCTGTGAATGAATAAAAAAAATTTCAGAAGACTTGTGACCATAAATTCTCAGATGTCTCTGTACTCACAACCTCCTTAAAATGGCATGATTTATTTTCTATTGTTTCTTCTCCTCTTTCCTACCTAAAAAAAAAAGTCACCATAACCCCAGTGGACTGTAGGCAGCTCTTTCATTGAGTGAATTTAACCCGAGGATCACCACACCTCAAGCAAAGGTGAAATTGAGAAGCCTGAGACATCACGGTAAGCTCAGCCCGTATGGTGATTCAGTCTGCGCGGTTGTTGTCATAAACCATCCGTTCAGAAAACTGAGCTGAATAGATCACTCCACATCACTGTACTGCATTGCATCTGACTGTCTGCCAATCTTCAACAACCATTGTGAAATGCATTGCTGTCCTTCTCATTATTCACTATGTTTCCTGAATTTTGTGCTTTCGGCAAACTTTGAAATTAGGTCCTGGAAATCCAAGTTTAGGTTATTAATATCTGTTAGAAAATATCTACTGAGGAGCATCACTTTGTACCTCCCTCCAACTGAAAAACACCCAATCACATTGTTGTCTGCTTCCTGTCCATTGGTTAAGTTAAATTCTCTACAATCACTAATCCTTTTAGTCTTTTCACCTTCAGTTGCAAACCTATTACCTGGTGCAAAGTCAAGTGCATTTGGCTTTCACTGCATCAGTCTCACTCTTTGGTTCATTGACCCTTAACAGTTAATTCACCAAAAAGCTTGATGATGTTAGTTGAATATGACTTTCCTTTAAAAAGTGTGCGCCTTTTTTAAAAAAATTATTTAATAGCTCTTGTATTTCCAATTAATTTTACCTTGAATTATCACCTCTAAATGTACCCAAATCACCATATTAGGCTGGTTGGTCTGTAATCTCTCAGGTTTATAAGTCTCCCCTTTTATTGACTCGGAGAGTCACATTGACAATACTTCAGTCCTTTGGTACAACCACAATTTGAGAGTAGGATTGGAAGATTGTGGTTAGAGTCTCCATAATTTCCTCTTTTACCTGGCTCAACATACACTGATGCATCCCGTTCGGTCCTGGTGACTTTCATCTATTGTGTTGTTTTCTCTTTGAAATGCTCTGTGTATATCCCATCCAATTTCTCCGCTATTGCTGCCCCCCTCGTGATATCCCTTGAAGAGGGAACCGTATTAAGGAAGAAATAACCAGGATACGGAAGACGTAAGTGGCACAGTAGAACTTGTGGAAATTCTGGGTGACTTACCAATCCAACCCTGTGGTCGTTTAAGGGTTGAGAATCCACTGGGAAACACATGCACCAACACCAGCATCCTCGACCAGGCCAACATCCCCAGCATCGAGGCACTGACCCTGCCTTGTTCAGTTATAATGGGCTGGGCACATCGTCTGCATGACCGACACAAGACTCCCCCAGCGGGTGCTCTACTCCCCGCTCCAAAACAGCGGGGGAGTCCCAGGTGGGCAAGGGAAACGCTTCAATGATACCCTCAAGGTCTCACCGGTGCAGTGCGGCATTCCCACAGACACCTGGGAATCACTGACCCAAGACTGTGCAAAGTGGAGGAGGAGCATCAGGAAGAGCGTCGAGCACCTTGAGACTCGCTGTCGGGAAAGAGTGGAAGCCAGGCAAGAACAGCGAAAGGAGCGCGTTGCCTCACCAATGCTCCACCCACCCCGTTCCATGACCATCCTCTGCCCCAAAGTGTAACAGAGCTTGTGGTAGCAGCATCGGTTAGTACAGCCACCTACAGACTCACCCTGTGAGTGGAACAGGGTCCTCCTAGTCTGTGAGGGACCACCAATTAATGAAATGAATGGTTTAAGGACTCTTCTGGATTAGTGTCCCTACCCTTGGCCAGAGGGTCAGGATTCAAGTCCCGCCTGATTAAAAGTATATAAGCGGGAACAAATTACAGAGAATCTGTCGGCTGAGCATTCGTGTAATTGGTCTTTAATAAACAAAACAGAATAAACAGTTGATCAGTCCTGGTGTGAGACTGGTAATGCTGTATTGAGCGAAGACAGAGCCACAGCACTACACTTTGGCATTAAATTACTACATGTTGGCTGCATGCTCTTTAAAGAAAATAGATCAAAAGCACACATTTAATATCGCAGCCATGCCCTCTACGAGACAGTCTGTTTTCCTCCACTTCATCTTTGAGAACTCTTTTACCACTTGTGTTTAAAATTTGCCGTTCTTATTTACCACCGCATATATTCACATGCATGGCTCGTTGTCCCACTCATTTCCTTCATCCTTGGTTCCAGACTGAAATATTATACACACTGTTCTTCTCTTCTGTATCTCCCTACATGAACCTTTGCTGGAGTTGCAACATATGTTCGAATGGAGTTCATCTCTCCTGTATAAACTGGCAAATATCATTTCTCAAGATGTTTAATGTTTAACGAAGATCTGTAGAGTAACCGGCGAAGTGTAACAGTTGGTTTGTGTGCTATCCTTATTCCCCTGTATGCCCCAACACACTAGCCACCCTACCCTATGTTAGAAACACATCAGAACTGACTACAAGACTCCTACGACCTCTTGGAATAAGGATAGTACACAAACCAACAGCCAAACTTCACCAGTTACTCTCAAAGACAAAAAACCCCATACCCACAATGAGCAGGACAAATGTGATATATAAAATATCACGCAGCAACTGTGAGAATAGGACAGATGGGCAGGAAACTCGCCACCAGGATACATGTACACCCACTCGCAGCAAAATGGCACGACCAACTCTCCCTCATTTCAATACACTCTGACATAGAAGGACATCAGTTTGACTGAGACAAAGTTACAGTACTAGGACAAGCGAGACAAAGACAAGCACGAGAATTCCTGGAGGCCTGGTTTTCAACCACCGATGCAATTAACAAATATGTTGAAATAGACCCCAACTACATACTACCGTGGTACAAAACTGGAAACAAGACTGCCCACCATGAGAGACTGGACCATATAAATTCAGAGCGGGACAGAACAACAGCGCTTCAATGGAGGCTACATATTTCTCAAGACATGATTGGGGATCTAAGTCAAGATATCCTTGGCTGGCTACAGGGCTTGTGAGCCACAGAAGTTTAGTGTGTTAATGCATACAGCATGGATACAGTAAGCATTACAGAGAATAATAATATGCAGAAATGAACACTGAGCTATTAGAGCCAGGCTGACTGTAGGCTAATAATGCTGGAGTGATGTGAGCAGTGAATGTCTAGGCTTTGCAGCTCTCACCCATCTCTCACACCTCACCTGCTCCCAAGCAATAATTTTCAGCTCTGACTTTTTATCTGAAACCTTAAAACTATTTAAAATCATGAACGAATATCTTTTGAATTTCCTCCACTAGTTCTGCCTCACAGATTTTTATAGCTGTTCCTTTACTCAACCTGCATCTGGCTCTGTCATTTCACTGACACAAAGTGAAAACTTCTATTTTCCAACAAAGTAGATTAGGAAGGGCCAGAGGAAAAAAGGATATGTACTTCATTGACTATTTAACAGCACTGCAGAAATTTTTTGAAGTAGGAACAATGCGATCGTTATTAAATCTCTGATTCAATTTTAAATGCTTGTAACAAAACGGTTAAAATTCTAGACTTCAAATTGCATGCTGATGAAGGTAATTCATTGCAATTTAACTGTACCCCTGAAAGTTGACTTTTCGAGTAGCAATTGAGCTATTGATATCACAGGATCCTTACAGTGCGGAAGCAGACCATTCGGCCCATTGAGTCCACAGCAGCCCTACAAAGACCATCCCACTCAGACCCACCACCCTGTCCCCGTAACCCTGCATTTCTCATTGCTAATCCACCTAACCTACGCATCCCCAGACACTATGGGCAATTTAGCATGGCCAATCCACCTAATCTGCACATCTTTGGACTGTCGCAGGAAACAGAGCAGCCGGAGGAAACCCACGCAGACACGGGGAGAGCATGCAAACTCCCCACAGGTAGTTGCTGGAGAGTGGAATTAAACCTGGGTTCCTGGTGCTGTGAGGCAGCAGTGCTAACCACTGAGCCGCCATGCTGCCCAGATATTAGGTTCACTTCTTGGCTGAAATAGCTCATTCTCTAGCAATCATGTCCTTTTGCATTGTTTGGATATTTGCAACATGCACTCCCTGAGCAGGCTAGGGCTCTTTGAGGTGTTCCTAATAGCAGTTTATGTTCAAATTGTACATTTTTTTCTCGTCAGGATATCTTGGGAGATTTATTTGCAGCACAAAGTCTCATTATTCCACAGGCAAAGGAATGTAACATTGCTGAGAAATGAAGGTGATGATCAAGTCAACACAGCTCAGCAAACACAAGTGATTTATGTTATTAATTTTTCATAAACCACCACCTCTGCATTTTCCCTTCTACTTCCGCACTATACTGTGATACCATTTGTCTGTCAGAATAAAAATGAAATGAGGCCGTTATTCTGACTAGACCTGTGCGAAATTACTGATTCAGAGGGATGTGGGAGAACCGGAAGGTTCTACTGCCTCATCTCCACGTGAAGATGGTGAGTTGGACCACCCAGAGCCTCAGCCACGATTCGGACTGTGCCTGTGTTTTGCGGGGGCTAGGCTTATGGTTATTTTGAATAGAGAATCCAGGAGAGCAAATGAAATTAGGATACAGAGCAACCATGTTGGGACCGACTGATAGACTAGACTGCAAGGCTCGATTTTGATTTGATTAGATTTATTACTGTTGTGTATACCAAGGTACAGTGAAAAAGTGTTGTCAGTGTACTTAAGAATTAGAATTAGGTTTATTGTCGTGTATATTCAAGTTACAAAAGGTCGGGAGTACAATGGAGGGTGTACAATGTCACCAACATACGGCACAATCTTAGGTACAAATCTTGGGTACAAAAAAATAGAGAAATAGGAAAAAAGTTAACTACATTACACATATACACGGTATAAGTTGGGAAAATAAGAAATAAAGCTAAAAAGATAGATATTACAGTCGTTGAGTAAGGTCACCTTCCACATGGTCTGCCCAGGCTCCAACGTCAGCCATCTTTGCCCTGGGCCCACAGGACACCGTCCCCAGTTTGCAGGCAGATCATATTATACAAGTGTATCAGGGTAACAGAACAAAGTGCAGGATACAGCGTTACAGCTGCCAAGAAGGTGCCGAGAGAGAGAGATCAATATTAACATCATTAATTTTAAACATAATCTTTAATGAAGTGGAACACCCCAATAGCGCACATATAAGAAAATCCCAAATTACCGGTCTTTTCCTGAAATGACTCATCTCCATCAAGGCTGTAACTAAGGCAGTAGAACTAACCTCAGCACCATTCAGCTCAGAAAGGAGGTTCCGGACTGGACCCTGCCAGAGGGTTTAGCATTCATGGTGCCATGAGCTGGAACTGCTTGTAGCTGAACTAGTGAGTAATCATTGGATTCAGAAAGGAGCAAAACCCTTTATTTCAGCGCAGCAAGCAGACTCCCACATACTTGTGAAAACATACCAGACTCCACCTCTATGTATGCCATTATCTGGTTGCGAAGGCAAGTTGTAATCGGGAAAGAAACATTCTTGGTGAAGAATAGAAATACATTCTAGGGGAACTCATCGGATGAGACCACCGCTGAACTGGTCAAAGGTGTATACTTGTGTATCTCTGGAATTTTTCTCTCGAAATGAATGGTAGTGATGTGGGTCAAACACCTCGCCAATATAGTTAGGCTGCCCTGTAATGTTTGCACACCTAACATATATCTCAAAGATTTGGTTCTTATCAAGATCTATGTCTTGAAGTTTCCTAACAATCCTAACTATTTACATTGCTATAATAGCTCAATGGATGGAGAAAAAGACATGGGAGTGTGTATTTACATTAGTGCTTGCGATGGTATCTAAATAGGTTATATTATGGGGACAGCATAGTGGCTCAGTGGTTAGCACTGCTGCCTCACAGCGCCAGGAACCTTGGTTTGAATCCACCCTCTGGCAACTAGCTGTGTGGCGTTTGCACATTCTCCCCGTGTCTGCGTGGGTTTCCTGCAACAGTCCACAGATGTGCAGGTTGGATGGAATGGCCATGTTAACTTGCCCGTAGTGTCCAGGGATGTGTAGGCTAGGTGGGTCAGTCATGGGAAATGCAGGGTTACAGAGATAATGTAAGGGGGTGGGTTCGGTTGGGATGCTCTTCAGCGGGTCGGTGCGGACTCAATGGGCTGAATAGCCTGCTTCCACACTGTAGGGATTCTATTCTATGATTATGTTACTGACTGACTTAACACACCAGACTGACCCTGTTGCATAGGCAGCGTGACTGAAGTCAAGATGGGTACATTTCCACTGACATGTCATATAACTGTCTTAAAGGTACAATGCCTGGTTGCAATATTACATCAGTACTCTGAAACCCTGACTGTTGTGGTTCAGAAAACAAATACAACTCGGCGACAACTCTTCCTAATTCAGAAGTAACTCCCATTTTATATAAATAACAAGAAGTGTTCTGAAGAAGAGTCAAATTGGACTCAAAATGTTAACTCTCCGTGGATGCTGCCATATCTGTTGAGTTTCTCTAGCTATTTCTGTTTTAATTTTTTTTCATACAACTGATGGGAAACGATGAAGAAAGTTACCATTTTATTTACAAGGGGAGCTGGTGAGCTAGTGGTATTGTCAGTGTGTGAGTAATCCCAAGAGTTAGGCTAATGTTCTAGAGACAGGTTTGAATCCTACCGCAGCAGATGGTGAAATTTGCATTCAATTAATAAATCTGGAATTAAAAGCTGGTCTAATATAGGATCATAAAACAACTGTCAGTTGTAGTAAAAATCCCATCTGGTTCATTAATGTTCTTTAGGGAAGGGAAACATGCTTTCTGTACCTGGTTTGGTATGCATGAGATTCCAGACAATGTAGTTGACTCTGAAATGGCCTAGCAAGCCACTCAGTTGTAGCTGACTGCGACAAAAGCTGACAGAAGAAATGAAACACAATAGATCCATGGAAGCACTGGAAAAAGGCAATGCTGCACACAGTCCTGTCAACCCTGCCAACACCTCCTTCATAACATTTGGGAGCTAGTGAGAGTACTGGGGGAGTACTGTGGGCTACCCCATACACTAATGAAGCCACAGGCTGATACAGTCATATTCATACCTCACAGACAATTTCCCAGGCACCATCATCACGAGAAATGTGGAACAATAGTTTATCGTCTAAGGGAAGTCAAGCAAGGACGACTTTGGACCTCATGAAGTCTCATAGCATCAGGTCAAGCATGGTAAAGGAAACTTGCTGATTACCACTAACTGTTCCAACCATGATAGATCTGTCAGTACTCTCCGTCACCACCAATGTGAGCAGCATCTGGTCAAAACCCTGGAAGTGGCGAGGGCACAGAATGTACTCAGGGTGGTGGGCAATCATTGACCATGGGTTAGTAGCGCTGCTACTGACCACAACAATTGTCTGGGTCTGGGACAGATGGTGAAGGAGCCAACAACAGGGAGAAAATGTGTTTTCCCTCGTCTTTACTGCAGGTTCACCTGTGCAGGGCAGTATTGGTAAGAGTGACCACTCACAGTCATTCATTGTGTTGTATGGTACTATCGTCATCATAAATCAGGTAGAACTCTGAATAACAACTGAAGACTGGGGATTCATGAGGTGCTGTGGACCATCAACAGCAACAAAATTATCTTCAAACACAATCTGTACCCTCATGGTCTGGCATATTTCCTCACTCTACAATTACCACCAAGTCAGAGGGTCAACCTGATTCAATGGAATGCGCGGGAGAACATGCCAGGAATAGCACTGGGCATACCTATAAATGAGGTGCCAACCCAGAGAAGACTACCTACATGCCAAATGGCACAAGCAGCCAGCAGTAGAAGGTGGCTTGAACTGCAGGTGGGTTAAGAAGGCAGCTCACCACCAAGTGATGTTGAAATGACGTCACTGTTGGTGGATCATAACCTGGGAACCTCCTCACTAACAGAATAGTGTGTGCACCCATATCACTTGCACTATGGCAGTTAAAGAATGCAGCTCAAAACCACCTTCTCCATGTCAGTTAGGATTGGGCAATAAACAATGGCCCAGGCAGCGAATGTCTGCATTTTGTGAATGAATAAAGGAAAGCAGGATTTTATAAACTCTTAATAATCTTACTGGAGGAAAAGTCACCATTCTGAAATGGAATTTTCCAGTTTCTGGGATCACTCCCTTGGTCAAATAGCCAATGGATCTTGCACCAATCAGGCAGCTGATTGGCTGCCTGTGGGCTTTCTCACGGCATTTAGAACCCAAGACAGCAAGTCCCATCTGCCTGGAGCTGCTGGCCAATCAGAGACCACCATCTTGAAGCCTCAACATTACTATGGCGTAGGTCGTGGCTGCTGCTGAGACAGCATCGCTCAGGGCCCCAGGCATGGGTCTGCCACAAGAAATGTGGGCATTGTTTCTAAGGTAAGGGGTCAGTTTCTAGGCTTGCGGGTCATGGGATGAGGGACAAGGTGGGTATTTTGGAAGCGAGGGCAGAGAGACAGCTCTCAGCTGTCGACCACCCCCCTCCCCCCTCAACTTTGTCCTTGGTCCCCGGTGCAGATCGAGGGTTCGCCTCCTCAAACTGACAGCCCACCCCCTATTGGGTTTATCTGTTAGGTTGGCTGGTTCTCTCCCAGCCCCCTGGAGTTGAAGTAATTGTGCCTGGAATGGAGATGGCCTTTAAAAGGCCTTTAATTGTCTTATTTAGCAGTGGTCAGGAAAAACCATCCCATCCAGGACTTAACTTCCGAGCTGGTGGAAAGGGGACACATATCTCCTCGATGCCATCTTCGGACTAGCTGCCCCTCCTACCTGCCACCTTCTTTGGAAGGGGTACAGAACAAAGTCACCAGAATGATGTTGGATCTAAAAGTGTTAAATGATGACAGATGGCGTAAAATATGTACTGCATTGTCTTGTATTCCCTTGTGTGTAGGTGATGATTGGAGGATCTGACTGAGATATGTAAGACGTTTAAAGGATTTGAAGAGGTTGGTACAGAAAAATAAAAACATTTCTGCTGCTGAGAGAGTTCAGAGCAAGGAAGCATCATCTTATCATTAGACCTTGGCCTTTTTCTTACAAAGCATATCATCTCTCACACACAGTTATGGTTGAACAGAACTTTTTACAACTGATTTTTAAATCATTATTGTAAGACGTGAGTATTAGTGCCAAGGTAGGCACATGGAACAAGGTGCGTATGATCTCTTGTCAATTTGAAAAGCAGCAGGGTTGAAAGTATTAGTTCCTGCGTTAGTTTCTCGTTTTGCTATGATACAGTGGAGACCCTGTCTCATGTCTGCACTTGGCAAGTGGGTGATTATCTCCGAGATCAAGACTTGATGCAGGGCTCAAAGCAAATGGTCAACTCCCTGTGTAGCAGGATGGCTAAACTACCCCGACATTCTGTCGCTGGCCCTTTGCCTCTTTGCAAAAGCTGAAATGAAGTGTTCAGTTCTAAAGATTTTCATCCCAGTCATGAGAAATTGTGGAACGTTGACAGTCTTGAGATAATCTATCCACAAAGCATTGGATTCAATCTACAGAAGTAAGTTCAGCTTGGAAAAACCATGGTATGTCTGTCGTGTCTCAGCGATAGTACTTGCAGAGTCAAAAGCTTGTGAGTGCGAGCTCATTAAAGAACTTCTTAAAAAACTAAATTGGCTCTGAATCCTTTCTCATTTAAATTGAACTCGTAGGTCCAGGCAACAGTGGGAAAGTATGCCAATTGAAATTATAAATTTGTATAGCAGAACAAAGGCTTCTGAAAGCTCAGAGATATTATGCAAGATTTGAATTGCTTTCTTGGTGAGACCATCAAGGGTTAGACACTGTCAAAGGGGGTGAGAGCTTTCAGCTCATTGTTTAAGAAAAGAACGTGAAACAGCAAAATTAATTCCAATCACCTCATCTGCCAGTAGCACAATTATCATCTCTCCAAAAGAAATCAATGGGCAATTTCAAGTCTATTATAAAAGATTATATTAATACAAATGTTCTCAACTTAAGAGCACAATAGGATTTCTCCAGGTTACTTTGTATAGCTGTAGTCAACTTAAAAGACAAAATCCAGGAAGGGGCTTCTTGAGGCACAGTGGTAGTGTCCCTACCTCTGAGTCAGGAGATCTGGATTCCAGTCACACACCACCCCCTCCAGAGGTGTGTCATAATGTCTCGGAACAGATTAGGGAATACGAAAGAAACAAAATTTGTTGGACTTCTTGTGGTAGTGTCCCTACCTCTGAACCAGGAGGCCTAGGTTCATGTCCCACCTACTCCAGAGGTGGTAGTAACATCTGTCAGCAGTAATGTTAGAAAATATATAGACCCAGGTACTAGGGTTCGGTCTGTACATGTTGATGAAAATGACTAGACAAAATTTAGTGGCAGTGTCCATCCAGTGTTGAGTACGTGTGATCAAGGTGATTTCTCAGGAGATCAGATTCTTAAGTTCGAATGTTATGGCTTGCAGCAGCGGGTGGCATTGCTGAGGGACCCTGAACGTTGGAATGGACCTTTTTTGGAATAAAAAGATGTCTTTAAGGGAAGGAGGGCTCATGGGAAGAATGAACAAACAGATAGAGGATTCCTCAATCCAATGTAAATAGCTGTTGTTGTTCCATATTGTAAATACTTCTTTGTTGAACTTTCCCTTCATGTTTGTAATCACCTGACGGGGTCAGTGGAATGATCATGATATTTGGATCATCCATGTGTCCAAATCTCAGCTTCCACTAAATGATCACGTGAGTAGTTAAATCAGAGCAAGACTCCTACTGAAAGGTGGCTGCATAGAGCATAGCGAAGTACAGCACATAATGTTGTACCGAATATGACAGCAAATTAAACTAATCCCTTCTGCCTGCCCTTGGTCCATATCCCTCCATTGCTTACACATTCATGTGCTCATCTAAAAGCCCCTTTAAACATCCTTATTGTATCTGCCTCTACCACCACCCCTGGTAGGGTGTACCAGACACCTACTGCTCTCTGTGTTAAAAAAAGCTTGCCCGTCATATCTCCTTTGAACTTTCCCCCTCTCACCTTAAATGCATGCCCCCCTAGTATTAAACATTTCAACCCCTGGAAAAAATGATTCTGACCGTCAACCCTATCTATGCATCTCATAATTTTATAGACTTCTACCAAGCCTCCCCTCATCCTCTGCTGTTCCAGAGGAAACAACCTGAGTTTTACTAGCCTCTCCTTATAGCTCAGGACCTCTAATCCAGGCAGTGTCGGAGTTGCAATCTTCGGACATGTTCCAGAGTGGTGTAAAAGATTGTAGATACTACATGAAAGAGGAACAGGAGAATTTTACTCAAAATACTTGTCAACCTTATCTCTCCACCAGCATATGATCTAATTCTTAGTACAATGCTGCTTGTGAGATCTTGGTCTGTGTGAATTAGCTGCCATGTTTCCTATAGCATTAGAATAGAGACTATACGTTAATGGAGCTTCTTTGGCTTGATTACACCTGGGGACAACCCCTGAGCTCTGAAAATACATGTGAATATAATGTTTGCCCATAATAGCTAGTTGCAACGGATGTCTGTCGTATCTTTCAATACCTCAATAACCGCATTCAGGTTCTAATGTCGCCCTCAGGTTACATGCTACAGTACACGTATGCAAAAGGTGTACTGACTGTGAGCCATAAAGCAACAATCCTCCCCAGCAATACCCACATCCTGAGACTTCACGTTCAAACATTTTTCTGCAGACCCACCAGGTAATGCCGAGGGTCACTGGGCTCACGTTTCGTGGCTGCAGTGAATCAGAGTGGGCCTGCGAAGGGTGGTTCAGAAACCTTTCCAATCTGCATGATGCAGACCAGTTCACCCACCAAGCGAGGTCCAAGCTGTTTGCAGTTTGAGATTTTTGACTGCTCCTGCTGGGGTCTGCAATAACTGATCTCTACTGTACTTTGGAAACAAATTTCACTTGTCTGTGTAATTATTCGGTGCATTCCTATGTCTTCTCTGATTAAGCAAGACGAGGTGAGGAGCTTTCCACTGGACTGGACATTTCTGCCTATTTTATGCTCAAAATGGTTATAGCATGTTAGTGTTGGAAGATGCAAATTGCACAGCACATTGCGGGGGGATTACATTAGTGGCTGGATTTCATGGCTCATGTACTGAATGAGCATATTAGGTTGCTGGTTCTGGGAAAGGAATTGAGGATCTGTTTCATGTAAATTACATTGACCTCTTAAAGGATCACTTATCAACAATTGAATAATTCCACGTTTAGTTTAGTTAAATCAGTCAAACACATTACAAGTTGTGAAGCAGGCAGTATAGCAAACCAACTTGTTGCTGTGTGTAGAGCTGGAGGAGCACAGCAGGCCAGGCAGCATCAGAGGAGTAGGAAAGCTGACATACTCCTGCTCCTCTGATACTGCCTGGCCTGCTGCCTTCCTCCAGCTCCACACTGTGTTAACTCTGACTGCAGCATCGGCAGTTCTTACTATCTCTGGTTTCTGTGTGTGCAGCATGTAAACCTGTGGCAGACAATTGCCAGGTAGAGTTACAACATTGTATACACATAGCAAATGGAGTCCTTAAAGGTGAATGCTTTTAAAGGCAAGGTAAGCATACAATAATTTGCAACATCAAAGTCCATTTTAGCATTTTATTTGCCCCATGAAGGTAACCTGCATTTGTACCAGTTTATACCCCTGAGAAGGAAAAGCTCCATTTTATAGAAAACTGGCCATAGTCAACCAAAGAGATAAGGGACAGCATACAACTAAAAGGAAAGGCATACAAACATGCAAGAAACAACACTGAACCTTCTGAATAGGAAAGATACATAGATCCAGCAAAGCATCACAAAGAGGCTTATAAGAGCTATTAAAATGGATTATGAAAGGAAACTTGCCAAAGACATCAAAATCAAAAAGAAGAAATTTTATAGTTAAGTAACAGGAAATTGAGTGGTCAGGAGCAATGTTAGCCCATTAAAGGCTGAAGGTAGGGACATTGTCAATGACTATGGGGAAATGGCCGACATAATGAATACTTACTTTGCCTCAGTACTTACAGTAAGAAAGGAGGATAGTTTGTCGGAAGTCCTGAGGAAATTAATAATGGATCGGGGACAGGGAATGAAGAAAATTAAGTAAAACATCGCTAATGCTGAAATGAAGGGAATTAAAGAGTGCCAACCCCCAGGTTCTGGCGGTTTCTATCCGAGGGTGGTAAAGGAAGTAGGGGAGCACTATGTAGATACCATAACTCTAATCTTTTCAGAGTACCCTGGCTACAGCAGTCACCCCTCTGGATTGGAAAATTGTGCATGTCATTCTACTTTTTAAGAAGGGCGAAAGAGGAAAGCCAGGGAATTACAGAGCAGTCAGCCGAACATTTGTAGTGGGGAAATTGTTGGAGTATATAATTAAGGATGGGGCAACTGAATGCCTTGAAAATTATCAGTTAATCAGGGACAATCAGTGTGGATTTATGACAGAGATAACAAGATGTAGAGCTGGATGTACACAGCAGGCCAAGCAGCATCAGAGGAGCAGGAAGGCTGACATTTTGGGCCTAGAGAAGGGTCTAGGAGAGAAAGCAGAGTTAACATTTCAGGTCCAGTTCTGTAAAAGGGTCGCTGGGCCCAAAATGGTAATTTTGCTTTCTGTCCACACATGCTCCCAGACCTGCTGAGTGTCCCACTAGGATCTGTGTTAGAGCCTCAGTTAATCACCATGCTTATTAAGGATTTGGATAATGGCATAGAAAGTCATATATCTGAAGTTGCTGATGACACTAAGTTAGGCAGTATTGTAGACAGTAAAGATGATAGTCTATTATCTATCATCATTAGGAAGCACTTCTATACACAGAAAGGATGGTAGAGGTTTGGAACCCTCTTTGACAAACAGGAGTGGATGCAGGATCAGTTGTTAATTTGAGATGGATAACTTTTCGCTAAGCAAAGGTACTAAGGAATATAGGCCAAAGGCATGTTAGTTAGACCACAGATCAGCCATGATCTCATTGAACGGCAGAATAGTCTTGAGGCGTTGAATGGCCTATCTGTCTTCCAATGTACCAGTGCAGTCGTCCTATTGGAGCCCTTAATTGGAGAGCTCTTATTTCAGCACCCGATTTGCCCAAGGACAACACTCGTTCATCTCTGAAACTACCTCCCACACTAAAAATAAGAAATCTGTGTTGACCCACCAACATTCCCTTCACAGTGCCCTCCATCACCAGCTATTCCTTCAGCCATCCAGGTTCAAATCTTTGACTGTTCCTCTTCAAACTCCTTTCCGTCTTACATCTCTGAGATCCTTCTTTCATATCAATTTCTTTTCAACATAGCTCCCAGTGGCTGCTTCATATTTGAGATTCGATGTGTGTCTCCCCAGCAGACAGTGGGAGGTAGGGCCATGTGAAACCCACGCGGCTTTGGCAGATGATGGGCTGGGGTGGGCCAAATATACCTTCCTGGAGGCCACTTCTGGCCACGGCTGAAATGGCGGGGAGAGACTGGAGATCTACTCACCAGGTAGGATGCAGACCTCTGTCTGTCTGTATGGGTCATTTACCAGCCACAGGGTTTGGGCTGATGTACTGTCCTACCCCACCCTCCAAAATGACCTGGCTACAGCTGCCATTTTGAGTTTCAACTTGAATTTTGGAGGGGCAGTGGCCGCCAACTCGAAACTCCCACACTTGTCTCACCTCATGGCCTCTTGAGCTGCAAGGCCTCTGATAGGCCCTCCACCTTTGTGAAAGCCATTGGGTTGCGAGCCTCACCTGTAAGGCCGCATGGTGGGGGGGGTTGGGGGTGTGAGAATGACCGCAAATAATTTACCCGGTGTTACACTGCTGAATTCTGACCCCCCCCCACCCCAAAAAAAACCCATTTGAACCTGATCGAGATGGTTCAGAAATCTGCCAGGAGAACCCAGCCCCTGGCTCCTGTTTTGCTAGCTGGCGCCATTGAAGCTCCCTGTAATGCTTGACCGAGTGACAGGCACTATATAAATGTAGGCAGCCGTCACAGCGTTAAATAACCCAACCTTACAAATTAGTTCTCTCTTGCCCCGCGCCCCAGTGCTGACATTCCTCATGTTACCATGTCAAAAAAAAAACACAAAATTGGAAGGGAAAAAATTGCAATCAACTTTTTATTCAAAAAGTGACATTCCATTTTTGTGATATCTATTCTTCATCCAGGTCATAAATAACAAACAGTCTGTTTAATAAAGGCAGATTCCAGTCGTTGAAGCCCAGGGCACCATTAATCAATGTTTCAAGGGCACATGCAGATTTTGATGACTCACATAACAGGCTGTGTGCCCGTGCAAAATAAATTTACCCTTCTGCACATATTGACAAGAGTTTGGGCTGTCTCGGCAGCGGGTTCAAATTAGGGGCTTCAGTTTTCTAAATCTTTGTGGCACCAGTTCATATCCTTAGTTTAGCGTGGGTTCGTTTCCTCGATTTGAGGTTAAAGGGGGCGTAGCATTGCCAACTATGTCGAATTTCCTGGAGGTTTTGTCAACTTCCATCTCGAACTACACCATTCAGTCAGACTTGTTCCCGACTCCACTAGTCATCCAAAATAAACTTTTTAAAAAATCAATTTAAAGGCCAACATGATTTGTTCACGGCAGTGTCTTGGGAATTCTGGGACAATGTGGAAAGGGATGGTAAAGTATGTGAGCTGATGGATTGGTTGGTATTTCCTGAGCCAAAGCAGGAGTGTTAGAGTCAGCTCCTGATGGCGAGGATGAGGCTGGGTAAGATATTGGGTTAAGGAGACATAAGGGTGGGAGGCAGCAAAAATGTCTATTTGTCGCACCTGACGTATGCAGGCAGGCCAGGCCTCTAGGCCCACCTAGAATACTGGCCATCAGTCTGCTCCCTCCATGCAGCTGAACTGTACTTCGTGTACTTGGGGAATGTGGACAATCCCATTGGCTTCCTTTAAGTGGTCTTTAGGTGACCTGGAGCAGGTTAGATCACCTCCCTTTTGTATGCAGGTGCATTGTTTTCACAGCATTACCCTTCCTCTGCACAGGAGATATGCTTCCATCGCCATTATATCGAAGGTTACTGTTCTAACAATCTGACTGTGCTGAGTTGTGGTTGGCCGGTTACAGGAAGGATATTTTTAAGTTGGAGGGGGCTCAGAAAAGATTTACCAGGACATTGCTGGGAAAGGAGGGCTTGATTTGTAAGGAGAAGCTTGATAGGCTGGGACTTCTTTCCCTGGTGCATAGGAGGTTGAGGGATGACCTTATTGAGGTTTATCAAATCATGAGGGGTATAGATAAGGTGAACGGCAGGTGTCAAAAACGGAAGCTGCTGGAAAAGCTCAGCAAACCTGGCAGCGTCTGTGAAGAAAAAATCAGAGTTAATGTTTTTGGTTCTGAGGGAGGGTCACTGGGTCCAAAACGTTAACTCTGTTTTTTTTCTTCTTCGCAGATGCTGCCAGACCTGCTGAGCCTTTCCAGCAGCTTCTGCTTTTGTTCCTGATTCACAACATCCGCAGTTCTTTCGGTTTTGAATGACAGGTGTCGTTTCCCTACAGTGGGGGATTTCATGACTAGAGGGCATATCTTTAAAGTGACAGGAGAAAGATTTTAAAAAGGCACGAGGGGCAATTTCTTGTACACAGAGGGTGGTTCATGTGTGGAATGAACTTCCCGAGGAAGTGGTGGATGCGGGTACAATTACAATGTTTAAGACATTTGGATAAGTTCATGAATAGGAAATGTTTGGAGGGATATGGGTCAGGTGCAGGCAGGTGGGACTAGTTGAGTTTGGGATTCTGGTTGGCATAGACTGGTTGGACCAAAGGGCCTGTTACTGTGCTGTATTACTGTAGGCCGGGAGCAGCAGCTTATAGATGTGTTCGTGAGGAGAATCGAACAAACAGCGACACTCTACACAGAGTCAAACTTTTTGTGACTTTCCATTTGAGCCAAGGCTACCATGATTAGAAGTCATTTTTCTATTGCTGCCAAGAATTTCTCCAAGCAAGTCAATGCTTTCAAAATTCGTGGCAATTTTTAAAGTTAGTCCTCAATAAATAGACTGTGCCAGCGAGCAGTAAATAAAGGAAAACAAATGACCTATGCTGGCAATTACTGGGATTCAATGTACTTGCACTTACGGGTCTTCCAGCAAGAGTTCAATGCTCGGTGTGCTCTCAAGTTTGAACTGAAATTTTCCCAGAATGCCACTTTTCTGGGACTTGTGTCCCCACAGTGATTGCAATTAATTTCAGAAGCAGCGAATGAGCAATTCCACAACTATGGATTATATCAGTATTGGTCGGCGCAATGAGTATAGGACTTGAGATGTCATGTAGTGGCTGTACAGTAAATTGGTCAAGGCAGTTTTGGATTATTGCTGTAGGAGATATGCTTCCATCCCTATTGCATTGCAGCTCATTCTTCTAACAATCTGACTGTGTCCAGTTCTGGTCAGCCTGCTGTAGGATAGATGTTGTTAAACATGAAAGGGTTCAGAGAAAATTTACAAGTTGCTGGGATTGGAGGGTTTGAGCGATAGGGAGAGGCTAATAAGCTGGAGCTATTTTCCTTGGAGTATCAGAAGCTGAGGGGTGACCTTGTCATGAGGGGGGATCTAATTGAAACTTACAGAATACTGAATGGCCTGGACAGAGTGGATCTTGGGAAGATGTTTCCATTGGTATGAGAGACTGGGACTCAAAGGCACAGCCTTAGAGTAAAGGGAAGACCTTTTAGAACAGAGATAAGGAGAAACTTCTTCAGCCAGAGAGCGGTGAATCTATGGAATTCACTGCCACAGAAGGCTGTGGAGGCCAGGTCATTGAGTATATTTTAAGACTGAGATAGATAGGTTCTTGATTATCAAGGGGATCTAGGGTCGCGGGGAGAAAGTGGGAGAATGTGGTTGAGGAACTTATCAGCCCTGATTGAATGGCGAAGCAGACTCGATGGGCCGAATGGCCTAATTTCTGCTCCTATGTCTTATGGTCTTATGGTCTTGTAGATGTTTATAAAATCATGAGGGGCATGGATAGAGTGAATAGTCAATGTCTTTTCCCCAGGGGAGGGGAGTCCAAAACTAGAGGCCATAGGTTTGAGGTGAGAAGGAAAAGATAAAAGGGACCTAAGGGGCAACATTTTCACACAGAGGGTGATGCGTGTATGGAATGAGCTGCCAGAGTGAATGGTGGAGGCTGGTATAATTACAACATTTAAAAGGCATCTGGATGGGTACATAAATAGGAAGGGTTTAGAGGGATATAGAGCAACAGCTGGCAAATGGGACTAGATTAATTTAGGATATCTGATTGGCATGGATGCGTTGGACTGGAGGGTCTTTTTCTATGCTATACATCTCTATGACATCGACTGGAATCATTCTTCAACCAGTCAGCTTCAACCTGATCCACCAGGCCAGTCATTCTGAGAGGCTCGGTTAGGAGCAAGCCTGAACAAACCACAGCTTCAAGCGCACGATTGGTATTCTACAGGCATGTAGCCCTACTCCATCAACGCTCCTAACATTTCCCCGTTACACTTAGCACTGAAGAACCTCCTCCTGGAGTTAAACGTGGATGTAAAAGTGCTGTAATATTGATGCCTTGCATCATGGGTTGGCTCTCTGGCCTTTTATTGTGTGGTTTGATGCCACACAATGAGTCACAAATTTGTCCAGGCTCCCCCAAAACCAAGAATGGTCTTCAGGCTTGGACTTCCAAGCACACCATATCTGTTAGATACTAACAGTAAACACCAGACACTGACATATATTCAAATTAAGTAATGACTCAACTACCTTCTTCTGTTTAACTCCTTGTGCTCTCTGTGTTTTTTTTCCAGAGAGTCAGACTCTTGGTGAGTCTTTCAGAGTGATCCTTCTAGTTTTTTTGCCTCTTCCAAGTGTTCTACCTTCGCCCACATGGTGTTATTTATACCCTGTCATGTGCAGCTCTGTGATATCATTGTAAGGATGCTCTAGGGTCCCAATGGTCTTACACAACATCCGGCAACAGGGACCAGCCCAACAAGTGCAGGGTAATCTGTGACCCCTTACAGGAGGAGATGGGAAAGGGACATCGATAATGCTAGGGTTTCAACTCTGCAGCTTTTCACTTCTGGGAGCTGGGCTGAGTGCAAGCTGATGGGATGGGAGCTTCTTTGTTTGCTGAACAGTTTTGTGGGGCATTGTCAACATCCAATACCTGGTGTTCAGGGCCGTTGGTGGTGGCAGCACCAAAGCTCCTCCAGCGATTGGAGGCGGCGCTGGCATGGCAATATTTGTGGCCGGAGCGGGACCCCTGACACGTGGCAGCGGAGCCAGGGCCTCCTGGTTGCAGTAGACCCAGAGCAGGGATTCTTGGCGCTGACAAGGTGGCAGGTGCCGGTGGTGGCAGTGTGGTATGCCCAGAGCTGGGGTCTCCTGGATGAGGGGCGAGTGTGGGTTCAGCATGTGACTCGGCAGTGGCGAGGTGGGCCCAGTGGTGAAGCGATGGCACCTAAAGTTTGGCGACTCCTACGTTGGTGGGTCCAGCACATGCAGCAGCAGAGGAATCTCTTTCAGTTATATCTTTTCACCCTTTTTATTCAAAACAGCACTGGATTGTGGCAACAGTTGAGGCTTTTCATTGTACTTTTCACTGTAAAATGACAGTGATAACAGTAAATTGGTCATTTGATTGCACATATTCCTGGAGGTGCCATGACATGACCTGCTAGCTCCTCACTCTCACATTAATCTCCCTCTGACCCTTCCATCCTCAGCAGCACCCTCCAAACCCCACACCAAACAGATTTGTTCACCAAATGGAGTATTTTTAATCAATCAAGAAAACCCTTACGCTCACTCACCACCTCCAGCTCTAATAAATAGAAGTCATTTTAGATTTTTTTTTGAGCAGCCATAAGTTTAATTGCCCTGTGATGCTTCTCCCTGCTGTCACTGGTGATTGAGTTCAACTTCCTAGAGAGTTAGCAACTCTCAAGGTGAGTTTGGGATCCAGTTCCTACGGGCACAGTACAAAATTGTTCCTAAAATGCCATTATTTTACTTGTCATTCAGGAAGGGGGTTTAGAAAGGCTTTGAATATTGTAAGACGAGGAACCAAGTGCAGGGTTGGGAAACAAAGATTTCATAGAAACAGAGGAGCGGGAGTAGATCACTGACAGCCGCAAGGCTGTTCTGCTTTAATCAGATCATAGCTAATCATCTACCTCAGTGTCTGTATCATCCCCATATGCTTGATGTCATTAGCATCTCAGAACCAGTCGATCTGTCATGAATTTGCTCCATGATGGGGGAAGTAGTGTAATGAGCTGATTTCAACAGATGAAGATGTACAGAGGAGGAAAATTGTTTAGGACTGAGTGACTCGACTTTAGGAGACAAAAGGCAGCGATATTGAGGGGAGACTGATTGTAGCAATATCAAAGGGGATGGCGAATGCTAGGATCAGGTTGATGGGCTGAAGGCCAACTTATGTGTCATTATGTCTCAATGAGTGGAGGTGTGTAAGGGATTATGTTTCCTTCTGATGAACACACATCCAAGAATGATGGGCAGTGATCAGCCTAGCAATTATCTGTTTCATTTCATCCATTACATTGTGCTTCTTGGTAACCAGAAGGAACAGGAATTTGATAATCTGACCTTTCCAACTATTCAGAGAGAGCACAGAATACATCTCCATTTCTATCTGTATCCGCCTTAAATAAATAACCAAGTCTAGAGTTGTCAGTGGGGCAGGGGGAATGGCTGATTTCACTAGTCTTCTAAAGCTTGATCCATCCTCTTAAAACATTCCCATTTGAAACCTACTCTCAACAGCTGATCAGTTTAAAGCAGTAAGTAGCTGAGCCATCACTGACCAGGTCACTGATGTGTGCTAAGTGACTGGGGGTACTGGTCAGAGTTGGTTCAATTGGTTCTGTATCTCTGCTGCTGCCATATTGGAGGAGGCAGATGTGCTTCTGGAAAAATCAGCCATGATTCCTGATCCAGCGGGAATTACTTGATGAGAAAAGACTGATGGCAGTGTGGTTCACATTCAACCAAACTGGCAGTCACATGGTGCAAAAAACTGACTTATTGACTAATCATTACAATTAAACTCTTGTAATGGAAATCTCAATCTGCAATGTCCACCATCTCCAAGGGACAAGTCAGGAGTGTGATGGAGTACTTCCCACTTCTGGGTGGGAACAGTGCCAACAACACTCAAGGAGCTTGGTACCATTCAGGACAAAACATTTTGCCAGATTACCATCCCATCCATCACCTTCAACATTCACCCCCTTCAGCACCAATACACAGTAGCAGCAGTGTGCACCAACAAGATACACTGCAGAAATTCACCAGGGCTCTTCCAAACCCAAGGCCACTTCCATCTCGAAGGACAAGGGTAGCAGATACGTAGGAACGCCAGCAACTGTAAGTTCGTCTGCAAGCCATTCACTATCTTGACTTGAAAATATATCACAGTTCCTCTACTGTCGCTGGGTCAAAATCCTGGAGCTCCCTTCTTAAAAGCATTATGGTGTATCCACACCCAAAGCATTGCAGCAGTTCAAGAAGGCAGCGTACCACCACTTTCCCAAGGGCAGCTCAGGATGGGCAATAAATGCTGATCGAGTCAGAGATGCCCACGTCCCATAAATACATTTTTTTTTTGAAAAGGGTTCTGTTTTAATTCTGGTTGAGAGGATGGCTCAAGTGAGTTAAGATCTGACTAAATTAAACAATGGCAGATATGGGACTGAGTGGTAGAGAGCTTGGAATCATATAATTTTGCAATGATTATAGCACTGGAAGAGGCTGTGATGATGCTGTGGCTTTAAGAGTTGTATTTTGCCCGGGTTTCTTTTAAGAGAGAAATTGAATGAGTGGTGAGGAGCTGTCTGTGGCAACGTTAGGATCTTATTCTAAAGTTGGAACAACAGGAGCTGCTCGGTTGGGTGTGGCCAGCTCTCTCAAACTAGGATTTCCAGTTTTATTTTAGCTTTTAGATTCAGCAGAAGCTGCTGGAGTCTTGCAGAAGTAGAAGCTACTTTTTCCTTTCTCAGTCACAGCTAGAAACTGGGGATTCTCTTCCTTATTTGATGTTTCTTATGAAAAAATCTGATTTCTGAATTTGCCTTTTTGCCAAGGAAGTGTTTATGGGATGTTAACATATTGGAGCAGTTAATTAGTAGTACCGACTGTACCTATTATTGTTAAGTTTTCCAATAGAGTTAAGTTATTCTAAGTTTTTATTTTGTTGCATTTTAACTGTAATGTTTGAATAAATTGTGTTTTGCTTAACACTGAGTAGTTTGACCAATTGAATTGCATCTGGAACACAGCATTTTACATTTGTCTTTAAAGTAAAAAAAGGTTAGGGTTCTTAATATGTTTTGTGCCGATCTGGTCTGGTCTGGTTCGTAATGAGGCTATTCAGCCCATTGCATCAATGCAAAGTTCCTGCAAGCGGAACTCAGCCAGTCCCAGTCTCTCCGCCTTTTGTTGTATCCAGAAATTTCTTAAGTCTTCACCTTCTTATCCAATTTCTTTTGAAAGTCATGGTTGTACATGCCCACCACCACACTGTCAGGCAATGCATTCCAGATCCTAACCAGGCCACGAGTGAAATGTTTCTCCTCATGTCATTTTTTTTGTTAAATCATTCACTTTAAATTGACACCTTCTGGCTCTCGATTCTTCCCTCAGTTGGAAGTTTCTCCTTGTCAGCTCTGTTCAGACCCCTCTTGATTATGAAAACCTTTATAGAATTTCCTCTCAGACTTCTCCAGTGAGGAAAACATCTCCAGTTTCTCTAATCAATCCATGAAGCTTAAAAACCAGCTACCATTGGCATAAATCTTTGCATCACCCTCTCCAAAGCCTTCACATTCATCCGGGTGTGTTTCGCTCAGACATCTCTGTTGAGCTGAGACCAATATTCTGTCAAAATACACCATAACTTTGTCGCTTTTGTACTTTCTTCCTCTATTTATAAAGTTCAGGTCCTGTATGCTTTATTCACCACTTTTGCTCAACCTGCCCTGCTACTTTCAATGACTTACATACAAAAATAATCATTACGAACACTAGGGCCAAAATCCTGGAACTCCCTCCCTCAGGACATTGTGGGTCAACCCACAGCAGGTGGACTGCAGCAGTTCAAGGTGGCAGCTCACCACCACCTTCTCAAGGGGCCATGAGGGATGAGCAATAAATGCTGGCCAGCCAGCAACACCCACATTCCACAAATGAATAGGAATAGAAAAAAAATTAGTCCACTCAGTCAGGTCAAAACTCCTAAAATCATAGTCTACTCAACTCCTTCAATCCTGTTCTGCCATTCATTAAGATCATGGCTGACCTGTTCGTGTTTTGAATTCCACATTCACGTCTATCCACAATAATCATTCACACCCTTGCTGAACAAGAATTTGTCCTCCTCTTATCTGATTCTGCTTCTGAGGCAGAGAGTTTCAAGATCTCACAGCTCTGAGAGAAAAACTTTCTCCCTCATCTCTGTTCTAAAAGGTTGACCCCTAACTTTAAAATAGTTTCTACACCAGAAACTTAAACAAAAATTGCTGGAAAATCTCAGCAAGTCTGGCAGCCTCTGTGGAGAGAGATCAGAGTTAACGTTTTGGGCTGAGTGACCTTCCCTCTGTTTCTGATTTACAGCATCCACAGTTCTTTTGGTTTATTTTTAAAACTAGCTTCTCCTGGTCCTGAACTCATCCCTAAGAGAAAGCATCATTTTCATATCCACCTTGTCAAGACTGCTCAGAATCTTACTTATTTCAAATTAAGTTACTCCTCTAAACTCCAGTGAAAACATGTCCAGTTTGTCCAATATTCCTCAGTAGACAACCCACTGATTCCAGTAGACTCATAAACGTCCTCTGAATTGCCTCCTTCTGTAAATAAGGAGACTAAAACTGCACATAGTATTTGAGTTGTGGTCTCACCAATGCCTTGAATAAATAAAACATAACACCTTTACATTTCTGTTCAATTTCTCATGTCGTAAGGAACAGTACTGACGTACATATATCCTCCAGTTCCTCTGGCCCTGCACTCTTTTCAGAATTGTATCCTGTATTCTGTATTGTCTGCATTCGTTCTTTGTAGCAAAATGCATCTTTGTATTAAATTCCATCAACCAGATGTCTGTCCATTCCTCTGGGCTATCCTCTTGAAGTAAATTGCAATCCTTCCCACAGTACGCAATCTTTTCAAATTTTGTGTCCTCTGCAGATTTGAAATTGCGCCCGGTACGCCCAAAGCTAAGTAATTTAAATAGATCCAGGAGAGCAGTGGTCCGATAACCAATGCCTGGGACCTCCATTTTCCAGTCTGAAAAATAACCATTCACCATTCCTGTCTATTTCCTATCACTCAAGTAACTTTATATCTATGCTGTCTCTGTCCCTTCTATTCTTTGGTTTGTCAGCGAAGTTGTTACATTGCCACTTTAACGAATGCCATTAGGGAGCCTGGGCGCATCAGATCAACCACGTCACCCTCACCAACCTTCTCCATTACCTCATCAAAAGTCTCAATCAAGTCCATGACACACAATTTGCCTTCCACAAATCTGTGTTGGTTTTCCTCAGTTCACTTGGCCACTGGATTTATGTGTGTTCAAATTATTCTGCACTTGTCAAATTGAGGAGTAAAAGTCGCCTCTTCCTGAGCAAGGTTACCCCTCACACATCCCATTTCAAATGCATTCCAATGCTGTAGCCAAAAATATTGTTCATTCAAGAAATCTATTGAATTTGCACTTGAATGAATTAGTACTGTTCCCTGGTCTCCCGAGAGAGCTTGTCCCATTGACTGATCACTTACTTAGTGGAATAATGCTTCCTTAGCCTTCTCTGCTCCAGTACACACGGGGACTCATCATCTCAAATCACACCATGAAACAGTTCCCTGGCACTTTCCAGTGTCTGTGGGGTGGAAAGGAGCTCAGGGTAGTGGTGGTGGTGCTGGTGGAGGGTGAGGAAGTGGTGGGAGGGTTAGTATGTTCCTGAGGGTAACCTCCAGACTTCACTTCCAGGAACTCCACCGCACATCGCTCGGCTGAGTACACCTTCACATGTTGACAATCCTGGAAAGTGGAAGCTGGGATCACCAGGCCCGATGGTACATAACTTCTCCAAATGAAGATCCAATCTCATCACTTCATTATCTAAAGTGCAAGCTAAGCTGGTAGGCTTCAGTGCAGTTAATGTATCATAAAGCACAGAATGGGGCCATTTGGCCCCATGTTAGCTCTTTGGTACCTAACCAATTCAATGCTCCTGGTCTTTCCCCACAACTCCGTGTAACTTTGTCCTTTTCGAGTTTTTTCGCAATTCATTCACAGGATGAGGGCATCGCTGGCTAAACCGCATTTATTTTTCATCCCAGAGGGCATTTTGGGTGGGTCTGGACCCACATGTAGGCCAGACCAGGGAAGGATGGCAGTATCCTTCCCTAAAGGAACCGGATGGGGTTTTTCTGACGATCATTAGACTCTTAATTCCAGATTTTTATTGAATTCAAATTCCACCATCTGCTTGGATCCCCAGAACATTACCTGGGTCTCTGGATTACCAGTCCGATGATAATACCTCTAGGCCATGACCTTCCCCATTTGTTTCTCAGTTCCTTTCAAATATTGTTATCGAATCTGTTTCGAATGACCTTTCAGTCAATATGTACAGCTCATAGCAACTTTCTACATACAAGTTTTTTTTTTCCTTCACAACCCCTCTGGGTCTTCTGATCACCAACACTCATACCTCCGGAAACTTTTTGCCCTGTCAAACCCCTATGTGAGTTTGAATATTCAATCGCTCCTCACTCTACTTTATGGAGAACAGTCCCAATTTCTCCAGCGTCTTTATATTGCCATTATTCTAGGGAATCTCCTCTAGACTCCTTTCTCGGCCCAGATTATGTTGCCCAGAGCCAGACGCTACTGTCTGGCTGAGGATGAAGCAATGAATTAGAAAGATTTCACAAAGCTTGCTTTTAGACTGAACAATAGAGAAAGAAACACTGAGGTTTAGTGCAGGATTAAAGAGATGAGAAGGGGAATTGACCAAGACTGGAAAGGTTGAAGAGGAAGTGTGTAAAGGACGACACTATGGGAAAGGATGAGAGTGATGAGTCATGACCAAAGAGCATTGAGTCAGCTATGAGAGATAAAAGGTACTGCAGATGCTGGAGAATCCGAGATAACAAGCATGGGGCTGGATGAACACAGCAGGTCAAGCAGCATCATAGGAGCAGGAAAC
>JAHRHZ010000020.1:55995708-56017515 GCA_024137785.1 Ginglymostoma cirratum | reverse complement strand
CAGACGTTTTCCTGCTCCTATGATGCTGCTTGACCTGCTGTGTTCATCCAGCCCCATGCTTGTTATCCCTTGAGTCAGCTATGGTGTGGAGTAAACGTGAAGATCCATTGCGTTGTTCCTGAGGGTGAAAGACAATTCTTTGAGAATGTTTCCCTCTGTTGAGGTTCATACTGAGTAATTCTTTGATGCAAGGCTCCATGGATTGTTACAAAGAGACACACACACGCTGAGATTAATACCAACTGTTGCTGGAGGGCTGTCAACTTAGTGACAGGCACCCTTTGGCCTTCCAAAACTTGCTGGTCCTCCAGTGAGGCACATTATTGGTGACTGACTATTTCAGATGGCCACATTTCAAGGTCTGAGGCTGTGTGCTAAGGGACGGACTAAGGCTTGGGGGAAACCAGCTCGGAGGCTCAATAGGGAAAAGTTATTGTCTAAGGTCTTAGAGCCATGTAGCACAGATGTAGAACCTTAGGTCTAACCAGTCCATACCAAATATAATCCCAAACTAAACTAGTACCATCAGCCTGCTCCTGGCCGATATCCCTCTAAACATTTTCTATTTATGTACATATCCGCGTGTCTTTGAAACATTGTAATTGCACCCACATCCACCATTTCCTCAGGAAGTTCATTCCACATGCGAACCACCCTCTGTGAAAAAAAAAATGCCCCCATCTGTCTCCTCTCACCTTAAACATGTGTCCCCTAGTCTGGAAATTCCCCAGCTTAAGGAAAAGGCAACTCTTATAAACTCTGTCTATACCCCTCATTATTTTATCAGGTCACCTCCTAACCTGCTATCCTCCAGCAAAAAATGTCCCAGCTATCCAGCCTTTCTTTATAACTCAAACCTTCCATTCCCAGCAACGTCCTGGTAAATCTCTTCTGAGCCCTCTCCAGCTTAATAATATCCTTCCTATAACAGGGCGACCAGAACTGGCCTCACCGACAACTTTAACATGGTGTCCCAATTCCTATACTCAAAGGAGTGAGCAATGAAGGCGAGCATGCTAAGCGCCTTTTTAAACCATCCCGTCTATATGTGACACAAACTTCAAAGAATTATGTACCTGAACCCCCTGCTCCCTCTGTTCTAATGCAATACCCAAGGCCCTACCATTAATTGTATAAGTCCTACCATCACAGTATACTGTGGGACCGGTAGCTAGGTACAAACAGAGGGACTGTATACACAAGACAATATTTGACGTGAAATGCAAACGTACATTGTAAATATTGCCTGTAATGATATATGTAGTGAAGTATTTGAAAGATACCGATCAATTTTGAGCTGTTATGCAGCATGGTTTACAAAAACTCAGGTATATTTTTGAAAGAAAGAAATGTCTTCCCTCTCAATGTTCTCCTTGCCTGAAGGAGTTGCCTCCACTGGTGCCAGAAAGTGTTTGTGTCTTACCGTCACACTACGTGGCCATATTCCTTTGAGGATCCTGCTGAGATTTACCAGCTGGGATCAGTTGGATAAACCAGAATAACTCACATCGAAATTGGAGCTGTGCCCAAATTAAAGATTAAAATCAGTTTAAATGCCTCCAGGACCGAAAGTTATGAACAAGGCAGACCAATGAGCAACTAACGTCATTGCAGTTGGTAAAACAATTACTGGGGCATTGCAGGGCAACAGAGGCCTAACAGATTTGTACACATCAGGATCACTGTAGGTGGCATGGTGGCTCAGTGGTTAACATTGCTGCCTCACAGCACCAGGGACCCAGGTCCAATTCCACCTTCGGGTGACTGTCTGTGTGGAGTTTGCACGTTGTTCCCGGGTCTGTGTGGTTTCCTCTAGGTGCTCTGGTTTTCTCCCACATTCCAAAGATGTGCAGGTTAGGTGGATTGGCCATGAGAAATTGTCCAGGGGTGTGCAGGTTAGGTGGATTGGCTGTGGTCGTGAAGTGTGGATTTGATGGGCCAAATGGCCTGCTTCCACACTGTAGGGATTCTATGAATCTAGAGCTTTGAATGATTACATCTAAAACTTAAAATAACTGAATCAAAAACACTGATCTAAAATGAGCAATTTGAGTACAATAGTTTTTTTTTAATGATCCTTTCTTTGACTGGGCTCTGCATATCTTTTCTCCCTGTTTCTCCTTGCTTCCAATCAATTAAGTTTATTAAATAGACAGAAGAAGAATGAATATGTTAAAACGTTTTCTGTTTATGGTGGCTCAAATTTGACTATTTATACTTCTATCTGTTATGATCCTGATTAGAGTTGAACCCATATCTTATTGACACAGATTATGCATGCTTGTCCCATGGGAATGGTCAAATGCAAGTTTTCATCACCACGTACATTTCTTGACATGTATTGAATATTTCTCTCAAACACCACACTCTGGGACTGTATTATTTTCCACATTCACTGAGCAGACAGTACAAAATGGACTTCACAAAGGTGAATACGTTTAGAATGTAATCCCCTGTACGAGACTTGGAAATATCACACGTTGGACATTTTTAGTAACAAAAGCAGCAGGTTTCTTTTTAATATTACAGCGATTCAAACTTTATTTCCTTTAAGGGGATTTAGTTTCCTCAGCTCCTTTTCTGACATGTTCCATGCACTCATGCAAATTCGTATTTGTTCTGTATTAAATTAGTATCAGCAGTTTATTCTAAACAGTAAGTACAGGAATACAATCCTCCCATTATACCCAATCCTAGAAGAACCTTACTTCTGACTGCACTAGGCTAAGGGTGGTGGTTTATATTAATTGTGTTTAATTATATGCATTTGGTGGGCACTATTCTCTTAAGTTTCCAGAGATAGTCCTGGAATTAAAAGTATGATCAGCCTTTTAGGTGTATGCTTGTAATGTAAAAATATATAAGTAAATATAAAAGTGTAAACATATGCCCCAGTTCTATCCTTTATGACTGGCTTGTTGCAATAGAACATACATTTAAGTCACCATTGCTACCCACAAAGACAAGGGGCTTAGGTTCATTGTTGTGGTGTTGGTGACTGTCAGTTGAATTTACCTCTCCTCTCCCTTTTCCATTGCTCTGGAAGGAGATCCGGGCAGCAGTACAGCTGGGAATGAAGAAATAGAATGATACAAGGTCTTAGAAGGTTGCAGAAACTTGATTTCCCTCAAGCCCAGGAGATTGAACGTTGATCAGGCTGAGGTCCTTCATATTTCAAAAGGAGAAACGGTTGTCTATGGTTGTGGGGGGGGCATGGGGAAATCAAGAACTAGGATATAGATTCTTAGAGTTCATAGCTAGGCAGAAAGGGAGAAATTCAGGGAACAAATGGTACTGGAAATCTATAATTCACTGCCCCAAAAAGGTTATGTAGGTGCTGGAGGTCAAATGGAGCTTTCAGGACTTAGATTGAGAGATTTCATTTGGGTAAGCGTATGCATGGAGATGCAGCAAAGGCAGAAGGATTGACCTAAGATGCAAATCAGTCATAATTGAATTTAGTGACAGAACAGACTTGAGGGGCCAATGACCTCCTTTGTTTTGCTATGTTTCTGAACTGACCCGTTACAATCAAATGAGCCTTTATGTGTGGTCCAGGTCTTCTTCAGATAGTTTGAGATGATTTTCACTCCTTTGGTCTGGAGTTAATATCCTTAAAATAAGGTAATGTGCCTTACTCACTGTTAATGCTAAGAATAAAGCCAGCACCAATTTGAAAGGGGGCCTAACCCCAAGTGTCCAGAACACTTGCTGTTTTAGGCCAATATTGAAATTGAAGCCTTGCATGTAATATTCATAAAGGCATAGAGTTATACAGCACAGGAACAGACCCTTCGATCCAACCAGTCCATGCCAACTATAATCCCAAACTAGATTCATCTCACCTGCCTGCACTTGGTCCGTATACCCTTCAAACATTTCTTATTCATGTACTCATTCAAATGTAACTGTACCCACATCTACCACTTCCTCTGGAAGTTCATTCCACACACGACCCACTCTCTGTATAAAAAGGGTGCTCCCTGTGTCTTTTTTAAATCTTTCTCCTCTCTTTAAAAATATGCCCCTAAGTCTTGAAATCCACCACCCTAGGGAAAAGAAACCTGCCATTCATCTTATGTATGCACCTCATGATTTTAGAAACCTCTATAAGGTCACCCCTCAATCTTCTATGCTCCACTGAAAAAAGTCCCATCCTGTCCAGCCTCTCCTTATAACTCAACCCCTTCAGTCCTGGCAACATCCTGGTAATCTCTTCTGAAACCTCTCCAGTTTAGTAATATCCTTCTTATGGTCTTGTTATGCTGACAAAGATTATAAACAGAGTCTCAAGTAAGGAAATTCTTAACTTTATTTGTGACCAGTGGTGTTCTGCAGGGATCTGTTCTGGGATCTCTGCTCTTTGTGATCTTTATAAATGACTTGGATGAGGAAGTGGAAGGGTGGATTAGTAAGTTTGCCGATGACATGAAGGTTGGTGGAGTTGTGGAAAGCGTGGAGGGCTATTTGCAGGGGGACATTGACAGGATGCAGAGCTGGACAAAGAAGTGGCAGATGGAATTCAACCGAGAAAAGTAGGAATTAATTAATCTACAGCACAGAAGGAGGCTATTCAGCCCATCATGACTGTGCTAACCCTTTGCAAGTTATTCCCATGCCCTTTTAGAAACCTTGCACATTTCTTTTTCTTTTTATGTGCCGTCAAGACAACAGTGTTGTCTGCACTGTGATCGTATTGCAAGATGCCGACGACAAGCACATTCATACAGACTGTATTTCTGTGCCAACCACTAAATTGTGAAGTGATTCATTTTGGAAGGTCGAATTTGAGTGCAGAATACAGGGTTAATGGCAGGATTCTTGGCAATGTGGAGGAACAGAGGGATCTTGGTGTCCGCGTCTGTAGATCTCTCAAAGTTGCTGCCCAAGTTGATAGGGTTGTAAAGAAGGCGTATGGTGTGTTGGCTTTCATTGGCAGGGGAATTGAGTTTAAGAGCCGTGAGGTTATGCTGCAGCTCTATAAACTATGGTTAGACCACATTTGGAATATTGTGTTCAGTTCTGGTCACCTCATTATAGGAAAGATGTGGAAGCTTTAGAGAGGGTGTCTGGAGGGCAGGTCTTATGAGGAAAGGTTGAGGCAGCTGGGGGTTTTATCATTGGAGCAAAGAAGGATGAGAGGTGACTTGATAGAGGTATACAAGATGTTGAGAGGCATAGATAGAGTGGATAGCCGGAGACTTTTCCCAGGGTGGAAATGATTATTACGAGGGGGCATAATTTTAAGGTGATTGGAGGAAGGTATAGGGGAGATGTCAGAGGCAGGTTCTTCACACAGAGGGTGGTGGGAGTGTGGAATGCGCTGCCAGCAGTGGTAGTGGAGTCAGATACTTTAGAGACTTTTAAGCGATTCTTGGATAGGCGCATGGAGGATAGTAAAATGTAGGGTATGCAGGGTAGATTGATCACAGTCGGATAACAGGTCGGCACAACATCGTGGCCTGAAGGGCCTGTACTGTTCTATGTTCTTTATTTACGAAGCATCTTGCTGCGGTTTTGTCTTTTGACAAGGATGCAAGAAATAGCAAGGTGCTGTGACATTGTAATATGCCCTGTGATGGATATAGATATTTTTCTAAGCGATATCTCTCAACGTCAGCAAAACTAAAGAACTGATCATCAAATTCAGAAAGAAAAGAGGAGAATACGCCCCCATCTACATCACCAGCACTGAGGTTGAGAGAGTGAAGAGCGTCAAGTTCCTCGGAGAGACGATAACTGACAACCTGTCCTGGACTTCCCACGTAGATGTGACGGTCGAGAAGGCACAACAACGCCTCTTCTTCCTCAGGCAGCTCAGGAAATTTGACATGTCCGTAAGGACCCTCATCAACTTCTACAGATGCACCATTAAAAGCATACTGTCTGGGTGCATAACGGCCTGGTACGGCAACTGCTGTGCCCAGGACCGTAAGAAACTACAGAAGGTTGTATGCACAGCCCAGACCATCACAGAATTCAACCTTCCATCCATGGACTCCATTTACACGGCTCGCTGCTGCGGAAAGGCTGCCAACATCATCAAAGACCCATCACACCCCGGTAATGACCTCCTTCAGACTCTAATGTCAGGCAGAAGATACAGAAACCTGAACACATGCACCAGCAGGTTCAGAAACAACTTCTTCCAGCTGTTATCGGACTGTTGAATGGACTGTAGCCTCAAATAATGTAACCTGTATGACTCTAAGTCTTTTTGATCTGTACATCCTTTGCTTGCTATGATCTGCCTGTAGCGCTTGTAAACAAAGCTTTTCACTGTATTTTGGTGCACGTGACAATAAAATCAATCATGTTTAACCCTCATATCTGGAGATGTTACGAACCCAAGCTTCCCATCTCAGAGGAAAGGACTCTTACCACTTGCGCCGTAAGCACTGAATCCTGTGTGAGGTATACTGTGTCTCATTGTCATTTTGTGCAGTCAGACCTGTCTCCTTATAATAACTGTTCGCCTCCAGCCTCTTACTTAGCCCATTATAATTGCACAACAATTTCTGCAGAGGTCAGCAATGCCATTTTTTTTTGGTCAACCTGTTTGGGACGTTTGCTGTGCACATCTGACTAGTTCCACGGATAATTAAATGAAAGATAGCTGCCGAGCATAAGCATTAAATTATTTTTGTCAGAAGCAAAAATGTGCAACCGAGTATTCTGTGTCTCAGCAAGCCTTGCGTTCCTTGACTTAGCAGCCAGAATTAAATGAGGCAAACGCATTAAGATGTTAATATCACGGGCCAAAGAACTTGTTCCTGTGCTGTACTGTTCTATGTTCTGTGTTGGGCTGCTGTTAAGTACTGGAAATAAAAGGCCAGCCAGTGTGCTCTACTCAATCTGTCACTCAGAAGTCAAAATTGAGCTCCTGGAGTTTTTCTATAGCCACATTGTATTATCCTGTACTCATTCCCAAGACTCCTGAATCCGGTTTAACATAACGTGCATCTATGTCTGTAGAATTCCCACACCATGTTTGCCATTTGCTAATCTCCCAAAGGAATTCTGAAAGGACCAACCTCATCTTTAATCTTTTTGTTGAGATTAGTCTTTTCAACAATAAGCGCTCTCCTTTCCGTTTCTCTCCCGCTAATACTCACTTATCCCCAACTGACCCTTGTATTCTCTCTCTTGTGGTCAGGAGCCTTTTTGACTGTCCGTGCCCTCAATTGGAAGTAATTAGTTGTGAGCCTTGAGGTTAGCTGTAAGCTGCTTACACTGCTTTTGTTCTGTGTCTTTTTTTCCATGTTTTTTTACAGAAACGCACTTCCTTTCACATTGCTTACAGCAGGATTCAGAGAAGAATTAACTCCTGTTTTAAGTTGCAATACCTTCTTCCTAGAATTCATCACATTGTCCCAGATGTGCTTCTTTGAAAGTCATGTTGTTTCTAGGCTATGCTCTAATATTGCCAACTTAAAAGCTGAAAACACGAGAGCGCCTCTGAGTAGAAGGCTACGATGTGAAAGCAAATCATTACAAGGAACTTCCTATATGGTAATATATTAAATGAAGAGAAGCCCACTGAAGTAGTTGGAAATCTGAAAGGTAGACCTGTGTTATCTGCAGAAAATGGTTGGATCTGTCGGAATGGGATTTGAACCCAGATAATGTTGGCATTATTCCGAACCCCATGCTGGCCAACTGAGCTAACCAACCAATGACGCCCCCCCCCCACAACCCTGCTGAACAATTTGATATTTTAATATTTTTCATTTTTATAAGATGGATCACAGCAATCATTTTTCCCAGCACCCAATCCGGTCTCCTTTCCTTAACCTGTATTCCAATTCACAGGAAGGGTCACCAGACCCGAAACGTTAACTTTTTTTTCTTCGCAGATGCTGCCAGACCTGCTGAGCTTTTCCAGCAACTTCTGTTTTTGTCCCTGATTTACAGCATCCACTGTTCTTTCAGTTTTTATTTCGCTGAACCCAACAGTTCTGTTGTGTTATGTAAACTTATTCTTGAAAACAACGTGAAGCAAGCAGGGCATAAGCATAGAGTTCAGATGTGGCTAAACTAGTGAGTGACACTTGTTTTTGTATATATGTATCTGTCCAGTGATTTTGGCCACTGTTAATATCCACATAATCCATTTGGAGATGTTCCCAAAATTTAAGGTACTTGAGGATAGGGTTTCACTATTAATGCCACACAGTCCTCTGGCATATTGTATCTGGTTCAGGGATCCTATAGATAGTATAAAGTCAATTTTTGCTCCCTTTGCATGACATTAACAGCCTCAAAATGGAGTCAGGATCCTGTCCACTGTTTCTATACCCATGTCGCTGCCAATGCCTTTTTGAAAGGGGTCTCCTCTCAGGAGTCTAAGCTGCCCACCCGCTCCAGGCAATCTGTCTTCTTAAAATAGGAATCAGGCTATTTATTTAATATATTCTTTCAAAGAATCTGAGAATTTGTCATTTATTGCCGTCCTTAGTTGCCCTTGGGAAGGTGGTGGTTGCGGTGAACCAATTTCTCAATTTGCTGCAGTAGTTCCTGCTGTAGGTATACCCACAATGCCACTCGGGAGGGAATTCCAGGATTGTGACCCAGCGACAGTGAAGGAACGGCGAAAAATTTTCAAGTCAGGTTGGTGAGAGGCTTGGAGGGGAACTTGGAAGTGGTGGCATTCCCATGTATCTGCTCCTTCTAGATGGTAGTGCTGGGAGCTTTGGCAGCTGCATTTGTGCCATATGTTCTGGAAATGATGTACACTAAAGCCACTGAGGTGGAGGAAGTGAAAGTTTTAAGGTGGCGGTTGGGGTGTTAATCAAGTGAGCTGTTTTGCTTAAGCTTCCTGAGTGTCATTGGAGCTGCACAAAGTAGGTATAGGTAGGTAGAGTTCAGTCACACTCCTGACTTGTGCCTTGTACATGACCATAAGACTGTAAGACATGGGAGCAGAACTAGGCCATTCAGCCCATCAAGTCTGCTCTGTCATTCAATGAGATCATGGCCGATGTGATAATCCTCAACTCCAGTTTCCTGCCTTTTTTCGATGATCCTTGACCCCTTTTCCGACTAGATGGTGGACAGGCTCTGGTGAGTTACTTGCTGCAGAGTTCCATGTCTCTTGTAGCCACAGTATTTATATGGCTGGTCCAGTTTACTTTCTGGTCACTGGTGATCTCTGGGATGTATGACATGAGTAGTAGCTCCAGTTCCAGTTTTGGGTCACGACCAGTTGGAGCCTGCACTGCACACTGTGTTTGACGCTACTCAGATGAATCCAGTGCATTTCAGAGAAGGCCTTGCCTAAGGCCCAAATCCAATATTGTACAACTGCAAACCTCAAGGTGAAGAGAACTGGAAGAGGCCCAAGTGGAGAATAAATCCCAGTATGGACTAGTTTTTGTGTTGTAACTCAGCTACTTTATCCAGATGTACACTGGGCTAAGGACAGAAAATAATGGGCATCTTGTAGCTAATGTTTTTAGCTAGGTACTCTCGACAATTCTACACTGAGTGACTGCAGAACAAGATCCAAGTCCTTCTTAAAATCATCATAGAATAGAATCCCAACAGTGTGGAAACAGGCCCTTCAGAGCAACAAGTCCACACTGACCCGCAGAGCATCCCACTCAGTCCCATTCCCCTATAACCCACCTAATCTACGCATCCCTGAACAATACAAGCAATTTAGCATGGCCAATCCACCTAACCTGTACATCTTTGGACTATGGGAGGAAACCGGAGCACCCAGAGGAAACCCATGCAGACACAGGGAGAATGTGCAAACTCCACACAGACAGTCGCCTGAGACTGGAATCGAACCTGAGTCCCTGGCGCTGTGAGGCAGCAGTGGTAACCGCTGTGCCACTGTGCCACCCATACAGTGTCCAGAATCCCTCCCCCCTCCGTCAGCTATGTTTAAATATTAAATCAGTTGGAACTTCTATGCTTGAGAGAGATTTTTGTGACGTAACGTGTCCAGGGAAATCAGGCAAAGATGGGTACTGTCAATGGAGTTGATCAGCCATGATCTGACTGAACATTGGAGCAGTTAAGGGAAGGCAGTGGTCTGGTGGCATTATTGTTAGTCTGTTAATCCAGAAACTCAGCCAGTGGGGACCTGGGTTCAAAATCCCACCACTGCAGATGGCAGAATTTGAATTCTATAAAAAAGCCTGGAATTAAGAGTCTAATGATGATCATAAAGCCAGTGTTGAGTGTTGGAAAACCCCACCTGGTTCACCAATGTCCTTTAGGAAAGGAAACTGCCATCCTTACCTGGTCTGGCCTACATGTGATTCCAGACCCACAGCAATGTGGCTAGCTCTTAACTGCCCTCTGGGCAACAATAAATGCTGCCTGGCCAGTCAATCCTATCCAGTGAATGAACAAAAGAAATATTCTAAAGACTAATTGTCCTCCTGTCGTTTGATATGTAGCAACCATGGAACACCAGAATTTAAATGTTTCAGAAAGTTGAAGTGTATAATGTCCTAGATACCCTCCTGGCATAATCAGAACAAGTCCAGTGTAGTTTCAGGGTAGCTTTATACATTTTCAAATAAGACTCTCGGTAGTCATTTTCAGTGAGGGGTCCAGTTGCCACCCAATGCCCTGGGAAGCACATGCGAACACTGACATTGACCAGATTCTTAATGAGGCACTGAGGCAAACTGTGGCACCATATTAGTACTCTGTGTGTATCCATGTAGACTGGGAGTCACAACCTGGGATCCTACAAATCAATAAAACCCACTTGATTAGGGTCAGAGAGTCATACAGCTCAGAAACAGACCCTTTGCTCCAACCAGTCCATAATCCCCAACTAAACTGGTCCCACTGCCTGCACTTGGCCCATATCCTTCCACACATTTCTTATTCATATTATCATTCAAACGTCTTCTAATGTTGTAACTATAACCGCATCCACTTCCTGTAGAAATTCATTCCATGCACGAACTGTGTGTAAAAAAAGTTGCCCCTCATGTCTTTTTTAAATCTTTCTCCTCTCACCTTAAAAATATGCCCCCAAGTCTTGAAATGCCCTACACTAGGGAAAAGACACCTGCCATTCACATTAAGACACAAACTGACTGACTACGGATTTGAGAATGGGCTCCATGAGGATAGGTGCATCTATTGGTCAGAAGAACATTGGAATATGTGGCAAAAACCCAAAGAACTGTGGATGCTGTAAATCAGGAGCAAAAACAAAGTTGTTGGAAAAGCTCAGCAGTTTTGGAATACGTGGCACTTTTTAGATTCTCCTCTTTCTGCTGTCAGCAATATTTTGGTTGAAAGTACATCAAGAATGTACAAGTAGGAATGCTAGGATATGTATTTTGCACAGGTGCAGGAGCAGGCTGGCTAGTTTGATCTCTGAAATATTGTTCGCTACTTAATGCCTTCATAATTATCTGGTCCTCAATGGTAACTCTGGCTAAATTTTAATTGGAATTGAAGTAAAGTTCTTGAGAGAACATTCTTTCTCCCAAGAGGATTGGAGCCTATACTCACACAGCAGGACTGAAGTACTCTATGAGCTCTTTTGAAGTTTTATTACTGGATTCGGAGCCGAGGGAGGATTAAAGACCTTTCGTTTGTGGGCCTTAATCTTGCATTAAAAAGATTACTTTAGATGAGGATAAGTCTTTTCACTGAGTGACAAGAGCTGTCAATCAGAACTATAGCAATAAAAAGGATTGTGTTTCCTTTAAATCGAATCCCTGTTAAGCTGTGGTTTAACGTTGTCTTAAGCAAACGCTAATGCAAAAATTGCAACATCATCTTTGGAAAAGCTCAGTGGGTGAATCCATGAGTTTCAGGTGTGTATTTGCTGAGAGAATGAATGGAAGAATCAGCAGTTGTGAAGTGCTTGAAGTCTGGGTGAGTTAGGATGGTCTCTTTTACATTGGGAAAACCAATTCGAGGTCAGAGGTGTACTGAAAACAAAAATGGTGCTGGAAATCACATTGCGTCAGGCAGCATCCATGGAGAGAGAGAGCAAGCTAACATTTCAAATCTAGATGACTCTTCATCAGAGCTCGGAGGATTGCCTTGCTTATTACCAATGTTCTATCCACAAGCATGGCCTTACGTGTCTGGGTACTTACCATATTAATTCCTGAACCATCCCATTCTGACCTCTCGGTGGTCATCCTTCCAGTGAAGATTACACAATCTTCGAGGATCAAACATCCTATTTTTTTCTACCACGCCGTTTGCAACCCTTCATCCTCAATACTGAGTTCGACAATTTTCAGATTCTGTTTTGACAAAAGCTACACTGGTGGGTATGATCAACCTTGTCCTGTAGATGAAAGTAATTTCCTGATTGCATCTACATGTTGTGGTGGAAAGAGAATTAGGCTTGGGGATGAAGTGATAATAACTGAGAGATTTTGAAATTCTCATCTTTTGTTTTCAAATCCATCTCTGGCCTGGTTCCTCTCTGTCTCTGTAACTTTCTTGAACACAGCTACCTTCTGACATACCTATATTCCTCCCATTTTAACATCCTGAGCATCCCCAATTTTAGCTGCTCCTCACTGGTCACTTTGACTTACCTGCAAGACCCTATCCTCTGGCATTCCCGAAAAACCCCTCTACCTCTCTTACAGAAAAGTAAGGGAGCCCTTGTCTTTGCCAACATTCTGCCCTCAACCAAGACTGAAAAACAGCTCAGTTGGTTGTCACCGCATTTCTATTAGTGGGCCCTGCTATATACAAATTTCTTGCTGCAATTTCCTGCTTTGAAAGTGCTTAATTGGTCGCAAAGACATTTGGGACACCCTGAAATCGTGAAAGGTGCTACATAACTTTTTCTGAATGTGAAAAACTGGATTCTTGTGTAGCATCCTTCTGAGCGGATGGGCAGATGGGAAAAAAGGTAGAAAGGAATGGAAAGGATAGTATGATTTTCATAAGAAAACTTATGCGCACCATTGTTCATTATATCCGGTAACTTTCGCCCTGTTGTTTAAGTGTGAGCATTTTGTAATGCTTATTTTACTGCAACCTGCCACCATTGTGTGGCCCTGTGATCTAAAATTGCTGGTGTTTCTGTGTTTATATTTCCCATTGCTCAGGTTAGCTATCTGTTGTTGGTCTTGCACTGTCAAGCAAACAAGCAAGTGGCATTTGAAAAGTGATCCCTTTCCAGATCTCTCTGATGACACAGTTTTGTTCCTATCATATTAAAGGCTACCTCACTGAGTCTGAATTATTAACTTACGTCAATAAGAAGCAGATGTGATTGTCTGTTGTGAGTTTTTGCTCAGAAATGGAATGCAAGATCATCAACTTCTCATGCTTTGACAGAGTACCGTGCATAAATTTTTACTGTCACGACAACAGAAATATAAATTGATGTCCATACATATTCAGGTTCTTCCTCAGAAAGGAGACATAATGGATGTAAACTATCCCAGAATTCACTGTAGTCATGAAAGCCCCCTATTAAAAGCATGGAATTTTACTGTACCTTTTCCATAGCCCTTTATCATGGGGAGGGAGGCAGGACTGTACTTGACATTTTCACTGTGGTTTTTCAGTATTTTGTCCTAGGGTCATAGTTACACAGTGCAGAAGCAGACCCTTCGTTCCAACTTGTCCATGCTGACCAGGTGTCCTAAGTTAATCGAGTCTTACTTGCCAGCATTTGGCCCATATCCCTCTAAACCCTTCCTATTCATGTACCCATCCAGATGCCTTTTAAATGTTGTAATTGTACCAGCCTCCACCACTTCCTCTGCCAGCTCATTCCATACACGCACCATCCTCTGTGTGAAAAAGTTGCCCCTTAACTTCCCTTTAAATCGATCCCCTCTCACCTTAAACCTATGCCCTCAAGTTTTGGACTCCGCTATCCTGCGAAAAAGACCTCGGCTACTCACCCTATCCATGCCCCTCATGATTTTATAAACCTCTATAAGGTCACCCTTCAGCCTCCAATGCTCCAGGGAAAATAGCCCCAGCCTATTCAGTCTCTCCCTATAGGTCAAGTCCTCCAACCCCGGCAACATCCTTATGAATCTTTTCTGCACCCTTTCAAGCTTAACAACATCTTTCCTATAGCAGGGAGACAAGAATTGAACGCAGTTTTCCAAAAGTGTCCTAACCAATGTCCCATACCGACACAATATGACCTCCCAACTCCTATACTCAATGCACTGACCAACAAAGGCAAGTGTACTAAATGCATTCCCCAAATCAGCATCACTGTTGCCTTTCATAACTGAGACTCCTCAGCTATAAAATAAAACCGCTTTTCAATTTGTAGCCCTTTTTAATTTTGCAGAAGAAGCTTAAATACTGGTTTCTGGCACATCCCAGAAGAAACACAGTGCCCATTTTGAGTGAATCATTAAACTGTAGGCCATAAAGTATCATTCTCTTATCGTAAAATATGAGTGTTCATTCCTACATTTCTTCCTGTCTCCCACCCACCCTGTCTCTGGGACCAGTTCATTGCATTTTAAACTGTGCCCGTGCATATTTGTAACAGAAAACACAGAACCTTGTCCAATCACTTGAAAGTCCAGTTACACAGCATCCACCTCACATATGCAATGTAAATGAGTCATATACAAAGCATTCAGCATGTTATGCACATGTCACACATGTATCAGCATAACATTTAGCATGACTCTAGAGGCTTAATCACTTCACCAGACTAATGTTTCATTGCCGTGCTAAGCTATGGAATTCCATCCACAAACTGTTTTGCCCCTTATAAGATGCTGCTGAAACTTAGCCCCAGGCCTGCACCCCAGCATATTACTGAAGAAGCACTGTGTTGTTGGAGATAAAGGTATAAACTGAGGCTCCATCTAACCCCTTGGGTGGATACAAGAGGTCCCATTGGTCTACCCCAAGGACAGTGTATTGTCCAAGCCAATACTTATCAACTCAACAAACAGCCAAAAGCAGATGACCAGTTATTGATCCTATGCTTTTTTGGAAGATAGGAAAGAAGTTGAGGAGTCAGGCAGTTCAACCCCTTGATCCTGCTCTGCCATCCTGTTAGAGCATGGCTGATCTTCTGCCTCAGCGCCATTATTCCGTACGTTCTCTATATCTCTTGATATCTTTAATATATGGAAAGCTATCAAAATCTGTCATGAAATACTCAATACATAATGTAGAGAATTGCAAAGATTCATCACTCTTTCAAGAAATTACTCCTCCTCTCAGTCATAAACATGGGGTGGCGTGGTGGCTCAGTGGTTAGCCCTGCTGCCTCACAGGGCCAGAGACCTGGGTTTGATTCCACCCTCGGACGACAGTCCGTGTGAAGTTTGCACGTTCTCCCCAAGTCTGCCTGGGTGTGCTCCGGTTTCCTCCCACAGTCCAAAGGTGTGCAGGTTAGGTGGATTGCCCATGCTATAATGTCCAAGGATGTGCAAGTTAGGTAGATCACAGGGATGGAGCATGGGTCTGTGTGGAATGGTCTTCAAAGGGTTGGTGTGGATTCAGTGGCCAAAGGGCCTGCTTCCACATTGTAGGGATTCTAAAACATCCTGCCCTTTATTCTGAGGGTGTATGCCTGGTTTTAGTGTGTCTGAGCTGATGGGAAACCCCCTTCCTGCCTTGTAAACTCCCGTAAGAATTTTGTATGTTTCAGTGAGATCACTTTAATATCATGGAGTGTTCTAAGGTCATGGAAGGCAATTCATTTTTGTATTTTTTTTTACTTTTTTTTAAATCTTCTTTCTTTCTCAAAACTAATTGAGGACTGATAACTGTGACCACCTACACATCCATTTATATTTCTGAGCCTTGAAAGAGTAAGATGTGATTTAAATGGAAGAATTCTGATTAAACGTTAATATAAATGCTATGTACAGTTAGTTTTAGCAAATATTGGATTGTTTGAACTAACTGTAACTTTTAATATAGAATATCGTTTAATTTAGTTTTCAATTCTGAGTACTTCAGTGTCACTTGCAGCCCAACAGTGATAATTCATTTTTAAATATTTAGTATTTCAATTCCACAAAGGCTCCTCATATGGAAGTTTATAAGTGGTATATCTCATTTCAAATAATCTATAACAATAGGAGGAAATAATATCATGGAGTCTTATTATACTTTATTAGATTTCTGTCACAGATAAAACGTGTGGTCATAATTAACTCACGATGAATAAAATATACTGTATTTTTAGCATGCATTAATTCTGGTGTCATCCATGGCTCGCTGGTAACACTCCTGGCTTTGAAGTTTAAGTTTCAAGTATCACTGCATAAAATTCAGCACAAAATCCATTGGAATGCTGCACTGTCAGTGGTGCCGTCATGTGATATTAAACCTGGACCCTTTCAAATAAGCTCTGTGTCACTATTTGAAAAGGAGCCTAGCCTTCTGATAATAATTGAAACATCACCAGATTATTTAATCATTTATCTCTGCTGTTTTGTAAGAGGACGAATTGATGCCACGTTCCCTGACACCTCAATGATGAAGACACTTCAAAAAAAAATCTTGCAGCATAAATCTGTTTTATTGCTCGCCCTTACTTCACCGGTAGGGTGCTCGTACCTGAGGCTGTGAGTTGACCTGATAGATTTCTTAAAAGACTATGAAGTGTTTTGATGGAGTATGAAAAGCAAATGTGTTTCCATTTGCAGGTGAACCTAAAGACAAGTGTATAAATATGAAACCATCACTAATCAATCCAATAGGGAATTGAGAAGACATGTCTCCTTTACTCAGAGACCGATTAGAATCTTGAATTCACTGTGGAAGCAAAAGAAAACAGTCAACGTGACTAAGATGGAAGCACTCAAAGAGAAGCTAGATAAATGCATGAGGGAGAAAAGGATAGAAGGATAGGATTGTTAGGGTTAAATGAAGAAGGATGGGTGTCTATTCTAAATGCCTTAGATGAACCTTTATGGCCTATTTCTGTGTATGTGAATGAGAGCTGATGCTATCTTGATTCCAAGGGAACAGGCAGGGTCAGCATATGCTGTATTAAACCAGCAGTCTATTGAACATGGGATTGAAGGTTTGTATTCTGGCAGGACAATTAAAGAGAATGATAGATTGATGGTTGCTCAGTCATGATTGGATTGGTCTTGGATTTGAGTGTTCTGACGTCTGTTTATGGAGGATAGGAATGACTATGTCTAATTGATCTTTCAAGGCGAACCATTATTACGCATCACTAATTCCCTTTGAAATTGATGGTAAGTTGTCTTCAGGAACCACTGCTGTCCACACAGTGTAGATATATCCACAGTGGTCATACAGGGAGCTCCAGGATTTCAACCCAGCAACAGTGTGCCACTTAGCAATTCAAACCTGAAGGGTCTAGGCCCAAAACGTCAGCTTTCCTGCTCCTCTGATGCTGCTTGGCCTGCTGTGTTCATCCAGCTCTACACCTTGTTATCTCAGATTCTCCAGCATCTGCAGTTCCTGCTATCACTGCCCAGGTCTTGCCAGGTACATACCCATACTGGTTCATTATCTAAAGACTTGTAAATGCTCTCGATTGTTGTACAGTGATTAGCCAACAGCCCCGCTTCTGACATTTTGTTGGAGGGAAAATCAGTGGGGACATGGCTGTAGAATTGTGGGCCTACAACACTATCTTGAGGAGCTCCTGCAGTAATCTTCTGGGACTGAGATGATTGTCCTGTAACAACCACAGCCATCTCCCTCTGTAATAGATATGACTCCAACCACTGGACAGTTTTCTTCCTGGCTCCTGCTTATTTCAGTTTGGCTCAGGTGCACTGTTATCATACACGTCATGTCACTCCCACCTCGCCTCTGCAGTTCAGCTCCTTTTTCCATGGTTTCAGCAAAGCTGCAAGAAGATCCGGAGCCATGTGTCTTTGTAAAATGCAAACTGAGCATTGGTGAGCAGATTGTTACTGAGAAAGTGTCGCTTTGTAGCATAGGTGCTGAGAACTTGCATCATTTTGCTGATGGACCAGTAATTAGTTGGATTGGACTTACCTTGCTACTTGTGGACAGCTGTAGCTGGGTACTTTTCCACATTGTTGACCATCATTGTAGGTGGATTGGAACAGCTTGGCATTCACTCCTTCTGTAGCATGACTCCACTAATACAGCTGAGAGGTAGAGTGCAAAGTAATCATGGTGGATGATTGGAATAGATTATGAATGGCTAAGTGTCGGTGTTCATTGTTCTGTTACTTGTATGCATCTTTACTTCACAATGATTTATTGATATATGATATAGGGAGGCAATGGCCTAGTGGTATTATTGCTGGACTGTCAATCCAGAGACCCAGGTAATGTTCCAGGGACCCGGGTTTGAATCCCACCATGGCAGATGGTGGAATTTGAATTCAATAAATAGCTGGAATTAAGGAATAATGATGACTGTGAATCCATTGTCGATTCTCAGGAAAAACCCATGAAGTTCACTAATGTCCTTTAGGGAAAGAAACTGCCATCCTTACTTGGTCTGGCCTACATGTGACTCCACAACCACAGCACTGTGGTTGACTTTAAACTGCCCTCTGGGCAATTAGGGATGGGCAATAAATGCTGCCTAGCGAGCACCGCCCTCATCCTGTAAATGAATTTTTAAAAAATGTAACATATATTTGATTGTTAATCTGTTATTCTGTTATTGTATATATGGTATGTAATGACCCAAGGCAAAAATGGTATAAATGTGAATCACTCTATTGAAACATTCCTAAACAGGGGAATTGGTGTCTCAACAAAGGCCTAATCCTGCATATGTTTTTAGTGTCAAATTGTGAATTGCTAAGTGGAGAAGTTATAGTTGCAACAAATGCCTCTTGAAGGAATTTTTTTTTCATTGAGAGTACCAGAACAACCAACATAGAAGAACAAAGAACAAACAGTGGAGATGCTACAAATGGAACATCCTGGATTGTTTCCTGACTAGACCTCAGTCTCATAGAATTAAGCAGAAAGTGTCTGTGCAAATGGGAGATGATGTGAAAATTCTGATCTGACACTATTTTTGAACCTCAGAGTAAAAACAAAGAAAAATGAGGCTGACATATTTAGCCCATCATCTTTAGTAGAGATGTAAAAGATGGCTCTTGAGTTGAGAGAGCTATTATCGAGCAGCCGACTAAGAAACTGAACAAGCACCAATAATTTAAAAGGCAGAAGTTGTAATAAGGAAATGGAATCCATCTCATTCCATTAAGAAATGTGCAGTAATCTATCAGGTGGTATTTCCATCTCAGCCTCAAATATTTTGAGTGACATCAAAATTCCAGTGGCAGGTTAGTTAGGTATTAGGAAAATGCAGGCTAAAACATGATAACATTATTATTGGTCAGGATTATGTAGAGATTTGGTGGGCATGGCATACTGACAGGATATAGGGAAATCCGAACCATCAATTAAACCTGCACATTTAAGTCTGATCCCAGATTTTGGTAGTGTCTTACTAGCTTGCGTAGCACCACGACCAGAAACCAGAAAAGCGAATGAATATCTCTTGAAGGTTATGAATGTTTTAATAAGATTCTTGATGCCTTTGGGGAAAATCACCATGATGGTAGTGGAAAACTTAGTTCAATCTTATTACAATATACAGATTGCTTTCGGGAAACCAATCAGATCATGGTTCAAAAGCTAAGTGACAAATATTCAAGTAATGAATAGTTTGTGATTAAAACAATTTACATCTTCAGCTTCTTATCCACAATCCCAAGGGACATTGGAAAGATAGTGTCAAATTTGAATGAATGTCCTAATGATTCGCATAGAAGAATTCCCTTGTTACTGTTTGCTCATTAGGGATGCCCCAAATGCATCCATAACATTCAGTTATTTTGAACTGATATACAAGAATGCGATCATAGAATCCCTACAGTTTGGAAGCAGACCATATGGCCTATTGCGTTCTCACCGCCCCTCCAGAAAGCATCTCATCCAGACCCAACCTCGGCCCCCTACCATATAACCCTTTATTTCCCATGGTTAATCCACCTAGCCTGCACATCCCTGGACACTATTGGCAATTTTAGTATGGTCAATCCACCTAACGAGCGCACCTTTGGACTATGGGAGGAAGCTGGACCACATAGAAGAAACCCAAGCAGACATGGGGAGAATGTGCAAATTCCACACAGACAGTCACCCGAGGCTGGAATTGAACCTGGACCCCTGGCCCTGTCAGACAGCGGGTGTTAACCACTAGGCACCGTACCATAAGAGATGAAACTACTCTTTAAATTAATTAAGGAAAATTTCTAAACCAAAATCCAAACCAGATGTCAAATTTCTGAGTAAAACTGACGAAAGCATGGGAGTTTGGCATTTAAGGAATGATTGATAAATAATGTTAACCACAGGAAATTTAAAAAGGCTAATGCTTAGAGTTTTCATATTCATAATGTTTGATCATTATTTGGGAACTTCAGACTAAAGTAAAGGAAGCTGGATTTTACTTTTCAGTTTGTGAATGTATAACTTGTTTCTTTTTGAAAAGTCAAAAAGTCATTTTGAAAACATCGTTCCCAACAACTGGGTCACCTGGAGAGTCAAGGGTATCAGCAATACCACAATCTCAACAAGAGAATGTGTGTTGAACATCGCATACGTCCTGTTTCCCACACAGGATTCCCAGCCGTAAAATGTCATGCCATCTTCAGCTCATCTCGTTTTGAACTGCACGATGAACGTTTTTTGACAGCTGCCAATCTTTGTCAGTTCTTGCCTGAAAGCCTGAATGGAAACTGAGCAGTGATGTGTCAGAGTGAATGAGCTGGATAGGTGAGCGAACAAAAGACCGATGACAGTCAAGGTGTTCCAGTATTCATTACATCATGAGAAGTGACATTTCATTTCTGAGTGACAGATCTGGGGAGGCAGTGGAGATGCACAAAAAAAAAGCTATTGTGGAAGGTCCATTGATATGGTTTAGGAAAATTGTTTTGACAAAGAAATCACGGCTGCTTCTGGCCAGAGACCTGGAGCACTTCAGATGTAAAGAGGCATGAAGATAGGTGTTGCTTTCTATTAAATTTAACTTGTTCGTGTCAAAGATCCGCCAAGAACATGTGCATTCATGGAGTAGATGGTAAGCAGCTGCCTAGAAATGAAGGCCCATTTCACAGGGAAGACAGTTGGGATATCATGAGCGATTCATACAAAAGTAGGCCATTCAGCCCCTTGAGCCTGTTCGAACACTCATTAAGATATGGTGGTTCGTGTTTTGAATTCTACATTCCTATCTACCCCAACAACCCTTCACTACCCCCCTTACAAGAATCTATCCACTTTTGTCTTTAAAATATCCACCTCTACTGTCTTCTGAGGTGGAGAATTCCAAAGTCAACAGCCCCTGAGGTCAGATTTCTTCTCATTTCTGTCCTCAAAGGGCACCTGCTAAATTTAAAATGTGCCCCATTAGTTTTGGCTTTCCCCATGAGGAGAAACATCCTTCCCACGTCCACCTTGTCAGGACCTTTCAAGATCTTATACACTTCAATCAAGTCATCCCTCATTTAGTGATTCAGAGGCTCTGGCTAATGTTTTGGAGATACAGGTTCAAATTCCACGATAGTGGCAGGTCAGATTTAAGTTCAACGAATAAAACCTAACTTGTAAGCCAATCAGAAATGGTGACCAGACAGCTACCGACTGTCATATACATCTAGCTGGTTCAACCAATGTCTTTTTAGGAAGCAAACTCTCATCTTTACCTGCTAATTAAAAACCGAAAGAACTGCGGGTGCTGTAAATCAGGAACACAAACAGAAGTTGCTGGAAAAGCTCAACAGATCTGGCAGCGTCTGTTAAAAAAAAGCAAATCAGAGTTAACGTTTTGGGGCAGAACTCAACCGGGACCCGAAACGTTAACTC
>JAHRHZ010000020.1:55917557-55995608 GCA_024137785.1 Ginglymostoma cirratum | reverse complement strand
GTTAACGTTTTGGGGCAGAACTCAACCGGGACCCGAAACGTTAACTCTGCTTTTTTTCTTCACATACGCTGCCAGATCTGCTGAGCTTTTCCAGCAACTTCTGTTTGTGTTTCCCTTCTTTACCTGGTCCGGTTTATATGTAACTCCAGTTGTTGTGCTTGGTACTTACCTGCCCTCTAAAATTGCCTAGCAAGCCCCTCAGCTGAAGGTCTCTCGATGAACAATCTAGTACCGTTACCGCACCACAGAGTAACCCTTAAAGTTCAAACATCGGTGAGTCATTTTTAAACTCTTTCAATGTCATAGCCAGGGCTTTGGGTTACGTCTCCAGGATCAATCCCTAAAAGCTATTCTGCCTCATATGGCAGTGAAACCCAATTCTATGATATTGCCCTGAAACATTTATGCAACAGCTATAGTGCTATACAACGGTGATTCAACCCAGCTAACTTTTCCCTCTCCTTTATCCAGAAGATCTAGATGACAGGTAAAAGTCCCTCGAATGGGCATGGCGATGACTATTATTCCTTGTCGAGTTGAAAAGTTAAAAAATGGTACAAATTTGATGACAGAGGTAAAAGGGCTTCAGTATGCTTGTGTCTCACTGCTAATAAGATGTTGACAAGTTTGCCAAATGGGCAAATGGGCAGATGAATTTCGATGCAGAGAGATGTCGGGTAATGTATTTTGGTAGAAGAAACATGGAGAGGCAATAAAGGCTTATGGTACAACTTTGAGGGGAGTACAGGAGCAGAGGGAGCTCAGGGTTCATGTACATGATCCTCTGAAGTTGAAACAGTTGTTAAGAAGGTTTATAGAATCCTTGGGTTCATAAATAGAGGCATAGAGTAAAAAAAGAAAGGAAGTGATGCTACATCTCCACAAATCATTGGCCAGACCAAATTTAGAGTTTTGTGTTTGGCTCTGGGCACCTTATTTAAGGAAGGATACTAAAACCGTGGAGAAAGTGCAAAGGAGATTAACTGGAATGATACAGGGAATTGGGGATTTTAGATACAAGTCAAGATTAAAAAAAAAAGATTGTGCTTAATATCCTTGGAACAGAGGAAGAACTGTGAATGCTGCAAATCAGGAACAAAAACCAAGTTGCTGGAAAAGCTCAGCAGGTCTGGCTGCATCTGTGAAGGAGAAAACAGAGTTAACGTTTCGGGTCCGGTGACCCTTCCTCAGAAGTAAGCTTATTGAGGTGTTGAAAATGATGAACAATTTTGGCAGGGTAAAGGGGGATATTGAGTTTCCATTTGTTGGTATGTCAATAACTTGGGGTCACAATTTCAAGATTGCCAGCAAGAGAGCTAGGAGTGAGATGAGGAGAAATTTGTTCACTCAGAGAGTCATTAGGATTTGGAATGCGCTGCCTGGGAGAGTAGTGGAGGACAAACCCATTGGAAGTTTCAAAAGACACTCGGATATATATTTGAAAGGGATGTATTTCAAGGGCTATGCGGATAGGGCTGGAGAGTGGGACTCGCTAGGTATTTCTTCTGGGAAACAGAACAGACATGATGGGTCTCCTGTACTGTAAAAATCTATGATTTTATGAATTTAATCCAGGCCACTGAACGGAACGAAAGACTTTTACATTTCTAAACACTTTTCATGAATTTAAGACATGCCAAAGAGATGCAGACAACTGTAGTGTTTCTGAAGTGTAGTGACAAATGTAATGAAGAAAACATAGCATCCAATTTGTTCACAGTATGGTCTTATAAGCAGCTGTGATAAGGACCACATAATCTGCTTTTAGATGTTATTTCAGAGATTGAGATGAGCCAGAAGTTATTGTAATTATAGATGTGAGCCATAAGGGTTTTGGTGGCTCAGAAGATCTGAACTTGAGTCCACTTGACCCAGAAGTGTGTCGTAACTTGTCCAACCAGGCTGATTTTTAAAAAATACATTTTCTTTTAGCGTGTGAGTGAAATCAAACTTTCACTAGACAGCCACCTTTTCCCCGTCTTCAAAATCCTTTCAGTCAGAACACAAAGTCAGGAATGTTTGACTGAAATGTGTTGAGTTGCTTCTCTGTTTCATCTGACAGCCTCTTAAAATTCCCAACTCTGTAGTCGCTTGATATGACAGAAATTTAAATGCACAAGGGCTGTAAAGTAAGTAATTAAAAAAGTAACAATGAATTTATGCAAAATACCACTTTGGTCACAGTTGGATCACTGTAGTTTCAGAAGTCTCATTATAGAAAGGACATTAAAACCATACAGTGTTTCCATTGTACAGTCACCAAGGCTAGAATGGTTTTAATTAGATATTTTAACTTTTGTATAGATTGAGATCAGCAGACTGTACATGTTATAAAGGTAGTGAACTTCTTGAGAGTGCTCAGAACAGCTTTCTGCAACAATATGTCTACAGCCAACATGGGAGCAGGCCATATTAAATTTAGTAATGAATAATGAGCCATTTGTCTAAGAATTGTTATATTGAGTTAAAATAGTATTCAAAGGATGAATGCCAGACAGCTGATAAGGGCTGAAATTTCACAGAGGCAGGAAACAGTGGTGGTATCAGCATGGAAACTGGTACCCAGAGGTTTAATAAAATACTTTCTGTTTTGGCATTTGCTTAATGGAATTTACTTAAATCCTTTTAACAATTATTACTGTCTGTAATATCTAGATATAAGAACACGTACTTAAATTAGAATTTGTTTTAAATGAGTTTCTCGCTAAAATGTTTCCTTGCAAGAGAGGTTTTTTTTGACTTTGCTCCATTCATGGGATTAGGTGTCTCTGGTAAGGCCAACATTTCTTGCCCTTTCACAATTGCCTTTGCAAAGGTGACAATGAGCTGCCAGCTTGAGCTGCTGCAGTTCAGTTTCAACATTTGTGGAGCAGTTTGATAAATGGAAATATTAGCAAATGGAATATTGTCCTTCCTTGCTAGAGGGATGGAGTTTAAAAACAGGGAAGTTATGCTGCAGAGATAATAGGAACTGCAGATGCTGGAGAATCCGAGATAACAAGGTGTACAACTGGATGAACACAGCAGGCCAAGCAGCATCATAAGAGCAGGAAAGCTTGACGTTTTGGGCCGAGACCCTTCATCAGAAATGGGGGAGGGGAAGAGGGTTCTGAAATAAATAGGGAGAGAGGGGGAGGCAGATAGAAAGTGGATAGAGGAGAGGATAGGTGGAGAGGAGACAGACAAGTCAAAGAGGTGGGGATGGAGCCAGTAAAGGTGAGTTTAGGTGGGGAGGTAGGGAGGAGATAGGTCAGTCCAGGGAGGACGGACAGGTCAAGGGGGCGGGATGAGGTTAGTAGGTAGGAAATGGGGGTGCGAGTTGAGATGGGAGGAAGGGATAGGTGAGCGGAAGAACAGGTTAGGGAGGCGGGGACGAGCTGGGCTGGTTTTGGGATGCAGTTGGGGGAGGGGAGATTTTGAAGCTTGTGAAATCCACATTGATGCCATTGGGCTGCAGGGTTCCCAGGCTGAATATGATTTGCTGTTCCTGCAGCCTTCGGGTGGCATCACTGTGGCATTGCAGGAGGCCCAGGATGGACATGTCTTCTGAGGAATGGGAGGGGGAGTTGAAATGGTTCGCAACTGGGAGGTGCAGTTGTTTATTGCGAACTGAACGCAGGTGTTCTGCAAAGCGGTCCCCAAGCCTCTGCCTGGTTTCCCCGATGTAGAGGAGGCTACAACCGGTACAGCGGATGTGCAGGTGAACATCTGCTCGATGTGGAAAGTCTTCTTGGGACCTGGGATTGGGGTGAGAGAGGTGGTGTGGGGGCAGGTGTAGCACTTCCTGCGGTTGCAGGGAAAAGTGCCGGGTGTGGTGGGGCTGGAGGGGAGTGTGGAGCGGACAAGGGAGTCACGGAGGGAGTGGTCCCTCCGGAAAGCAGACAAGGGTGGGGAGGGAAAAATATCTTTGGTGGTGGGGTCGGATTGCAGATGGAGAAGTGTTGGAGGATGATGTATTGGATCCAGAGATTGGTGGGGTGGTACGTGAGGACGAGGGGGATTCTTTTTTGGTTGTTATTGCGGGGATGGGGTGTGAGGGATGAGTTGCGGGAAATGCGGGAGACACGGTCGAGGGCGTTCTCGACCACTGTGGGGGGGAAGTTGCGGTCCTTGAAGAATGAGGACATCTGAGATGTACGGGAGTGGAATGCCTCATCGTGGGAGCAGATGCGGTGGAGGCGAAGGAATTGGGAATAGGGGATGGCATTTTTGCAGGAAGGTGGGTGGGAGGAGGTGTATTCCAGGTAGCTGTGGGAGTCAGTGGGCTTGAAATGGACATCGTTTTCTAGGTAGTTATCTGAGATGGAGACAGAGAGGTCCAGGAAGGAGAGAGAGGTGTTGGAGATGGTCCAGGTGAACTTCAGGTTGGGGTGGAAGGTGTTGGTGAAGTGGATGTACTGTTCGAGCTCCTCGTGGGAGCATGAGGCGGCGCCGGTACAGTCGTCAATGTAACGGAGGAAGAGGTGGGGTTTAGGGCCAGTGTAGGTACGGAAGAGGGATTGTTCCACGTAACCTACAAAGAGGCAGGCATAGCTTGGGCCCATGCAGGTACCCATGGCCACCCCCTTTGTCTGTAGGAAGTGGGAGGAATTGAAAGAGAAGTGTTGAGGGTGAGGACGAGTTCGGCTAAGCGGACAAGGGTGTCAGTGGAGGGGGACTGATCAGGCCTGCGGGACAGAAAGAAGCGGAGGGCCTTTAGGCCATCTGCATGGGGAATGCAGGTGTATAGGGACTGGATGTCCATGGTAAAAATGAGGTGTTGGGGACTGGTGAATTGGAAGTTCTGGAGGAGCTGGAGGGCGTGGGTGGTGTCACGGACGTAGGTAGGGAGTTCCTGGACCAAGGGGGAGAAAATGGAGTCGAGATAGGTGGAGATGAGTTCGGTGGGGCAGGAGCAGGCACAGACAATGGGTCGACTAGGGCATTCAGGTTTGTGGATTTTGGGAAGGAGATAGAAGCGGGCGGTGCGGGGTTGGGGAACGATGAGGTTGGAGGCTGTGGGTGGGAGGTCACCTGAGGTGATGAGGTTGTGGATGGTTTGGGAGATGATGGTTTGGTGCTCGGGGGTAGGGTCATGATCATGGGGGCAGTAGGAGGAGGTGTCGGAGAGTTGGCGCCTGGCCTCAGCGATGTAGAGGTCAGTGCGCCATACTACAACTGCGCCTCCCTTGTCCGCGAGTTTTATGGTGAAGTTGGGATGGGAGCGGAGGGCTGCACATTCTGCGAGGGAGAGTTTGGAGTGGGTGAGAGGGGTGGAGAGGTTGAGGCAATTGATGTCTCGACAGCAGTTGGAGATGAAGAGGTCGAGGGAGGGTAGGAGGCCTTGGGGTGGTGTCCAGGAGGAGGGATTGTGTTGGAGGCGGGAGAAGGGGTCAGTAGAGGGAGGGTTAGGTTCACGGTTGAAGAAGTAAGCGTGCAGTCGGAGGCAGCGGAAAAACTGCTCAATGTCCAAACGTGACCGGTATTCTTTGATGTGTGGGTGGACGGGGACAAAGGTGAGCCCTTTACTGAGGACTGACCGTTCGTCCTCAGTAAGGGGGAGGTCTGGGGGGATGGTGAAGACTCGGCAGGGGTCAGTGTTGCTGTCTCCTCTGGAGCTGCTGGCTGTGGAGGTGGTGGGCACAGCGATGTCAGCGTCGGCTATGGGTGGAGTTGCGTCGGCGGTGGTGGGCGGACTTGCCTCGGCAGTGGGCGGGGTTGCGTCGGCATCAGCGGCGGGCGGAGTTGCGTTGGCGGTGGGCGGAGTTGCACAAAATCTCCCCTCCCCCGCCGCATCCCAAAACCAGCCCAGCTCATCCCCGCCTCCCTAACCTGTTCTTCCACACACCTATCCCTTCCTCCCACCTCAAGCCGCACCCCATTTCCTACCTACGAGCCACATCCCGCCCCCTTGACCTGTCCGTCCTCCCTGGACTGACCTATCCCCTCCCTAACTCCCCACCTACACTCATCTTTACTGGCTCCATCCCCGCCTCTTTGACCTGTCTGCCTCCTCTCCACCTATCTTCTCCTCTATCCATCTTCTATCCGCCTCCCCCTCTCTCCCTATTTATTTCAGAACCCCCTTCCCCTCCCCCATTTCTGATGAAGGTTATGCTGCAGCTGTATGGGGTGCGGGGGAGGCCAAACCTGGAGTACTGTGTGCAGTTTTGGTCTGATCCAGAAGGTTAGTTTATGAGGAGAGATTGAGTAGACTGGGACTATACTCATTGGAATTTAGAAGAATGAGGGGGTGGGGTGTTCTTACAGAAACATATAGAATTATGAAGGGAATAAATAAGATAGAATCAGGGAGGTTGTTTCCACTGGTGGGTGAAACTAGGACTAGGGGGCATAGCCTCAAAATAAGGGGGAAGCAGATTTAGGACTGAGCTGAGGAGGAACTTCTTCATCCAAAGGGTTGTGAATCTGTGGAATCCCCTGCCCAGTGAAGCGGTTCAGGCTACTTTGTTGAATGTTTTTAGGGTAAAGATAGATTTTTGAACTGTAAAGAGATTAAGGGCTATGGCGAGAGAGTGGGTAAGTGGAGCTGAGTCCACAAACAGATCAGCCATGATCTTATTGAAGGGCAGAGCAGGCTCGATGAGCCAGATGACCAACTCCTGCTCCTGTTTGTTATGTTCTTATGGTGCAACTGAGTGGCTTGCAAGGCCATTTCAGAAAGCAGTTAGGAGTCACCCACATTACTGTTTGTCTAATGCCATACATTAGTCAAAACAATGAAGGACCCTTTCCTAAAATGAACAAGATGTATCTTTGTGACAATCAATGATTGTCCCACCATTACGGAGACTAGCTTTTAATTCTGGAATTATTAATTCATTGAATTTTATTAATTAAATGTTAATTTTACCAATTTTTGTAAATACTGTAGTTTTGCTAACTGCCATAATTGGTATTGAGCCCTTGCACTCAGTATTAGGCTGGGGCTGCTAGATAATGTACCTACTGATATTTATCTACACCACCAAGTTCCCCAACCAATTCCTCAAATCTGCTTCCATTCATTCAGAGATAATAGGAGCTGCAGATGCTGGAGAATCCGAGATAACAAGGTGTGGAGCTGGATGAACACAGCAGGCCAAGCAGCATCATAGGAGCAGGAAAGCTTCACGTTTCGGGCCTAGACCCTTCATCAGAAATGGGGGAGGGGAAGAGGGTTCTGAAATAAATAGGGAGAGAGGGGGAGGCGGATAGAATGCTCCCAGGATGAGACATTCCACTCCCGTACATCTCAGATGTCCTCATTCTTCAAGGACCGCAACTTCCCCCCCGCAGTGGTCGTGAACGCTCTCGACCGTGTCTCCCGCATTTCCCGCAACTCATCCCTCACACCCCGTCCCCGCAATAACAACCAAAAAAGAATCCCCCTCGTCCTCACGTACCACCCCACCAACCTCCGGATCCAACACATCATCCTCCGACACTTCCGCCATCTGCAATCTGACCCCACCACCAAAGCCATTTTTCCCTCCCCACCCTTGTCTGCTTTCCGGAGGGACCACTCTCTCCGTGACTCCCTTGTTCGCTCCACACTCCCCTCTAGCCCCACCACACCCGGCACTTTTCCCTGCAACCGCAAGAAGTGCTACACCTGCCCCCACACTTCCCCCCTCACCCCAATCCCAGGCCCCAAGAAGACTTTCCACATCAAGCAGATGTTCACCTGCACATCTGCCAATGTGGTATACTGCATCCGCTGTACCCGTTGTGGCTTCCTCTACATCAGGGAAACCAAGCGGAGGCTTGGGGACCGCTTTGCAGAACACCTGCGCTCAGTTCGCAAGAAACAACTGCACCTCCCAGTCGCGAACCATTTCAACTCCCCCTCCCATTCCTCAGATGACATTTCCATTCTGGGCCTCCTGCAATGCCACAATGGTGCCACCCGAAGGCTGCAGGAACAGCAAATCATATTCAGCCAGGGAACCCTGCAGCCCAATGGTATCAATGTGGACTTCACAAGATTCAAAATCTCCCCTCCCCCGACCGCATCCCAAAACCAGCCCAGCTCGTCCACGCCTCCCTAACCTGTTCTTCCTCTCACCTATCCCCTCTTCCCACCTCAAGCCGCACCCCCATCTCCTATCTACTAACCTCATCGCGCCCCCTTGACCTGTCCGTCCTCCCTGGACTGACCTATCTCCTCCCTACCTCCCCACCTAAACTCACCTTTACTGGCTCCATCCCCGCCTCTTTGACTTGTCTGTATCCTCTCCACCTATCCTCTCCTCTATCCATCTTCTATCCGCCTCCCCCTCTCTCCCTATTTATTTCAGAACCCTCTTCCCCTCCCCCATTTCTGATGACGGGTCTAGGCCCGAAACGTCAAGCTTTCCTGCTCCTATGATGCTGCTTGGCCTGCTGTGTTCATCCAGCTCCACACCTCGTTATCTCTGCTTCCATTCATTGTCAGTCAGTGGCTGTGTTGACACGATTCTGCTGAGCACTTCCTTTTCATGTATGAAGGTGACATGAAGAGGACATCTTTTACTCAATAACAATTGCGATCTTTCTGCCTGAAAAGGGGAGTTAAATGAGATTCAGCAGGTATGCTTGAACTGGATAAATAACTAAAGGGGGATTATTGACAAGGGTATGGGGAAAGGGCAGGAGCAGAGCAATTAAAGAACCAAGAGGCATGATTGGCTAAAGGCTACCTGCTGTATTGCACCTCTTTCTGGTTCTGTTAAATACAGTGAACAAAGAACAGTATGGCACAGAAATAGACCCTTCGTCCCACTTAGACTACGCCAACATATCATCCCTTTCTTAAGCAACAATCCTTTGTCTCTCCGTGCTCCGTATCCTTCTATTCCCTGTCTATTCCATATATCTATCTTGATGCCTCAAAAACATTGCTGTTGTATCCATCTCCACCACCTCCCCTGGCAGTGCATTCCAAACACTTACCACCTTTGGTGTTTAAAAAGAACCTGATTCTCACATTTCCTTTAAACTTTCCCCCTTTTACCATAAACATTTCTGGGACGACTGGGAAGAAAACCCCAACCATCTAATCTGTCCATTCTTCTCATAATTTTGTAAATTTCTATCAGATTAAATCAATGTTGGCTCCTGAAATGCAACAAGGATTTCCGTCCCATTAATCTCAGCTAGTCTCGAACTCCGATCCTTGTACACTTCTAGCTGTCTCAGGAAGGCACCCAACATCATCAAAGACCCCTCCTACCCCAGTTATAATCTCTTCCAAACTCTTCTGTCAGGCAGAAGATACAAAAATTTAAACACACGTACCATCAGATTCAAGAACAGCTCCTTCCCCACTGTTACTAGATTCTTGAACAGACATCTCAAATTTCAAATCTAATGTTGATCTTGCTTTTGTGAACCTACTTTGTAGCTGTAACTTTGTATTCCTGTCTCTGTTCTATGATCTTTGTATATAATGATCTGCCTGTAATGCATACAAAACAAAACTTTTCGCTGTACGTAGGTACATGTGAGAATAATAAATCAAATCCAAAAAAAAACCAGTCTAACCGCAGTGCTACCTGCTGCTTAATCCTTCCAGGGAAGGCAACTCAATTTAAGACGAATATGTTCTTCGCTGATACTTGTCGGCCAGCTCTGTCCAAGAGGAGAACGCGATGGCTGAGAACATTATAAATAGGAGCAGGAGTGGGCCATCTGACCCATTGAGCCTGCTGTGTCATTCAATAAGGTCATGGCTGAACTTTTCCTGGACTCAGCTCCACTTACCCGCCCGTTTACCATAACCCTTAATCCCTTTACTGTTCAAAAATCTATCTTTGCAGTAAAAACATTCAATGAGGTAGCCTCAACCACTTCACTGGGCAGGGAATTCCACAGATTCACAACCCTTTGGATGAAGAAGTTCCTCTTCAACTCAGTCCTAAATCTGCTCCCCCCTTATTTTGAGGCTATGCCCCCTAGTCCTAGTTTCACCTACCAGTGGAAAAAACCTCCCTGCTTCTATCTTATCTTTTCCCTTCATAATTTTATATGTTTCTGTAAGATTCCCCCCTCATTCTTCCAAATTCCATGAGTATTGTCCCAGTCTACCCAATACCTCCTAAGTATTTGTTGCTACGAGCCTTAACTTATGTCTGTTCACTTACAGATGAGAAGCCAGTCTCGCTATCTCCCTACGAAGCCCCAGCAAACAGCCCACGGTACGTGTTCAACCAGAGAGAGCGGGAGTCCCTGGAAGTGCGGGTGCGAGAGGTAGAGGAGGAAAACCAGGCCCTTCGTAAGCAGCTCAGCCTGGCCCAAAGCCGGGTCCATCACCATAGGAACCATTCCAAGAGTTATTCCACGGAGGAAGGCACGGGGGACAACGAGGTGGTGCACGCATTGGCGTGGAATAGTTCGGAATGTGGCAAAAGGCCCACTGTGGAAAAGTGTGAGGTAATTCTGCTTCTGACACTTAATTCACTCCCCTTCTGTCCACCTCACTTGTTAGTTTTTCCTGACTGTGATCAAAAGATGGATAAAAGTTTACCACGCATGTGGAGTTGATTGGGCTTATCGTGTTTGTGTCAGCTCTTTGTCAGATCAATGCACAATACTCCCACTTCCCTGCTTTCCCCGGTATCACCTTCTGCTTGATTTGTTTTTCTAATTTCACATAAAAACTGTAAAGGTTTCTTACTTAAATAACAGGCCACAGTTGCATGATGAAGTACCATCATTTGTTTCATCTGTATTATCATTACAATCTGGTACCTGCTGCTACAATGATGTTTCAACAAACCAATTGTCTGTCTTTATTTCTGTATCTGTCCGGCCGTCTCTCCCAGCCCAATGTTGCCTATTGTACCGTCTCACAATTACGAGTTGGACTGGCTCAAGGGAGATGACATTTGAATGTAAAAGATCTTTTCCTCACATATTCTGTGGCAGAAGGGCTGTTTCCATGATGGGTTAAGTCTCCTCAAATTGTACCTTTCACCTTCATGTCTGTTGTGAGTTTGATGACATATACAAACTTGCAATTGCCCCTGAAAAGGTATAATCAATCTAAGAACATGAAGTTTCCCTGCATGTCTGTTGCAAAAAGTGATAAATGTCAGCTGTTAAGTTTGATTCAGCCTAGGATGAATAACTGGGTGGTTAAACAGGAAGACGATTGTACAATAGTAGCAGGCAGTTAAACACAGAATTTACATGGTGTTTAGATTTTAATGAAAAAAGTCTCTGAAAGCTGCTTTTGAATATAGTGACCAGAGGAACCTCAACACCAATTTGCAGTACTAGACTTGAACATGATGTGAACAGGAAATGAGAAGTTCCACTTCTTTCAGTTGTCTCTCACTGGATCTCAAAATGCCTGTTCAAACTGGATCGCATCAAATAGACGATATGTAGGAGGTTACTCAAACCCCTGACAAAGCTCTAAATTACTAACCTCATAGGTACCACAGGGCCTTGTTTCAAAAGCATAAAAGGTCTAAAATCCGATTTTATATTCGCACTACTAAATGGACCAAAACAATGTACAACCTGATCACCTCTTGGAACAAAGATCCTTTCATGGTTCTGCCATTTAGAATGCAGTGCATTCATCCATAAGCTTTTAACATTCGTCAGCAATTGAAACCAATCCTATGTCAGATTGGCCAAAGCTCAAAAATGCATTCAAATTACCTATTGTCCGTCAAAGAATCAATGTACTGATTATTGCCTGGGACCAAACTTACACGTCCTGCTGAACCTTACACTTACGTAGCTAAGTCTGAATTTCGTCAGGCTGCCAGGGTTTGGTGATGTGCCCTCCTCTGCCAGTCCCCTGAGAAGAGGATGCCCCTCCTTCACAGCACCTGTTCAACCTGGAGTTCTGTGCCCCAGTCAGAAAATTGTCGTGCCACCTTTCCCTTCTCACAAATTTGCAGCAAGTATCCTTGAGACGAGGTCAAAGGATGCCAGTCCATCAGGGGAAGTCCACCGGCCAGTTGTTCTGCGAATAGGGTGCAGTAAATGGGGCTGGTATCAAAGGTGAGGGACACCATAGGGGCAGGATAGATAGCTAATGACGTGGGTTTGATAAAACACGGCCAGTGAACCCCTTCGGCCCCGCAGTGGAGATCTGTCCAGAATGCCCGACCAAACTCAGACTTAGCTATGCAAGCATAAAGTACAGTCCCCTGCCTCCATTCTATAGCTTTTTAATAAACAGGCTTGGCTACAATCAGATTCCTTTTCTGTAAATTCTGTGCATTCACTGAATACTATATTCTTTCATTATCGTTTTCAGCCAGAATCCTGGTGAACGAATACAGCTCATTCATTAGATAACATGAGTTTCCTGAACTCATCTTCAACAAGAGTATGTCTTCCTCTCTGACAACTCCACAGCCTTCTGCTTCTAGAGTTTTTTTTTCTAAGCAACTCAGGGTTTATCTCAGCTCTGACTGCTTGGGGGACTGCAACTAACAGCACTTCTGCAGTTATGTTCCTCTTCCCTCTAAATAAACCTGCTTCTGACCTCTGTGTTGTAAAACTCACCTCAGCAAACATCTTAACAATGATTTCCCTGGGTGGCTTGCTGTTCATTTAGCTAATATCGCATGACTTCTTGTAAATTTTTTTTTATTTGCTGTTCGAAAATGACTTTCTGACCTTTGAAAAAGGAATGGCTCCACATAACTGAAATCTAAAATCCTCTACTTCAACCCAAGATCCCAAACAACAATGATATATAATGATTTTTTATCACAGTAGTGGAAATAATTGAAATCTGCTCGCTATGTTCCATTTCGTTCTAAAGCATTCGGAGTTAAAATCCATTCCGCTAGTTTCACAGAGTTAGAATTCAGCCACAGACGTTACTCAGGCAAAATCTGGGTTCCATCCTTCCAAGGTGCAGCGCTTCGAAAGTACAAAACAGCAGCTCATTGATTGGGATTCTATCTCCTGATTAGAAAGTTTACTGAGAAAAAGAGAATCGATCTAACCTGCATTGATCAGAGAGGGAGCCAGTTCTTATGCGCTCTCTCAGTCATACTTTGATTTACTCTGGCTTGTGTTTCCTGTTATGCTCAAGTCTGGTCCTGATTTTTAATGTCACAAAACCAGATTCCAACTGGCAAAGAAGATCATGTGATTTGGAAATTTCACCCTTTAACTTTGCAGTATAGATACCACCAGGTGCTGCACTAAGCCATTCAGAGGAGAACATCTCATTGTTCATAGTCAGTGCAGTAGTTGGCAAACTACATTTGGTTTTATCACCTGTAGAACTACTGAGGAATAAAATCCCCCCGTTTCCCTGATCCTAACCCTCAGAAATGGAAATTGGAAGCATCAAGTATCAGATGGCACGGTGACTCAGTGGTTAGCACTGCCGCCTCACAGTGCCAGGGACATGGGTTTGATTCTACCCTCAGGTGACTGTCTGTGCGGAGTTTGCACATTCTCCTCGTGTCTGCATGGGTTTCCTCCGGGTGCTCCGGTTTCCTCCCACAGTCCAAAGATGTGCAGGTTTGGGTGGATTGGCCATGCTACATTGCCCATAGTGTCCAGTGATATGCAAGCTGGGTGGGATAGCCACGGGAAGTGCAGGATTACACGGACAGGGTAGATGAGTGGGTCTGGGTAGGATGCCCTCTGGAGAGTTGATGTGGATTTGATGGGCCAAATGGCCTGCTTCCACACTGTAGGCATTCTATGAGTGCAGATAGTTGGTTGAGAAGAGAATTAACCTTGACTATGATGCCCAATGCAGTTGAACAGCCTAACAATGCTTGCTGTCTTTGGAAATTGGCCACACAATTGGGACAGTGGGGGAGATCAGTACCTCAAACCAGACCTCATAAATGGCCAGCTCCTTTGGAAGATGAGAAGAAAATTAGTGAAAAGGTGTGTTTGACCATTTAAAAATATAACTTCTTTGGATTTTCTTTTTTAAACAGACAATCCACATTGCCATTGTGTGTGCAGGATACAATGCAAGCCGCGATGTTGTGACCCTTGTAAAGTCAGTTCTGTTTCACCGGTATGTATGCACTGTGCTCTATTTACAATAAGCTTCTTTCACTTCGAACAATTTCTCCTTTAACTCCTCTCACTTGCTCCAAGTCAAAGCTGTAGCCATCAGTAACCTGTATGGGTCCCAGTAACTCCTGTCTCTTTGTGGGGTATGTGGAACATTCCCATTCACTTGGGGCCTCCCCCTCTCTTTCCAATACGTCAATGATATCATTGGTGCTGCTTCCAGCTCTCAGAATTGTAGAGAAATTCCATTTGGCTTGTAATCTCCATCCTTATCTCACTTTTAGGTCAGGTCCACCTGGCTCCTCCCTTGCCTTCCTCGCCCTCCCTTGTTTTCATTAGGCTAGCCACCAATATCCATTACATACCCATTGACTCTCACAGTTACCGTGACCGTACTTCTTCACATCCTGCTTCGCGCAAAGATTCCATTCCATTCCCCGAGTTTCACCATCTCTGTCACATCTGTTCCGATGTTGCTACCTTCCACCAGAGTGATTCTGGCAGGTCTTCCTTTTTCCTTCATCCCAATGTGGTTGATGAGGCGCTCAGCCATCTCCAATCCATTTACCTAACTACTGCCTAACCCTTTCCCTTCCCTTCCCTCCAGAACATCAACAGGATTCGCCTTGTCCTCACTTTGCACCCTAGCAGCCTGTGCATTCAAATAATCATCCTTTGCCGTTCCCACACCTCCAGAAGGATGCCAGTCCCCATTGTGGTATTAAGCGATGATGCCCACTGCTGATCACCATGTGGTACCTGTGAGCAGCAGGGTACTGCCACTTCCTCTCTCTCATTTGACTGGGTCCAAGGGCCTATTTGGTTTGCAATGGTAAAGGGATAACCACCAGTGACTAATCAGATTGTGTAGTTTATTGCGTCACAGCAGTTAGATACAAGTTAGATTGGCTAGTTAGGTATTGTCACTGAGACTATTGGAAGACATAGATATCTATCTCCTGAAACTCCCAGTACCATTTTCTCAGTTTCCCCAATTGACAGTGTGTGACATCATCAGATTGGGTGGAGCTTAATGCAGTCTTTAACTTTAACCCTCTCAGAACCATTATCTTACATTACACTACCTGCAATCTTTGATACAACTAATAATTCCACCGTATGAGATAAGCTGCCATTTCTAAATGGTATGGAGTATTGAATTTATCCCACACAGAGACATGCATTACATACGCATAAAAGCACTACCTAGTCCCTTTATATTCATCCATCCAGAGACATCTTGTATTGCTTCATTACACCTTCCACTTTCTGTTTAATATCAAGATTATAGCTTCTAGGTAACACCATTGCAGGTGTGAGAAACCTAATACAATCAGTTTTAGAAAGTCTAAAATAAATTCAATTGGGTCAATGGGCTGAAGAGTGGCAGATGGAGTTTAATTTGGATAAATGCGATGTATTGCATTTTGGTGACCATGGGTAGTGTTGCAGAACAGAGAGACCTTTGTGTTACATGTAGACAGGGTGAATAAGAAGGCGTTTAGCGCACTTGCCTTCATTATTCAGACCATTGAGTTTAGGAGTTGGGACATTATGTTGAGGTTGTACAGGACGTTAATGAGGCCTTTTCTGGACCACTGTGTCCAGTTCTAGTCGCCCTGTTATAGGAAGGATATTATTAAGCTGGAGAGGGTTCAGGAAATATTTACCAAGCTATTGCCGGGAATGGAGGGTTTGAGTTAGGAGAGGCTGGATAGGCTGGGACTCTTTTCACTGGGGCATAGGAGGTTGCACATGACCTTTTAGAGGTTTATAAAATCATGAGGGGTGGAAATGAGCCAAATGGTAGGTGTCTTTTCCGTAGGGTGGGGGATTTCAAGACAAGGGGGCATATTTTTAAGTTGAGAGGAGAAAGATTTAAAGAAGACAAGGGGCAATTTTTTGTTTACAGAATAGTTTGTGTGTAGAATGAACTTCCGGAGGAGGTGTGGGTACAGTTACAATGTTTAAAAGACATTTGGATAAGTACATGAATAAGACATGTTTGGAGGGATATGGGCCAGGAGCAGGCAGGTGGGACTAGTTTAGTTTGGGATAGTGGTCGGCACGGACTGGTTGGACTGAAGTGTCTGTTTCTGTGCTGTATGACTGTGTGGCACCACAATTCCATTTATATAGCGCCTTTCCTAAGATCCAGCTATCCTGATGTTCTTCACATGAGGTACCATCACTGTTGTAATGTTGGAAGCATAACAATCAATTTGCACGCAGCAAGCTCCCATATATAGTAACTTGAACATGTCCAGATAATCTGTTTAGTTCTGCTGGTTAAGGGATAAATATTGGTGAGAATGACAGGGAGAACTGCACTACTTCCCTTTGAATAGCATGTGGGAATATTTATGCTCCTGCACAGGACTCGATGTGACCTTAAATTAATTTATCATCTAATAACAGCACCTGAGGCAATACAGCACTCCCTCAATGCAGCACTGTAGTATAAATCTGGATTATATTCTGAGATTCCTGAGTGGAACTCAATTCTGTGTAAGATTGGCTAAGCTGAGCGTGATATCAAGTCAGCCAAGGCTCATAACGCCTTTTACTGCTTGGATCTCATTACTGATATTGAAGAAATTTATAGTTCTGCTTTTTCTTAACCAGTTTACCCAAGCACTGTAGGAGGAGAGATCTTTGAATTAGGGTTGATAATGAGAAATGTGGCCAAATGCAAATTAGAGAGATCTTGCCAACACATAAGACACAACAGAAGAGAAAAATTGCAGTAATTACAAACTGGAGTTGGTTCAGAATACGTGAGGCTAAACCTAAACAAGCAAACAATTAAATAATCCCATAAACTAAGAGCAGCAGTGCTGTGGTGAGGGAAAAGACTAAGAGAAGCATAAAAGACATACTCGGTTTAGCTGCTGGAGCCAGAGTTTAAGTGAGAGACAACAAATAGCTCCACATCCTCAGAACCCCAGGGTTAACCAACTTGGTGAATACGCTCACTGACCAATATTGTGCAGGGGATTCAAAGAATGGTTTCTTAATTGTCTCTTGTTAATTAATGATGTATGACGCATGTTCAAAGACAGAATGTGATGTCTGAAAGGACAATGGAAGCAGATTCAACAGAGATTCCTAAAGCATGCTTGGTAGATCCTTGAAATGGAAAGAGCTGTGGTTCTCCAGGGAGAAAGCCAGGGAACAGGACTAATTAGAGAACTCTTTTAAATAGTCAGTACCAGCCCGATGGACTGAATGACCTCTTTCTGCACTGTTCGAATCCTTGATTCTATAACCTGCTAATAACCCATTTGTTATTCTTGAATTAACCAGTAGATGGACGGCCTGAAAGATAGTGTTCAATTTCAGCCTTAAACAGGATATTGGCTCTTACTTTTGCATCATCGTGGATTTCATCTGAAACCAGTCCTCCTGTTACTGTGCCAGACAAAATATGCCTCTACCTCCAGAAAGGCCCAAGGTCACTGAAATAACTCCACAGAGGCTGGTATCCCATTACCAAGTCACCCTTTGTTTACATGTGGAGAGCCCTTGACAATGAGCCAGCTCTCAGAGTGACCAGGATCTTTGACACTCCTGTTTATATCTTTCAGCTAGGGCTCTCTGATTGGACCAAGTTAACAGCCCCAATCAGGGAACTCATATTCTATGAGGTCCACCTAGCTAACCTTGTTACAATCACTACATTCACTGAAGGGCAATAAAAGGCAATTTGTTGTTGGGGTGTGAACAATTTGATCATACAATGCCTATCTGGCCTCAAAGTACCTCCTTGCTGCAGACAACAGATGTCTTGACTGAACAGAAATGATATACCTAGAGGATAATTATGTTATGAAAGATTAGAAAGCCCTTTTTGGTTGATGGGATGGTGGAAGGTTCTGTTCTGTCTCAAGTCTCTGTTTGCTAAAATACATACAAAAACTTTGTAAGCATATAAAACACGGAGGCTAACCTGTGTACTGATAATACTCAAACAGCTTCTTTCCAAAGTCACAGATAAGCATCTCAATGCATTCGATTTTCTTTGCAGGCCTTGCAGTTTCTCTGCTGAAAAATTCATAGGCTCTGTGGCCTTGTTATCATGAGGAGAAAAAATTTACATTGCAGCCTGCTCGTAACTCAAGTCCAGCAAAATTCCATTGTAAAGCCACAATGTTTAATGCATAAATCACACCAGGCTATAACATCCAGACCGCGGAGCTGTATAAGTGTTGTTTGCATTCAGAGAGCTTACAGATGCTGTCTGATAGGATTTCACACAGAGGTAATGCTGGGCTTGTCAAACTTAAGATCACTTTGGTTGGAGAATGCTTGATAAGGCATCCCGGTTTCAAAACTCAACATGCCTTTACTTACATGAAATACTGTTGGGTCGTCAATGACAGCAAATCTCCCTTGATTTAAGGATACCGCCCACTCGTGGCCACATGTTTTTGCCATGGAGCATCATGTGACTAAATAGGCCCATTCTTAACTCTTTGGGCATGTGAGGCAGGGTGTGTGATTCAATGTAGGAAGTGTTCCTTTTTCTTTCCTACAATGTCACCTTTATGCTTTGACATTAAGGCATTAGGACTTGAAACACAATGCAGCTGGGGTCAAAGGTCACAAACCGCGCCATCATTAATGCTGTCAAGCCAAATCACATGGTGTGTGAGGTCCCTCGCCAGCAGTGCCCTCATTGCTGGTTGAGTTTGTTGAGTCATCGATTGAGATTCTCACCCTCCAGTTTCAACCTCAGTACCAAATTGTTTACTGTAGGGCAATGGCAGGCAGTTTGCTGTTGTCCTTTGGCCTTCTGGGTAATGGTGATGGATGTTATCGTGGATTTTACTGCCAATCACGAGCATACTGCAAGTCATCTGTGGGTGGATGCGGAGTACGGTGACGGTGCTGTTGTGCAAACTTAGCCAAGGCTGTTCCTTGTGAGTCAGAAGAAGGTTGTGAGTTCAAACTTTATCCCTGAGCTGAGACTTCATTGCAGCACTGCGGAAATGCTGCAATGTCGAATATTTGACTGAACCTTTAAGTTGAAGCCTCATCTGCTCTCTCAATAAAACTCTCAGGGCAGTGTTTGAAAGGCAGCAGGTGATGTGAGATGGGAATATGACTGATTCATTTCGTACCCATCCTAAGCTTACTGAGGCCCATTGTAAACTTTGTCCTGGAAAGCCAGGATTGTTAAAGTGCAGAAGGTACTCACTCTGCCAGCCGGAGGTCTATGCCAGTTCACTGAGTGAAGAGTGCATGTGCTGTCATTTCCCTGCCTTTTCTTCATCCCCAGATAACAATCCAATTCACTCCTTTGTGTCTCCACTAGCCTCTTAGACAGCACATTCCTGAAGCCAACCACTCGCTGCGTGGCAAAACATTTCCAGCCCTAGCTTCTTTCCTCAGCATTTTAAATCAGCATCCTTTGGTTATTTGGTCCTTCCATCAATAGGATCATTTTTGTCCAATTACTCTCACTATTTTGACTTCCTCGATCAAACCTTTCCTCAAACTCTTCCTTCTTCAATCTATCTACACAAGTTTTTCTTTTTCTATTCATTCATGGAATGAGGGCATCACTGGATAGATGGCATTTATTGCCCATCCCTAACTACCCAGAGGGCAGTTAAGAGTCAACTGCATTGCAGTAGGTCTGGAGTCACATGTAGGCCAGACCAGGTCAGGATGGCAGTTTCCTTCCCTAAAGGGCATTAGTAAACCTGATGGGTTTTTCCGACGATCAGCAATATTTTCATGGTCATCATTAAATTCTTAATTCCAGATTTTTATTAAATTCAAATTCCACCATCTGCCTTGGCGGGATTCAAACCTAGTCCCCAGAATACTATCTTAGTCTGTAGATTAACAGTCCAGTGATAAGACCATGGGGCTATCGCCTCTCCAGAGCCATTCTTGAAGGCTTTTGTTCACCCTCTTGAAAGACTTCACATCCTTTTCTTAAGTAAGGTGCGTGTTTAAGGGATTGGTTCTGAAAGGCTTAATGTTCGAGCCTGTGTAAAGCATCTTCCAATCTGATGGTGTTATGAGGAATTTGGTGTGAAGTTACAGAATGTCTTTGGACCTTGTGGAGTGAAAACCTGTATCAATAGCCTGAGGAACAAAATCTAACTTAACTGACATAACTCCTATCCGATTGCTATCATATCTTACGTGAGAAGTAGGTTATTGTGAGAGGCGCTTCTTATTAAGACTCACGAGTGTTTTTTTGCCCAACTACTGTAAACCAAATAGACCTTAGGCACAGCCAAGGATGAGGATGATGACCGCAACTTACCCCAGCCACAAGTTGGTAGTGGTTGGCTTTGCTACACACCTGGTAGGGCCTAGAATTAGTCAGAAAACTCCAGCTGAGGCCAGAGCACTGGTTTGTACAAGTTTAACTCCTTGCTTGTGTGCTTTCTGTTATTTTTAATAAAGCCTAGAAGGTATTTTCTATATCAACCTGTTCTGAGATGTTATTACACTGGTGCAGGTGGGACTTGAACCTCGACCTGCTGGCTCAGAGATAAAGCAGGGAGTACTTTACACTTTATTAACCGTGCTGTCAACCTGTTCTGTCACCTTCAGTGACTTCTGTCCATATGCCTCCAGGTCCACTGCTCCTGTATTCCCTTTAGAGTTGTGCTGAATGTTTATATCGTCTCTATGTTCTTTCCAATTCACACTTCACAGCACAGAATTTCATTTGCCACTTGTCTGCTCATTGCACAAGATTGTCCCATGTTGTACACTGTCCTCACTGTTAACAATGCTTCCAATTTTTTTTTATCCTCCACCAGTTTTGAAATTACACGAAGTTATAGGCCATTAATAAATGTGAGGGAAAACTAGTGTCCTGGGGAACTGGAGAATTGCCATGCAACCCCTCTAGCCCAGAGAACATCTATTAACCACTATTCTCAGTTTCCTGTCACTTGTCCAATTTCACATACACATTGCTGCTGTCCTTTTGATTCCATGAGTTCTTTAAGTATTTCCCGGAGCCATTTCTGAAATAGAAGCATCCAGGTTGAAGCAGTTTCTCGATTCCTTCATTCAAGATTGCAGGCCTTCCACTGAGACTGCAGAATTAGAACGTGACACAAGTGAGCTAGGTCCAGTTCCAAATTGGAAGTCATTATTAATTGTCACAGTGTGCCTTTTATTTTAACCAATGCTTCCCCAACGTAGCTTCCTTGGCTCCTGTAAGGCAGGTCGGAAATCCAGCCAACTTCTGCAGAGGATTTATTTCCTTAGGTGCTTGCCCTTAATGTTGGCATTTGGGATTTAATATTTCCTGAAGGGAGGGAGACAACTGTGTCGCGATTAATTCACCTTTCTGCCCCAAGAATCAGTTCATCCATCTCTTCGAGAACCTTGCACCAGGAGAAAGAGAGTTAACTTCACCCTCTCGATCCCCACCTTCCAAATTAAAATACCTCTCCTATATCACAACGGGACGACACTTTCAGGCTGCAGAGTGCTTTGAGACGCCTGATGCTTGTGAACATGGCAATTTAAAAGCAACTCTTAATTTCAAATGAATTGAAAACGGGCATAAACTCCGGTTTTTTTTCTGATGAAGGGTTTAGGCCCGAAACGTCAAGTTTTCCTGCTCCTATGATGCTGCTTGACCTGCTGTGTTCATCCAGCCCCATGCTTGTTATCTCATAAACTCCGGTGCACCAGCTTCGTATCAGCAGTTTTCTCCGCAGCAATCAAGGTGATGCTGCTTGCAGTTGAATAGAGTACATGGCGACAATCATGAACAGTGGCCATTAGTCTCCCAATGGAGTTGTAATTGGCTTCAGTCAGCAGTGAGTGTAAGCCTCTGGTTGTTGAGGGCTTTCCCACATAAATGCTGTTGCCAAAAGATGTTGGTTTTCATGCTAATGTTGCAATTGCAGGGCTGCAAGGTGTGTGCACGATGTGGGGGCTGAAGCATTGGAGCGAGGTTTGCACTATTTTTTCTTTATTCATTCACGGGATGAGGGCGTCTCTGGCCAGGCAGCATTTATTGCCCATCCCTAACTGCCCAGTTAAGAGTCAACCACATTGCTGTGGGTCTGGAGTCACATGTAGGCCAGACCAGGTGAGGGTGGCAGATTTCCTTCTCTAAAGGAGTGACCTAGATGGGGTTTTCCTCAACAATCAACAACAGATTCACGGGCATCATTAGATTCTTAATTCCAGATATTTATTGAATTCAGATTCTACCATCTGCCCTGGCAGGATTCGAACCCGGGTCCTCAGAACATGATCTGGATCTCTGAGTTAACAAGCAGTGGTAGTACCGCTAGGCCATTGCCTCCCACGTGAGCTCAATCATCCTCAATTCAAGCCTTAGGAGCAGAATGATAGAGGAGCAAGCAATTTCTTGGCTACCTCAAAGTCAGCAAAACGAAGGAGCTGCTCATCGACTTCAGAAAACAGGGTCCGCTGCTGCCAGCCCCGAATGCCAGGAGGACCAACCTTGTTGACGCTGCCTTCAGTTGCCAGGCGAAGCTGCCGCAGCTGACACTCTGCAAGGCTCGCTTTCATCGCCATTACAATGCTGCCGATTAACCCGCCACATCAAAGAAAAATAAAACGTAAAATGGAAAAAAAGAAAAGTAAACGAAAGAGAGGAAATAAACGGAAAGAAAACGAAACGGGTGGGAGCAGATGAGCCCTGGTCAAGAGCCCTCACCCAGTCCTAAACCTAACCTCTTCCCTAATATGAGGTTCTTCTGATTGATGTAAAATATCATGAGCTGTGAAAACCTATATGAGAAATACATGAATTGATGAGGGTGCATAATTAGTTATTACAATTGAATTGCAAAAATACGTGTTTGAGATGAAGGAAAATTGATTTTTTCCCTTTATTGCATTGACACTGCAGGCTGCCCGCCAAGGGTGCAGAATCTGGTGTTTATCCTGGGGCAGCTCTGATAAAGTAGATGCCTGTCAACTGGACAGGTTCAAAATTAGGTTTTGAGTTGGTAAAACAGACCAGCAAAGAGAGTTGGTACAAATAAGGAAGCCTGCTTTGTGCAAGTCACTGTATTTTTCAGTCCGCAAAAGAGTCCAGACATTTCTGGTCACTGCCTTGTGTCATTTTGAATGCTGACCCCTGTGTGGGGGGCAGGGGGTGTCGGTGTGTGTTGGGATGTGTGGGTGGTTGTCTGTGGGGATGTGGGTGTATTTGTGTGTGTGTGTGTTGGGGGGTGGGGTAGGTGTGGTGGCCATTCCTCCAGGTGACTTTCCCACCATCCATCCCTGAAACTAGGTGCAACTTAGTGGATGACAGCAGAGGAGGTTTGCAGTGGTTCTGCCACTTGATAGCTTGCTCAGGGCTTCAGCCGTGGTGGGGCGTGTGGGTGCCAGGTGGTGGATTATTGGTAGCTGCTCCCCTTTCCCAACTGGTAGGCCCTTTATCATGCCCCTTCCCCCTCCACCCGAGCCTGTTTGCCCCACCTACCCAACCACTCTCACCCATTGGCTTTTGGTCTTCCTCCTTCAGGACCATAGGACGTGATAGCACTAGGGCCTGAGAGCTACTGACCACAGCTCAGGGGAAATCACAAAAGTTCTTAGCTACCACTTGCCTCCATCAGTGTGTTCGGGTGTTGAAGATAACTTCAACATCTGAAGTTATTAGATAACTGTTGATAACCTGACTCCCTGTCCTGTCAATTGTCAGACTAGTCTTCAACATTACATGTCTATTCAGCTGTTCTTGTTGCTTGGAGAGAGGCACTGGTGGTGATTGTGGAAAGGCCTAACAAACTGTTTCTGCTGATCCTAATAATGTCAAACGAAAATACATGAAGAGTCAAAAATTTCCTGGGTGCCATCTTGGGTGGCAGCTCTCAACTCTTGATCTGTGTCAAATCCCCCAGAGGCTTCAGTGTGGAATCCAGACTGTCCAGTGCAATAGGGAGAGCAGCAGGGAGAGAAATGTTAAATAAGGCCCAATCTGTGCTGTCCTGGTGGATTTGCTGATTGCCTGGGGTCTTTTTTGAAGAGCAGGGGAAATCTTTCCAAGAGCCTGACTGCAGGTCATCTCTCGATCAAAATCATACTTTCTGGGAGCTTTCTGTGTGCACATTGAGAGCCACATTTCACCATGCTACAAAGACTACATGATAACAGTACTTCAGCTCAAAATGCTTGGAGACTGCTTGGATGTCTCCAGGTGGTGTCAGACGCTACATAAATGCAATCCTTTCTTTCCTATCTTGTACCAAATAAACCAGAGTGACCAACTGAAAACTGATGAGAGTACCCTTTCAGGCGTTCCAATTTTGGTGGCTGAGAAATGCAGACGAGCACATTATACTTACGCTTCTGTGTTGTATTTTCACAGGCGAAACCCATTGCACTTCCATTTCATCACCGACGCCATTGCCAAGCAAATCCTGGGCCATCTCTTTGAGACATGGATGGTTCCTGCAGTGACGGTCAACTTTTATGATGCTGACGAATTGAAGGTCAGAGATTTATTTATTATTTTCGGCTTCCAACTTTTCCCTGGCCCACACCCCTCCACTCCTCAACCTCATTACCCTCACAATAATGGGTTATCCCCCCAACTTCATTTCATAGGATTGAACTGGGAGTGAGAACAGATCCTGTGCCAACTCAGAACATCCTTAGTCCCAGCAGTTGTGAGTTGAACTTTTGCAAAATGAAGCTCTACTTAGATCCCAGATGGTGTGACTATGATCAGTTCTGGGCACCACACTTGAGGGTCAGTTCTGGGCACCACATTTGACTGTCAGTTCTGGGCACAAAGCTTGAGGATCAGTCCTGGGCACCACACTTGAGGGTCAGTTCTGGGCACAAAGCTTGAGGATCAGTCCTGGGCACCATGCTTGAGGGTCAGTTCTGGGGACAACGCTTGAGGGTCAGGTCTGGGCACCACGCTTGAGGATCAGTCCTGGGCACCACGCTTGAGGGTGGCATGGTAGCTCAGTGGTTAGCACTGCTGCCTCACAGCACCAAAGACCCAAGTTCGATTCCACCCTTGGGCAGCTATCTGTGTGGAGTTTGCACATTCTCCCCATGTCTGCGTGGGTTTCCTCCGGGCACTCCAGTTTCATCCCACAGGCCAAAGATGTGCAGGTTAGGGTGGATTGGCCATGCTAAATTACCCATAGTGTTTAGGGATGTGCAGGCTGGATGAATTAGCCATGGGAAATGCAGGGTTACAGGGGTGTGGGTCTGGGTGGGATGCTCTTTTGAAGGTTAGTGTGGACTTAATGGGCCAAATAGCTTGCTTCCACACTGTACGGATTCTGTTATGATTGAGGAAGGAGAGTTTACAATGGGGTTACTATGTCAAGATCTTCTGGATAGATTTAGCTTTGTAGTTATTTTTATATCAACCTGTTCTGGCACATTATGACACACATCTGGAGCAGCTAGGACTTGAACCTGGGTCTCCTGCCTCAGAGGTAGGGACACTACCACTGCACCGTAAGAGCCCATGGCCTTAAGCGACTGTCTCAGACAGAGCTGACTCACGGAGTATTTAACCTGAGGGCAGGCTTAACTCGTATTCTCTTGGAAACGGGTGAAGCAGGAATGATCCAAATGCTTAAAATAGTCAATAGGCTCAATAAAGAAACAATTGCACTAATGGGAGAGGTCACATGGAAGGAGAGTCTTTAAAATTATCAAGGCCCGTTAAGGGGGTTACCACAATGTAGTTCTAAACACAAAGTTGAATGGAAATCTGGAATTCCCTTCCCTAGCCTTAGCTGGGGATCAACTGAAAATGCTAAAACTGAGGTTGATCAAATTTTTTCTCAAGCATAAGTATCTCAGGATGATGGAACCAAGGTGGAGTGAGGCAAGAGATCTGCTGCGATCTCACTGAATGGTGGAGCAGGCTCGAGGGGCTGAATGGCCTCCTGATGCTGTTATGCACAAACATTGTTCTGCAGTTTTGTTATGAACAGCCGTTTTTGGAATGCTATGACACCAAATGTGGATGCACAGATCTGTTTCTGCACTTGTCCATTCAGCATGAGTGTGAAAGCAGTTGTCACATGAAGGCAGGGCATGAGAATAGAGGGCTAAGCAACTCAGTACTTGTGTTACAGTAAAGGTACTGCCAATACGTAAGTTTGAAAAACATTCTGTAAACTTAGAATCACAGAGTCATACAGCACAAAAACAGACCCTTCGGTCCAACCAATCCGTGCCGACCATAATCCCAAACTAAACCAGCCCCACCTGCCTGTGCTTGGCCCATATGCCTCCAAACATTTCCTATTCATGTACTTATCCAAATGTCTTTTAAACGTTGTACCTGTACACACAGCCTCCACTTTCTCTGGAAGTTCATTCCACACACAAACCATTCTCTGTGTAAAAAAATTGCGCCTCGTGTCTTTTTTAAATCTTTCTCCTCTCTCCTTAAAAATACACCCCCTTGTCTAAACATTCCCCACCATAGAGAAAAGACACCTACCACTCACCTTGTCTATACCCCTCATGATTTTATAAACCTCTATAAGGTCATCCCTCAACCTCTTACGCTCCAGTGAAAAAAGTCCCAGCCTATCCAGCCTCTCCTTATAACTCAAACCCTCCATTCCTGGCAACATCCTGGCCAATCTTTTCTGAACCCTCTCCAGCTTAGTAATATCCTTCCTATAACAGGGAGACCAGAACCGGACACAGTACTCTTTCACCGCAGGGCAAAGAATAAAATGTGGAGCGGTGTCAAATCTCAGAGAGGCCAATATTTTACAGTCAGGACCACTTCCTTCCTAGGACGTGGGCGACCCTGACAAAGCAATATCATTAATGAGTTTCCAGGCAACTGGAGCAGCAAATTTATTGAGGGCCATGGACCAGTGCAGAGGTAGAGGAGATGTTAAGTGAAACATGGTTAAAACTTAACAGAAATTGCTGTTCAGCTCAGTGATGCAGATAAAGTTGTTATACTCCATCTGAGCCTCCTCCCATTCCCTCTTTAAGCACAGTAACTTTGATAGTAATGGTGCCTTAGGTTGAGTCAGCACTTGAGGTTGTATGAGGAGATTACTTCAAGCCCTTGAATCCCAGGGGCATTACGATGCAGCGAATAGAGCTGATACCATCGTTCCTGTTCTCTTAACCTGTCCGGACAGGTTAATTAAAAATAATTCATACATGGGTCATGCAGTGAAGTGGTAATATTCCTACCTCTGGGGCAAGAGGCCCAGGTTCAAGTTTCACCTGCTCCAGAGGTGTCAGAACAGGATGATTAATATCTATACACAACGAATGCACTTGTTCTAAACCCTGGTGCTGATAGAATTGCTAAGGAGTGTTTTCAGTCATTGATGCAAGCTTAAAATCAAATCAAATTTAAACCAGTTTGAATTTACATTCCAGCCAGAAGTATCGTGGATTCCAAACAAGCATTACTCAGGGATATACGGACTAATGAAACTGGTTCTCACCAAGACTCTGCCTGCTTCCCTGGAACGGGTCATTGTCCTTGATACAGATATCACCTTTGCAACGGACATCGCAGAACTTTGGGCTGTACTTCACAAGTTCAAAGGTAGTGTGTGTGTGTGTGTGGTGTGTGTGTGTCTCCTTTCACTGCTCCCCTACTTCACAAATTCATAAGTCAAATTGTTTTGAGATACCAATTGGAAGCTTTTGTGCCTCACCTTGGAGAGAATGAATGGAGAACTACAGTTCACAATCTGTTCACTGTGAAAATGTCCCCACTCTGAAACTCAGAGCATTCTGTGTGATGTCTAGCCGTGCACTCCATGCGGTTTTGGTCATCACAGCCAGGTCAGAGGCCGTGAGACTACAATCGACCAGCAAAAAAGTAAACTCAGTTTTTCGTCATCCCTTATCGGACATGAATGGATGCTGGGTTGAGGATAGGAACTTAAATTATGAAGCACAAAATAGTCAAAAGCCTCTAAAAATTGTTTTATAGGCTTCCACATTAGGAATGAACTGCACTTCAGTGGGTGGAAGGGAAAGAGGATTGTAAAGAACTTTCACCCTGAAGGGATTTGTAGAACATCTCACATTTATATCGTAGCTTGGAGATGTAAAATGTCTGAAGATGTTTCAACAAAGTATAAGTAGACAAAAGTAAGCCAAAGAGATAGGATTTAAGGAGCTTCTCAAAGAGAGGAGAGGGAGTGTGATAACACTACAAGGCCTATGGGGTAACACTAACTAATTCCCTCATGGAGTTCATTGACTATGAATTCCCTTGGTAACAGACAGTAGCCTGCCCCGTTGGAACTCATCACCTGAGTCCTTTAGAAAGCAGACTGAGGGTTGACTCTGCAGAACTGTCTGTCCCAAGTTGAGACTAGCCTATGAACGTCACAAGTAGTGGCTCTATTTTGACGTTCAACTATAAATGGTGTTCCTTTCCAGTCAGAAATCCTGAGTTATTGCATCGGTGACGAGGGCAAAGCAAAGTTTTGGACAGCCTTGCCTTTCAACAAACCCAATCGGAGAGTGATAGGGAAATATTACAAATGCTGCCATTTGGGAAAGAGGATCCTTATGATGTGGGTGTGGAGGATCGGCCCCTGTACGCTGAAAGAATGAGATACATTTTTTCAGGCAAATGGGATGAAAGGGTATTACAATCAGTACGTCATTCTCCTGACCATTTGTGGGGCCCCACATTTCAGCATCATGGAGAGTTTAACCGACACAGCAAATCCAGGGTTTAAACCTGCGACAAACAGATAGATATGGTCGTGGACCTCCCAACTCCAAACCAGCTGTTATATTGCAGCATTACAGGTTTAACACAGCAAATCGACTTCCTGGGGAACCAGTCACTGAATTTGTGATGAGACTGTGGAAATTGGTTCAACACTGTGAGTACAGGTCAGGAGGTTGGGAAATGTGAAGCGATTGCTTGGTTTGTGGAATTAATGATATAGCCACCCAAGGAAGCTACTGACTAAACTATTTCTGGACCTCAAGACAGCCATTGAATTGACCCTCTCCCAATAAAAAAAAAGGGTCTCTGGACTTTCAGGGGTCCATAGACAGTCCTGTCCTCAAACTTGGGCTAACACTATACTGCAGAACCAAGTCCCCGGTGGATAATACTCACAGTCCCTGTTTGCTGCCAGGGAAAGGCGATTGGAGACAGAGGCTGCAAGGTTCCAGAACTGGATTGAAAGTTTCTTCACAATACAGTAAGGAATAAGAAGATCTACACCGCTCTTGTGGTCATGGAGTTCACCCCAGACAGGGCGACCGAAACAAGTGAAATATGTCCCACCCAAACCGAAGGGTGAAGCCACCTCAGGGCAGGTCTTTACAAATAAATCAGCCCGAGGATGAGGAAGTGATGCAGCCAACTCACACCATTGGTGCCGAAGGGGCACCAGTTAGATAAAACTCCAGGTAAATGGCCACCCCCTACTCACAGGTACTGCTGTATCTATTGCTGGGGAGAAAACCTTCAGGAAACTCTGACGGGGGCATCTTGCATTTAATCCTGCGAGACACCAAGGCTAGATTGGCCTCATACACTGGGGAGCCCTTACGTATTATTGGGACCAGTTATGCAGGGGTGTCAGGCAGCCCGACTCCCCTCAGTGGGGGAGCAAAGGTCAGGTCCCAACCTTTTGGGAAGGGACAAGCTGCAGAAAATCCACCTGGATTGGCAACAGATCTTTAAAATTGGTTCTGGCGATCTGTACGAAGTCATTGGAAAATGACCTGAAGTGTTGCAAGAGGGCCTCAGGGAGGAAAAAGGCACCAGGGCAAAGATCTCTGTAGACCCAGTGGCCTGATCTAAATACTTTAAGGCATGGTCAACCCCCGTGCTGTACACACCAAAGCAGAGGCTGAATTGGAATGTCTAGAGGAATCGTGAGGAATATTGGTGCAGCACAGTGGCTCAGTGGTTAGCACTGCTGCCTCACAGCACCAGGGACCCAGGTTCAGTTCCACCCTCGGGCAACTGTCTGTGTGGAGTTTGCACGTTCTCCCTGTGCCTGTGTGGGTTTCCTCTGGGTGCTCTGGTTTCTTCCCACAGTCCAAAGATGTGCAGATTAGGTAGATTGGCCATGCTAAATTGCCTGTAGTGCTCAGGGGTCTGTGGGTTATAGGGGATGGGTCTGGGGCAGTGTGGACTTGTTGGGCCTAAGGGCCTGTTTTCACACTGTAGGGATTCTATGATCATACGCCCAGAACAATTTGCCACAAGAGGAAAGACTTGGAAAATGTTAAACAATGACTACTGTTGACAAATATTTTGGCTCATTATGACCCCCACTCATTGTAGCTTGCAACGCCTCCCCCTCTATGAGATTGGGGGTATTATCATACTGTTGGGATGATGGGATAGAATGTCCAATCACGTATGGGTCTCAAACTCTGGCACAGGCAGAAAGAAGGTTTAGAATGGTAGTCATGATGAAAAAGTCCCACCTGTTTGTCTACAGCTGGCATTTCATCTTAGCAACTGCTCATAAACCTCTAATGTTCCTCTTCAAGGAAGACAAGGCGATTCCTCCCATCACATCAACTTGGATCCAGTGCTGGACTCTGCTATGAGGTGTTCATGAATGCACCTCAAAACAAAGTCCAGAGAGACATGTAGCCAATGGGGATGCCTTGAGCCACTTGTTACTACCCACCGGCCTACCTTCATCTCCAAAGATGGATGAAGTTATCATGGCTTTGAATAAAATGGACACTTTAACACTGCCAACCAAATCCAGACTTGGACCCAAAAGCGCCCTATGTTGGCAAAGCTATGTCATATCGTCCTAAGTGGTGGACCACAAGGACGTCCTGTGGAAAAGTTTAAACCCTATATCTCAAAATATCAGGAGTTGAGCAGAGAAAATGGCAGTATCTTGTGGGGAGCCTGTGTGGTTGTCCCATGCCCCGGCTAGCAACCGATCCTTGAAGAGTTACACAATGAACACACAGGAATTTCTGACATGCAGATGGTCCCAAGGAGCTATGTTTCGTGGCGTAGAAGTAGATATTGAAAACCTGGCCAACCAGTGCAAAACCTGCCAGGAAGACCAGAAGGCTGCAACTGCTTTATTAGACCCATGGGAATGGCTGAGGAGACCCTGGGTGTGAGTACATGCAGATTTCACAGGACCATTTGTAGCTGTCCGAACTCAATTCTTATCGATGCCCATTCAAAATGGATCATCGTGCACTGAATGGCCTCTACTCCCCGTACAACACCATAGAAAAACTGCCAGTCCTTTAGGATATAATCCAAGGTCCCTGTCACAGAGAGTGGGACCCCTTTCCCCGGTGGGCGGTTTCGGACCTTTCGAAAGACAAACAGGGTAAGGTATAACTGGCCAGCACCCTACCATCCATCCTCAAACGATCTGGCTGAGCCAGCAGTCCAGTTATTCAAAAAATAGAAAGAGATAGCAAACCAGGAAATCTGGAAATGTAGCTTGAACATTTCCTCTTCGTCTGTGTGATGATGGGACGAACCCCGATGGAAGAATTGGTTGGCCGATGCCTTCAGATTAGACTTAGCCTGACTTTCCCAAGCAGACTCAGGTCTTTGAGGTGCAGTGGAAGTGTGCTTACCTCTGAGCGTGAAGGCCCAGGTTCAGGTCCCACCTGCTCCAGAGGTTTGTCATGACAGTTTGGGGGCATCTGGGTAGGTCAGTCCGTATGGCATTAGGTTTTGAATCTGGCGGTCTACTGTTCAAGTCCCTCTCTGTGTGCTGCTTTGGCCTCTGTTTGCTCTATTCATTTACAAGGATAATTAAGTGAAGAAATCAACTCCCCAAAGGGAGCTTCAGAAAGTGTTTGTTCGACTTGCAAACATGACCCTCAAAATTCCACTATTCCCCTTGTTTTTATTCAATTTGAAACTGGGGTTATTTACTAGTGGTAGTTAATAGATGAAAAAAGTACCACGGTGATTTGGTGATGGGGATGAAAAAAATTCAACTGTGTGATAACATTTCTGGATTTTAAAAAAAAGTGATAAAGTAGACGCAGGGATGGGTCTGCAGATCTGTCTCTCCCACGCTGGGACTAACCTCTGCATGCCACATGTATTGGCTCTGTTCTGGTATTTAACAACCAATGATGTTCCTTTCCAGTTTTTACAGGGAGGTAGAAACCAGGAGTGGTTTAAGGAGAGAATTCCAGCACTCAGGGACGAGCTGAACAAAGATACAGTCACAGATAGTGGAGCAAAACATGTGGGAGACACAGCGTGTCAGGGGAGCACAGCAATTTCAGTGATGGAGCCTTTTAAACTAAGCCAGTACTTTCTAACCCAGTTAAATTTTATGAATAATCCATCCTTTTATTGCTTTGCAATGAAAAGAAAATTGAACAACTTTACGGTTCTCAATGATTTGTAATGCCAGTTACCCTAAGAGAGGCACAATCAAGTAGGAAAAGTGATAATTGATTGTTGACTGAAGCTTCCCAGCTGGTTTGAAATACCGAGCAACAAATGTTGACCTAATGTAAGGATGCTCTTTGTCGGTACTTAACTACATGTAATTCTAAAGAATATGAAGAGATTAGAGATGCTGCAATTATTATCCTTAGAGGAAAGGAGATAAAGAGTAGTTCTGATGGACATGTTTACAATCAGGTACAGTAGACCGAGTAAATAGAAAGAAACCGTTTCCAAAAGCTTGATAATCAGAGGCAACAGACTTAAAGCAATTGATAAAAGAACCAGTGGCAACATGTGGGGAGAAAGCTTTTTTTTTATCTAAACGCATGTTTTGAATTTACAATAAGCCACCTGAAAGGAAGGTAGTGGAAAACAAAAGCAACAGGGCCTACAAAAACTGGAATGGACGAATATTTGATGAAGGCATGCATTTGTGGATGATTCATAAAATTTAACAGTAACTGGGTTAGAAAGTACTGGCTTAGTTTAAAAGGCTCCATCACTGAAATTGCTGTGTTCCCCTGACACGCTGCGTCTCCCACATATTTTGGCTCCTGTATGTATCGAATTGAATTAGCGTTACGGTCACATATGCAAATGAGTACAGTGAAAAGCTTACAAGTTGCCACACTACAGCGTCATCTTAGGTACACAGGTACAGATTTGTAAGAACAAATTCTTAGGGAAGAAAAGAATTAGAAAAATAAAAAGTCTAGCATTTAGAAAGACTGGCTGCCACATTATAATTGAAGTGGTCATCGAAAGAGCAGGTACAGACTTCATGGGTTGAGCGATCGTATGTATCCCACGATTCCATGGGTTCTACGATGTCAAGTCGGCCTACTTTTGTATTGAGGGGGTTCGGGGTAGAAAAGTTACAGGGCCTATGGCTTAGAAATGGGAGGAATTCACACAAAGGGCTGTAAATATAAAAAAGTTAAAGACTTGCATTTCTATTAAATCTTTCGCCCTGCCGTTTTGATCTGGGATTTTACCTCCTGCAGGGTATTTGGGTCTGATGGCCAGTATCTATGTTAATTCCTGTAACATAAAGACTAGAACTGTGTAACATGGTATTGAATAATTCAACAGAGTTTTATTACAGCTCCTGGGATCTACATGTGTTACATCACTTTAGTGTCTGGGCTAATGCTAAACTATTTGGTTACAAACAGTAACATGTCATGCTACAAGTGGTCCCCATTAAGATGGGAGTCTGAGATCCTTATACCCTCAGGCCACATAACTATGATACAATGATGATTTCGTGAACATACCTCTTGAAGGTATACTAGTTATGAGGTATAACACAGTACCTTTCAAAGCCACTAGATATTCTAAAGGGCTTTATGAATGTTTTTAAAACACATTCAGTCTTGTAATTTACAGTGGTGCAGTGGTTATTTCTTTCAAAAATTATTGGTATTCACAAAGGAGAAGGACATGGTAGATGGCGAGTCTGAAAAGGAATGTGTTGATATTCTGGGGCATGTCACTATAATGAAGGAAGTGGTGATGTTTTGAAAACCATTAAGGTGGACAGGTCCCCAGAACTGATGGGATCTCTCTCAGAATGCTGAGGGAGGCAAGTGAGGAAATTACTGGGGCCTTGTGCTAAATCTTTGTATCTTCTTCAGTCACAGGAGAGATCCCAGAGGACTGGAGAATAGCCAATGTTGTTCCTTTGTTTAAGAAAGGCAACAGGGATAATCTGGCAAATTACATGATGATGAGTCTTATGTCAGTTGTAGGGAAATTATTTGAGAAAATTCCGAGGGCCAGGATTTATTCCTATTTGGAAAAATACAGACTTATTAGCAATAGACTTTGTGCGAGTAAAGTCGTTTTTCATAAACTCGATTGAGTTTTTGAGGAAGTGACAAAGATGATTGAGGGAAGGACAGTGGATATTGTCTGCCTGAACTTTAGTAAGATCTTTGACACAATCTATCATGGCAGGCTGATACAAATGGTGAAGCCACATGGGGGCTGGTGAGCTGTTGAGATGGATACAGAACTGGCTTAGTCATAGAAGACAGAGAGCAGCAGTGGGTGGGTTTGTTTTCTGATTGGAGATGTGTACCCGTGGTCTGCAGAGATCAGTGCTTGGGACCCCTATTGTTTGTAATTTTGTATATGATTTGGAGGAGAATGTAGGTGGTCTGATCAGTAAGTTTGCGTGTGACACAAAGATTGGGGAAGTTGCTGACAGTGAGGAGAATCGCCAGAGGAAAGAGCAGAATACAGACAGGCTGGTGATTTGGGTAGAGAAATGGCAGATGGAGTTTAATCCAGATAAATGTGAGGTGATGCGTTTGGAAGACCTAATGCAGGAGGGAAATATACAGCAAATGGCAGAACCCTGAGTAGCATCAACATACAGAGGAATCTTAGCATACAGGTCTGCAGTTCCCTGAAAGTGGCAACACAAGTGGATAAAGTGGTCAAGAAGGCATATGGCATGCTTATCTTCATCAGTCAGGGCACAGAGTAAAAAAATTGGCAAGTCATGTTGCAGCTGTATAGAACTTTAGGTGGGCCATATTTGGAAATAATGTGTACTGTTCTGGTTTCCACACTACCAGAGGATATGGATGGTATTGGAGATTGTACAGAAATTACTTACCAGGATATTACCTGGTTTGGAGGGTATAGCTATGAGGAGAAATCAAACAAACTTGGCTCGTTTTCACTTGAATGTCGAAGGATGAGGGGTGACCTGACAGAAGTTTATAAAATTACAAGTGGCATGGATAGAATGGATAGTCAGAGTCTTTTTCCCAGAGTGGAAATGTCAACTACTGGGCGGATAGGCTTCGGGTAAAAGGGGGCAAATTTAAAGAAGATGTGAGAGGCAGGTTTTTGACACAGAGGGTGGTGTGTACCTGGAATACGCTACCAGAAGAGTTGATGGGGATGGATACAATAGCAATGTTTAAGAGGCATTTTGACAGATATGCAAATAGGCAGCAATAGAGGGATACGGACTGTGTAGAGGTAGAAGGGTTTCAGTTTAGAAAGACTTCATGTGTTGGCGCAGTCTTGATGGGCCAAAGGGCCTGTACCTGTGCTGTGTTATTCTTTGTTCTTTGTTGGATTAGTAATCCAGACAACAGGACCTCGCCCCTCTCCGTGGCACTTTGAGAAGTTGCATTCAGGATATTTTTGTTTTTAAAATGGAAGTGCCAGTAAAAGTTAAATTGTCCTAAAACACTAATTGATTATTTTAGGAAGGCAACAAGTCCTTGCCCAGTCTAGACTGTGTGACTCCAGTCGCACACCATCATGGTTGACTGCTCTCTGAAGTGTCCAGGAGCAACATTCAACTCTGTCACATTGCTTCCAAGAACAGGATGGTCTACCACCAGTCCTGGTCTATGACTGCTGGCAATAGGCAAGAAATGTTGATCTTGTCACTGATGTCTAAATGCTCATTTTGGATTAAAGGAAAAACGGGGCCTAATTTATCGTGAGCGTTTGGGGCAGAGATGTTTAAGGAAGAGTTTAGTCACAATGTTTAGGAAGAGAATTGTCAAGTATTTGAAAGAGAGCTTTTACAAAATGGATAGGAGCATAAGACTGAAGTGAATGTCGAAGAGAGTGTTGATGTTATGAACTAAATAGCCTCTTTTTGCACTCTTCTTAATGGCTGTATAGCTTATTTAGAGTGAGCTACACACTTTACATTTTACAAAGTTGCATATTTAATATAACCCATTCCAACACAACAGTCTCCCTTTATTCATCAATGAAACTGTACTGGCTTGTGAATATTACTCGCAGTATCTTCCTGTAGCTGATGCCCTGTTGTAAGCTTCCTGAGAGAGAGGTGTGATTGACCGTGGAAGAAGGGAGGATGCTTCTCCGATACTTAGCCCAGTTGTCCATGGAGAAATGCGTTGCTGGTGTTTTGTCAAGGGGTGAATAATGGGCACCAACCTGGTGATGGCAGTTTACCTCCTCTGTGCTGAGAAAGAATGTGATGTGCCTTCATGGAGAAACCTGTTTTTTTGGGAAATCAGGAGTAATAGCCATGGAATATCTTTTGTTTTGGCCTCGCTCAGTTGTATCCCTGAGGATAATGAAACCAAGAGAGGTGCTTTAGCCTTCGTTCGACCTGAAGTTGTTCATAAATGTTTGGTTAAGTCTCATATAGTATTGCTCAAGCAGTAAACTGGCTCCAGATAGTCCCTGGAAAAATGGAGATAATTTGTTCGCTTTTATTCCAAGTGAAGGCCTGTCACCCACTCAATGCGCATCTCTCTCATGTGTTAATTTACCTGTTAAGGCATTTCACTGCGTTCTGCACACCTTCTCCTCACCGTACCCACTTTATATTTTCTCGTTTGTAGGTTATCACAAATAGTTAACTTTCCATAAGAATTTTTATATCCTACATTTGTGCCCCGGATTGCAGTTTTATTAGTTTACATTTATATCTCCAGTGGTTTTAGTGCACTTCTGGATTAGTAATCTGAGTTTAATTTAATATATGTGTAGCTGAATTTCTGCCCTCCCATCTCCTGTCTAAATAAAAATTTGGCCAACGCTGTCTAAGAGGAAGGAGTTTGTATTTGTGCAGTGTGTTGTGCGCCTATGGGATGTCCTGGATTGATTTTGTATTAAAGTGATTGTCATTAATGTGGACAAGCACAACAGCCAGTATGTACGCAGGAGGATCCCAAGCAGCTTTGAGAAAGGTGGCTGGCAAGACAGACAAGATTTTTAATGGCTCGATGGAAAGATGGTAGCTCGACAATGCAAGCGCACCCTCAATTTTGACTAAACTGTCAGTCCACATTTAACACTCCCTTCTTCACACTTAAGTTCAGTCTATTTGCTCCTGTTTGTACTCTGTACAGGACTGCCAAGTCTTGTTTTAGTGATCTGCCCTGTCCTTTTTGATTATAAATCTGATTTGGAATAATCCCCAGTCTTGACACCGTCTCCTTTCTAAAACACTTGTTGTTTCTTATTCCCATTGAATCTGGAAGGTGGGTTATGGTAGACTCTTAAAGCACTCAAGTGCAGACCCACATGTGAACTTGTTGCATATATCAGGCCTACCTCCGCCTATCCGTACCAATCCTACAGATCTCAAAGACTCCAGTCCAGACTCTACCCTGAAGGAACAAAATCTCTTGCACTCACAACTGTCCCTCATTCAGCACCAATTGCCCTCTGCCCTCAAAGACCAGATTACGGCTGACCCTCAGTATAGAGACACTGTGGAGTAGGTAGCCCTAGTCTGATTTTGGATTTAAGATGCATTTTGAAGGTAAAAATGCTTTATTCTCTGTGGAATTCCCTCCCTGACGGCATTGTGAGTCTACCTATAGCACATGGACTGCAGCCATTCAAGAATGCAGCTCACCAGCACCTTCTCCAGGGCCACAAGGGACAGGTGATAAATACTGGCTCGGCCTGTGGATGAATAAGTAAAAATGTAATTGCCTTGAATTGGAACGGGAATGCCTCAGTGCTGTCACTGCTTGGCTAGAATGGAAGGTGGCCCTTGGAAGTGATCAGCTCACATACCTTTGTGGCCTTAGAAAATCTTTGACCTGGAAGCCACAAGTTCAGTGGAATAGGCAAACCTTTATTTCATGCTGAACAAAGATAAACAAATGTAAGCAAGACTGTTGGGCCCCGCCTTTTCATTCCCATGATGGGCACACAGGGATAGGATGTTTCCCCACCCTACAAACACATCCCGGGAAAATGGGCCCTGGAAGGTCAGGTTTTGGCTCCTTGGGAAGCAACTTGATTCTACTCGGAATAAAAACACCACTTGCTGCTGAAGTAATGGCCATGAGGCTTCACTTATCCGATGCTCCACTGTGTGCATCCTTTCCCAGCCTCCATGACCCCCCCCCCCCCACCATTATCAAAATATTGCACTATGCCACTCTACTTATGCCCCATGGCCCCTAATACCACCATACCAAACATTAATCTCCATGGTCCTACGTACCCCGGTACAAATCCATGCCCGCACCTATCATTGCTTTTCCAATGGTTCCCCCATGTCAATTTACCCAGCGTTCACAATGGTCACACCTCAAGGGCCACAAAGTTACGTGTCTATTTATGTCAGCAGTATCAAAAACACACTAATTGATGTTAAAAAAAAGTGTTCAGTGCTTTGAAAGTTCTTGAGCTAATGTCATGTAAAAACAGATGTTTCACTGCTGTGCATAATCACTTCTGTAAGCAGTTTAAAGTGTCCATCAAAATGCTCACTTGACAGGCACCCAAATAATAGGTTGAGAAATCGGTCTTGTCATACAAATGTTTACGCTTCACTGGGGTAGCGCACTGGAGGTCATGCCCCCAGAGTTGTAAGTGTTTTTAAAAAGTACAGGTTTCCCCAGTTTATCTGATGTGTAGAACCAGAAAATATGGACCAGGTTTACGAACTTAACAAGAATTCCTATTTACTACAAATAAGCTGATGCTAGCTACAGGTAAACAGCTACAGACCGTGTAACACTACTAGTTAAACTCAAACCACATAAACTTCCTGTATCCCTGCGGTTACAGATGGTAACAAAAACATGGGTGTAATGGGCGGAGAGAAGATCTGGAATAGCAGTTCAATAGTTCCTTCTCATGATCTGCTGAGATGATTCTAGTACGGATCAGAACTCTGCTTCTCAATCTTCCATCTCCCAATTCTTTCATTTTTTTCACAGAAGTCTCAGGATGACTGATGCACGCTATGAAAATCTTTCTAACTTACCAATTCAAAGTTACAGCTTAGAGCAACTGCTGAAGGAAAAATGAACTAGTTTTCTTCAGGTTTAGAGTTTTCTTGTGGTGAACACAGAGCTGGGAGATCTGACCGCTTCTTCCTATCTTGATCCGGCCTTAGGTTGTTCAGCTGCCTAGGAACCAATCACATAGTTATTGGAAGGCAGCACGCGCTTGTCATCAATAACTGAGCATGAGTATACAGACCTCAGCTACTTGTTGCCCTTGGCTCCAGCTTACCTGCATGCGTTAGCTGGTACTTAAAGCAGCAGCTGTGTAAACAGCACCTACACTGAGTGTCGGATTTCTTGCTTTCTAAAAAAAAGTGCTGTGATCCCTCCACAATCCAATTCCACAGAGAAGGGGAAATAATTGGGTAAGTTTCCCCTTGATAGAAAACTTGCCTTTAACAATACAACCCCTATCCCTCTCTCCCCACACTTCAAGAAGAAGAGAATAAAAGGCTGACTTTCTTGCCACTCAATCTCCCAAGGAGTAGGCTTTGATCGACAAAATTTAGGGCCCAGAACCTGTCAGCTACAGCAGGTCAGTGCCAAGACCTGTGATAGACTGAAACAAAAACAAAGTTGCTGGAAAAGCTCAGCAGGTCTAGCAGCAACTGTGAAGGAGAAAACAGAGTTAATGTTTCAGATTCAGTGACCCTTCATCAGAATAGGCTGAGATAGGCCTCCGATTGCCTGGCAGGTCAGTGTCAAGGCCTATGATAGGCTGAGATCAGCCCCTGATTATCTGGCAGGTCAGTGCTGAGGCCTGTGATAGGCTGAGATAGGTCTCCAATTGTCTGGCAGGTCAGTGCCAAGACCAGTGATAGGCTGAGATAGGAGATAAAAGGTACTGCAGATGCTGGGGAATCCAAGATAACAAGGTGTGGGGCTGGATGAACACATTAGGTCAAGTAGCATCATAGGAGCAGGAAAGCTTGATGTTTTGGGCCTAGACCCTTCATCAGAAATGGGGGAGGGGAAGAGGGTTCTGAAATAAATAGGGAGAGGGAGAGGGAGAGGCGGAGGGGGGGGAGGGTCAGACAAATTGAAGAGGTGGGGATGGAGCCAGTAAAGGTGATGTAGGCTGAGATAGGCCTCTGATTGGTTGGCAAGTCAGTGCCAAGGCCCATGATAGGGTAAAATACTGCCCACCCTACCCCCAGCTCATTGATCAGGTCTTCACCAACTGATTGGTAGGTGATTTTGTGAGTTATGATGGGGAAAGGGTTGGGAAAGTGTGTCTATCTTCTCACTGCACTCTTAGAAACTCAAATGGAAAAATCACATGTCCTTACTCTTGTGACTGTGAATTCTACTCTTAATAGAGGGAAGTTTATCATCCACTCTGGTGCTGGTTGTGGTATGTAGGGCATTAAACGGTGGCGTGGAGGGTGCTGTGTGCAGTTAGGGAGATATCAACTACATTCAGAAGCATGCTGTACATAGCATATGACGGCCAGATTGATGTAACTTCTAAGAAGTGCGCTGACAGTGATTACGTATGACAAGGTTAGTGCTGATAGTGATTGTTTTAAGAAGACTATTAACCCACACTGCACTGCAGGCAGCTCCAACATAGAGGCTAGGGCTTGCATTGTAAAATGAGAATTGCTGTGTTTGTCAGCAGTCAAGCAACTTTGGATATTGGTTTGTCAACTGGGAGGCTGTGAGATTGGATTTTTCAGTTGAATGGTTTTGACAGATTCTAAACTGGATCAGGATAGTTTTGTTGAAGGGTAAGCCATTTGATCTTCTCCTTACAGACACCAGTAATACATTTCCCTGTTACAGTATCTCGCAGTTTCTTGCATGTGTGGGTGGCCCTTGAACCTCCTGTTGCTGGCAAGCTGCTTCAGTAGGTCAAAGGTCAGTTAGACTTACCATCATCTGACAGAAATGGGGGCAATTTCTCTGGATGTTGCCTGTTTTTGTCTAGCAATGTTTGACATTGCTTAGGGAGAAAAGACAAGCCTGTAACAACACATCTCGGAATAAGTGCCAACCCTTGAGAGGAAGGAAGGGCACAAGTCGATCTTTGATGGCTGTCTTTGGTTAACCAATTTCAGCGAGGACAGAGAGCAGCCAGAGCTCCCAGGCCAATCACCATCTGACTGTTGGCAGTGGACAGACAGCTGAGGAACAGGACTTGGCAACAATATGGACTGCAGATGCTGAAAGCCAGAGTCTATAGGTGTGAGGCTGGAAAAGCACAGCATCCGAGGATTCATTCCGAAATGTTGACTTACCTCCTTTTCGGTTGCTGCCTGACCTGCTGTGTTTTTCCAGCCTCTCACCTCTAGGCTGAGGAACGGGGCTCACTGGCGTTGCCTGGACAAAGTCAAAATAACCATCAACTGGTCATAGCTCTCCGAATCTGAGCTCCTTCAGGATGGGTGTCGGTGAAGGGTGTCTTGACCGTGGAATGGGTCAGTAGCTCCGGGAGTGCAATTAGACTTTGAGAAAACAGGAACAGAAAGCGTCTATTCCAAGCACTAATTAATTAGCTCCTTGCTCAGAAACCAAAAATAGCGAGATTAGCATTTATCATTTTCATCTGTCAGGATCCATCCTGCAAGTGTGAGTACAATTAGGACAAGGTTGGCATATTTTAGGTCAATGGCAGCACATTCTTATTCTCTGTACACTGAAAGAACAATTCCTGTGCTGAGCTGGGAAGAATGACAAGGTCGACATTTAGTTCACCCACATAACATTAACTATCAACTCTCCTGAAGGCACAGCAAGCTTCTCTGGTGAGTCACTGGATTGTGTAGGCCTGGCAACACGCAAGTGCCAGATGTGGCCTTGGCTAATCTCAGTTCATGCCACCTTGGAATACTTTGGTTATCACTGGAGCCCTGGATTTGAGAGCAAAAACTTGACCAGCATTCATGTTTCTAGATAAAGCACACAGAACATTTCAAATTCTTCTCTTCTAAGCTGAAAAACCTGGATGATGGCCAAAGCTACAGAGGTTGGTATGCAGAGAAATGATTTTACTTTCAGCCCTATTTTAAGCCTAAAGGTTATAGGAAGGAGGGAGAGCTGAAGGAGGCTGGAAGATCTATACTGTTGGTACTTTGGGAAACATTTGAGATAGAGCAGATTGAGATGAAGAGAATGGCGATTGACATGTTGGTAGTTACAGGCGAACTTGAAAATTCCAAAGATAAACCACAGAAGAGCCATGAAGCTGTAAGACTGAATCGGACTGCTTATTACTTTGTCATGGTTTGTTATGGACAAGCATGTTCTAATTCAAGGGATATAATTAAGCTTCCTGGAATTTTTAAGAGTGGATTGCAGATTCCACTGCTTGGTGTCAGTGTTGAATGTGCAGGACGTACTTATCAAATAGCTTCTGGAAATCGGTTGCCTGCCAACCCTCCTTTGGAATTTACACAACAAATGCCAATGCTCAGTACCAACTCCACTTTGCTGAGGTTATAACTCTTAACAGCACCTCTGACCTTAACTCTGCTCTCCATTCCTGTTATCCCCTCTGTAAGCAAACATCGGCAAGGTGATTGGCCCATTCCCCAACTCTGTTTCCTTTCCACAGACACAGTCCTATCCCTGACAACTACCAGGGACTGTACCAGACTAAAAATCGTAGTGCCATATCTGGACCTCAATTAGCGTCTCAGTACGTTTCCAGCTCTGTAAACTCGCCCGCCTGTTGTATGCCTTTTGGAAGTCCGAATTAATCCAAATCAACCCCTCTTTGCTATCTCTTCAAAGAACCCCAGCAGGTTAATTAAACATGATGTTCCCTTAAGAAAACTATGCTGGCTGTCCCTAATTAGCTCACGTTTGTCCATGTGACTATTAATGTTGTTGTGAAGCATTGCTTCTACAGTTATTCCTACCAGTTTGCTGGTCTGTAAATTGCTGAGGTTATCCCTGCACACTTTTTTTTTTTTTGGAAAACGTGTGTATATTTTCAATTTTCTCGCCTAAAGAAGGCTGAAAAATTCATTGCCAATGCCTCTGCACTCTCTCTGCTCATTTCTCTCAGTATCTTTGGATGTAGGGGCAATAAATCTAGGAAATTCTTCTCTGACCCAGCTGTGCCATTGTAACTAGTCCAAGTGATTGCTGCAGAAACAGTACATTTTAGTAATATTTATCTATTATAGGAGGTGGTATCAGCCCCAGCTAGAACAAGACTATGAGCCTAATGCAGGAACTGGCGTAAGGAGCAGTGTATTTTTGTCAGGACAGACCAGTTGGGCCACTTCTGCTTGGCTCTTTGAAGGTCCAACTCTCATTTGAATAAATTCATCCAAATACCACCTGATAAGACAACACAAGATCAATGCCTTTCTCCCTTAGCAATGTCGAACATTGCTACACAAAGAGGCAACATGCATAGAAACATGCATTTCTATCGGTATGTCTCTAGCACTGACACCAAAGTCTCTTCCAGGTCATTTAGCCAGTATATGGCTTCACCTCTTGGCTATTATCCTGAATATTCAGCCAACATTGACTGTTGCCTGTAGCACATTTCCCAGTTGTCGCATCCCTCTGTTTCACTGAACCCACCAGAAATATATGGCAACTCTGAATAACGGGACTTTGGATGTGACAACATTGTTCTATGTCTCTCTATAACACGAGTTATCAATATCCAACCCTTGAGCTTCCACATTCTGTTCCTCAGAACTTGTCATCGCAGTGGCATGAGCACCTTAAGTATCAGCTGCTCAGGGTCCAAGACTTTATAATTTGTTCTGGTTGATGGTGAGGAATTAATTTTAATACTTTGTTTTGTAGACCTGGGGTCTTTCTACATCAAATGAAACTATTTATGCCTTTGCCCCTTACCTTTAGATGATTAGATTGAAGTCACATGCAGATGGGAGGCTTAGAGATTTCATAGTTCTTGCTAATCACAGCCTTTTACACTATCTGTGATTCACAATTACATCTTTTAGCAGTTTTCTATTTAACCTTTTGTCAAGTAGATGAAAATGATTTGTCTCTTTTCTCTCTGAACCTTATCACCTTCTGCCTTTAACATTTCTCTAACACTCCAAGGAACATCAAATTCTGTTTATGGGGAATGAAATAATGTTCCAACTGGGCAAAATGAAGACCCATCGACTTTCCAAATAATTGCCTTCATATTGTCCTATACTAGGTTTCACCTTTGTTTAAACGATGTTTACATTGCATTTCACTGGAGAAATCACCAGTGCTGAGAAAATGCCTTACTCCTTATTTTATATAGAATGGCAACTCTCCTTCATGACCGCAATACATTGTCATTTTTGATTCTTTCATGAGTTGTGAGCATCAATGGCTGCGCTGTTTTTTTTGTTGTCCATCATTGATTGTCCTGGAGGAGGTGGTGGTGAGCTGTTTTCTTGAACCTCTGCAGGCCAGTTGCTGTTGGTAGACCCATAATGCTGAGAGGGTGAGGGCATCCCAGTATTTTGACGCAACGGCACCGAAAAAAAACAGCGATATCTTTCCAAGTCAGATGGTCAGTGGCTTCGAGGGCAACTTGCAGGTTTACATGTATCAGCTACACTTGTCCTTCACGATAGTAGTGGTCAGCAGTGCCCCCATTTCTAAATGATATATCTTTTTTTAAGATCTTCCAGTTTGTTTTTAGTAGCAGAGTGGGAGATATGGCAGCTGAGAGATTGCAGATTGTGGCTGAATTCAGTGTGCTGCTGTTGATGTCCCATAGCAGCTCGTGGATGCTCAGTTTTGAGTTGCTAAATCTATGCCAGATCTGTACCATTTAGCATGTTGGCAGTGCTGCACACATTGATGCAGATTATCCCCAGTGTGAAGGTTGGACTTCATCTCCAAAATGACTTTGCAGTGGTCACCCTTTTTAATATTGTCATGGCTAGATGCAACTGTGAAAGAGGCGAGGTAGCCTTTTCCCTCTTGTCAGTTCCGTCACCACTTGCCACAGATCCAATCTAAACGGCAATGTCCTTTAAGACTTGGCCAGTCAAAAGCAAACGTACTTTTTTTTAATCCCGTAACTCCGTACCCATTGTCATGATTTACAGAGTCAATATTACATCATACCCAATCTGTCTCCATACTGCTTATATAATCGTGAGGGGTGTAGATAAGGTGAATGGCAGGTCTCTTTTCCCTAGAGTGGGGGATTTCAAGACTAGGGGGCATATTTATAAGGTGAAAGGAGGAAGATAGACATGAAGGGAAACTTTTTTGAGGGTGGCTTGTGTGTGGAATGAACTTGCAGAGGAAGTGGTGGATGCAGGTGCAACTACAATGTTTAGAAGTCATTTGGATAAGTATATGAATTAAAAATTGGAAGGATTTGGGCCAAACGCAAGCAAGTGGGACTAGTATAGTTTTGGAACCTGGTTGGCATGGACTAGTTGAACCGAAGGGTCTGTTTCTGTGCTGTATGACTCGATGACCCAATGTTAAAGGTCTAATGTTATTTGGAACTGCATAGTTAAAGGAGTCCACAACTGACAGTTGATACAGTAGTCAGACTCTTTTGATCTGTATAATTCGTTCAGATTATCATTAAATCCATCTTCAGCCTCAGAATGTGTTATTTCATGGACCCTATCCCTTTGCTTTGGCCACTTTAGCGCACGGTGAAATTTCAAGTGACATCTGTTAACTGTTCCTTGGGCAGTCCTGGGATTGACTTGTTCCGTAAACAAAAATTGCAGGTCAGGCAGCATCCATGGAGAGAGAGTAAGCTAGGCTCGAAGCATTAGCTTACTTTCTCTCTATGGATGCTGCCTGATGTGCCGTGATCTCTAGCATATTTTGTTTTCAGTACAGGTTCCAGCATCTGCAGTAATTTGCTCCTACCTTGATTTGTTTGGTGTTTTTGATTCCGTTTTTGCCTTTTGCTGTAATAGCCTCAGCTGATAAAGGTGCTGCCATCCTCATTCTTCCTACCTTTATTGCATTTATCGTATTGCTGGCCGTGTCCAGTATCTGTATGTTTTGAAGTATTTCAATCTTTTGTATCACTGTGAAATATACCATTGGTTCAATGAAGCTGTAAAGAGTAGACTGTTTTCTCAGGGATTATTCTAAGGCAGCAAACACCGGCTATAATAGGGTCAGCCTGCCTAAGAGCGGAACACCAGCAAAGGGATCGGATGAGACATCTTCTCATAATTCAGCAATTTAAATGCTAGTCGTAATGCATGGTCCCTAAATTAAATTTTATCCATCTTCTATTAAATCTGTTCAACTCCATGAAATATTTGTCCATGGAATGATCATCTGCTTTCCTGATCTATCAAGTTATGATCTCACAGCTTAGGTACTTAACACGTTGACTTTCTTGTAGATTTCATACCAGAACCATAATGGTTCAGATGCTGGGAGCATTGGAGAATAATTGTACCTCATTTATGCTTATGATGACCACTAGAATTTTAGTTTCTTGTCTTTTTTTTTAATTCATCTCCAATCTTCACCATTAGTCAACCAATCTTTCCTATCAGGCCCTAAGGCTGAAAGTAAGTTGGTGAAGAATTGAACACAGCTAGACTGCAGAGCAAAATGAGGCCATGTTACAGTTCACATGAGGCAGCATTACCCTCTGCATGAGGCAGTGTTAGCCTACTAGAAATAGTGTTAGAGTCTGTGTGAGGGATCATTACAGTCTGCTGCGTAATAGCCCCATTTGAGATAACGTTACAATCCTTAACAAGAAATTGTCTGTGCAAGGCAACATTGCCTGGTCACAGGGGCCTTAAGAAGCAGTGCCATTGTCTATGTGAGATACCATTACAGTCTGTGTGAGACGGCATACAGTGTGTGTGGGACAACACTGCAGTCTGTGCAAGGCAGTGTCACAGTCCATGTGAGGCTGTCTTTACACTTGAGCCTTGTGGTGCTCTGGTGGGAGAGGTGAAAATGCTGGAACAGCTTCTAGAATACCCAATTTGCTTTCAATGAAATAGGAGAATGGAGCTGTTTCCTCTTTGAAAGGATAGAATTGTAACTCTCCAGTTGCTCTCTGTTTTGTATTTAATAAGTTCATGTGCAAGAGCCAGCAACAGGTTAACTGGCTGTAAATTTAATGATTTGACAGGTTAATTTGATGGCTGGAATTTCTATTATACAGCAAACATTAGCAAAGATGTGTTATTTAATGGTGTCACATCAATCCAGTGATTGCTGAAAGAGGGCTCCGGGTAATTCTAAGTGCTAAATATACTGCTACATTAACTAGCGGCTCTGTGTGTGGTTGTAGAGTGGCCACATCTATAGGTAACCCTTTGTATGGCGCACATCTGTTGTGCAGATGGTATATAACTCTGGTATAGAGAGCAGAACACCTTCCTAGATTGAAGCCAGAAATGCAGCCACACTTGAGCTACGTACTCCCCTTAATGTTTCATTCTTCAAAGAATAATCCACTTCCTTAACGAAAGTTGTTCTGGGTTGAGGCTACTATAATTTGATTGCTATACTTATTCACCACTGTACTTTCACTGAATTAAACAACAGTTGGGTGGACTTTGACCTTTGTTTTAGTCCAGCAATTCTTAATGTTCTTATATTCCCGTTAATCCGCCATTGCTTCTATCAGGGTAATCACAATGGCACCCTTCCCTGCATTAAAGGACATCTTTGTTCAGCCCACATCCATTCATTAATGTTAAATTTACCCTCCTCTAGTTCACTCACTTCCCAACCCGTGGCAATCATTTTACTCTGCTGCCCTTATCAGAATGAGCTATGATCCGAACGCTTCTAATCAAGGTGTCAGCCTAGTGCACCTTTGCTGCAGTCATTCCCTGACCTCTATCATTCATGGCGAAGGTGCACAGATCTCTTGGGGAGAGGAAATGCCTCAGCTGTGCTTTGTCAGCTGATCACAAGCAAAATTCATTTGCTGTGAAGGATCATTTATGAGCTGGAAGACCAGCTTGACACCTCCAGTTCCGGTTGCTGAGCACTGAGATGAGCTGAAGCCCCAGCAGCAGAATAGCCCATTATTGTCGGCACTGCAGGAATGTCTTTCTGGAATCTCGGGGACCAGAAATGGACACAATACTCGAATCGCGACTGGAACAGAGGTCGATCGTAGTAAATTATTGAAATTAAGCAGTGATGGAAATCTTAAACATGAGCACAACACCCTTGGGAATACTCAGGAATACTTGGATGACCCATCAACCTTTGTTTGATGACAGCCCCCAGCCTGTTGTCTCTTGTTCTGAATATGTACTTTATATTTAACATTTCCATCATCCACTGGTTTTGCTGATTTGCTGGTGAAGGCTTGAAGGCTACTGGAACTCTATTAAGTTTACCCTTCCCAATTTCACCACTGTTTACCCAATTATACCACTGACAGGCAGTGCTCTGCACTGTATTTCATCTGACGTGGTAAAGGATATGCACATAATTTGTCCAATACACTCTATGAATACTGAGCTGGGTCCTTCAATTCGGTTTGGCCATACAAATGAAACGGTAAAATTGTAAAGTGGACACAGGAACATAGAGACATGGGAGTTCAAATCCACAAATCTTTCACAGGGTGCCTGGATAAATTGGTGAGGCTGTTTACAAGTAGATGAGGTGTTTGGCTTCATAAGTAGGGGATTCTGGTACAAGAGCAAGGAAGTCCTTCTTAAAAGTCCATTAATCAGAGCTTGGGCTCACTGAAGTATTGTGCTCAATTCTGAGCCATATACTTAAGAAGGCAGGCAGAGGGAGTGGAGCAGATTTACTGCGACGGATGAGGGATTGCAGGGATATAGAGACTGGAGACTGTTCTGACAGCAGAGAAGGTTATAGAGAGGTTTAACACGGCTGTTGAAAGCATTGTATATTTAAAGTGATGGGCATTGAAAAACTCAACACTGCTCTCAATCACAAGTTAGGAATGTAGAATGCTGTAAGTCTGTGCTTCATTGTAAAAGCTTCAGCCTGTAATATCAGCTGCAGCGCCGTCTGTAGCACTTTCACCCCTGGCTTATCAACTTCCAAGTTTGAGTCTCAATTCAAGTTGATATTGTAGTGTAGTACTGAGGAATTACTGCAGTGTTGGAGGTTTTTCAGATGAGGGCCAATCTGCCCTCTCAGACAGACGTAAAAGATCACAGCCCTGCTGCCCTTAGCCAAAATTTATCCCTCGGTCAATATCATGAAAACTGAGTACCTTGTCGTTCTGTCTTTTGGAGAGAGTTTGCTGGGTGCTAATTGCTTACCGTGCTGCTTGTGTGACAACAGCGACCACACTTGATGTGTTAGCACCAACCCACAGACTGATTGCTGGGATGGCAGGACTGACATATGAGGAGAGGTTGAGACAGTTAGCATGAAATTTGCTGGAGTTCAGAAGAATGAGTGGAAATCTCACAGAAGCCAATACAATTCTATTGGGACCAGACCAGGCTCAATACAGGAAGGGTGTTCCCAGCGGCTGGGGAGTCCAGAGCTAGGGATCACAGGCTAAGGATAAGGGATAAACACTTGGGACTGAGATGAGGAGAAATGACTTCATCCAGAGAGTGGTTAGTCTATGGAATTCACTACCACAGAAAGCAGTCAAGGCAAAATATTGCATTGTTAAATGCTTGAGCCTAAAGGGATTAAAGGATATGGGAGAAAAGAAGGAACAGTTGGATGATCAGCCATGTTCATAATAAATAGGAGAGCAGGCTTGAAGGGTCGAGTGCCCTACTCCTGCCCCAGGTTTCCATGTTTCTTACATTGGCTATAAAACACGTGGAGACGCGCTATATAAACTCAGTTCTTGTTCACCATCCCCCCACACCATTGCATCATAAGAACCAGGAGCAGGAACGGGCAACCTCAAACGGGATGAACAGGAGGAGAGGAAGAGGAGTCTTAATTGAATTAGGGTGACGAACCCATTTACAGCGAACACACTGGTTGTTTTCTTGATGAGCCGGGTATGAGGGATTGGATTTGCTCAGCTCCTGACCTTGTGTGCTGGTGAATTCTTAAACTGACTGTTTCTACCTCAGCCGGGCACAGACCCAAGTCAGCCGGGCTAAATGTTGGCATACCGTTTCGGGTCATTGGCATTATAAAGTGGGTTATTGTGTAACCTGTCCTTCTCCTCCCCCAGTGGGATTCCAGTTGAATCACTGAGAATGAAGACTTTATGATGAGGTTTTATGCATTTCTCGCTTATGGTCTTATCATTGGTTTTCTTACTTTGGTCTGGTAGGGAGCTAATGAGTAAATTAAATGTTTCATCCCTGGAGACTATTAATAATCCAGTGTGAAGTTCATCTCAGTCTATTCGAGGCACTCTCAAGGCATGGGGTAAATTGTCCTTGTGCTTTAAGTGCTATTTGACATTTCTGCTGCAGGAATATTAAAAATAAAAGAGTTACATTATTGGAATGGGTGAGACTTTACAGAGCTGTGAGACACAAGGCCATCTGGGTGTCCTAGTTCATGAATCCCAAAAGATTAATATAGTGATATAGCAAGTAATCAGGACGACTGATAGAACGTTATCATTTATGGCAAATATTATCATGTAGGGTGTGGAATACAAATGCAGGGAGTTTGTGCTTCAGTTACACATAACATTGGCAAGACCATATCTGGAGCACTGCATGTAGTACTGGTCACCCTACTTCAGGAAGAATACAAATACATTGGAGGTAATTAAGAAGAAGGTTTACTAAACTAATACCTGGGATCATTAGCTGCCATTTTCACCACCTCCAGCGGGATGCCACAACCAGACACATATTCCCTTCCCCTCCCTTGTCTGCCTTCCACAAGGATTGTTCTCTCCAGTATACCTTGGTCCACTCCTCCTTCACTCCCAACACCATCCCCCTCCCCACAGCCCCATAGCACCTTCCCCTGCAACCGCTGAAGATGTAAACACCTGCCCATTTACCTCCTCCTTCCTCAGTATCCGAGGGCCCAAACATACCTTCCAGATGAAGCAGCACTTTATCTGCACTTCCCACAATCTAATCTAATGCATTAGCTGCTCACAATATGGTCTCCTCTACACTGGGGAGACAAAGCGTAGACTGGGTGACTGCTTCATAGAACACCTACATTCTGTCTGCAGAAAATACCCTGAGCTTCCAGTTGTCTGCCATTTCAGTACACCTCCCTGTTCCCTGGCCAACATCTCTGACTCAGGCTTGTTGCAGTGTTCCAGTGAAACTCAGCGGAAACTGGAAGAACAACACCTCATTTTCTGCCTGGGAACCCTGCAGCCTTCCGGACTCAATATCGAGTTCAATAACTTTAGGGCTTGAGCTCTCCCATATGTTATGGGCCAGATCAGGCCCCCTCAAAATATTTTAAGAAGATAGCCTAGACCCTAACTTTTTCTTATTTTCGAGGTAGATGTGAAGTGCATGTTCCAGGTGATGTGATTAGTCAAACTACTTGACGTTAAGCAAAACACAATTTATTTAAACACTGTAGTTAGAATACAAAGAAAAGAAAGAGAAATTTAGAATAACTTAACTATTGGGAAAAAATCAAAAGTCGTGCGGATGCTGTAGTCAGAGACAAAAACAGAAGTTGCTTTAAAAGCTCAGCATCCTGGCAGCATCTGTGAAGAGAAATCAGAGTTATTATTTCAGGTCCAGTGACCCTTCCTCAGAGCTTTTGCAGCATCTTCTGTTTTAGATAACTACTGGAAGACTTAACAGAATAATAGATACAGTTCCTATTATTAAGTAACTGTTCCACAAGGGTAACATCCAATAAACACAACCCTTGGCAAAAAGGTATGTTCAGACACTGATTCTGATGTGCAGTTCTCCAATCCAAGAGGAAACAACATCAACCCTTCTGGGACCCCAAACAGCCTCTGATTGCTACAGCTAAAAAAAACTAGAAAGCCTGGTCTTTGAGAACTGGCCACTCACCTTCCATTGTTACAAAAGTTTTAAAAACATCCTAAAGGCCTCCTACACAGGAACAAAAAACAGAAGTTGCTGGAAAAGCTCAGCAGGTCTGGCAGCATCTGTGAAGGAAAAAGTTGAACATTTCGGGCCCGGTGATCCTTACTCAGAACCGGACCCGAAACGTTAACGCTGTCTTTTGACTTCACAGATGCTGCTAGACCTGCTGAACTTTTCCAACAACTTCGTTTTTGTTCCTGATTTACAGGATCCGCAGTGCTTTCGGTTCTTTTCTAAAGGCCTCCAAAATTGTTGACTTAGGCCATCTGGAGCAGCCAGTTCAGAGCCTCTGCCTTTACAACCTCTCTACAAAAACACCCAGGTCAAAATAACCTCTTTAAAGTAACAGCATCGTCACACATGTCCTTACCCCAACTCTCACACACCAGGCCTTGTTGTGACATGGTCTGCCCATTGTTACCCATTGGTAACCACTAATAGTCCCCATTCATAGCTATTCGCTCTCCTAGTCAGATCGTTACCCACTCCTTTGTCTGTCCAACCGTTCTTCTCTCTCTTTGGACTCTATCCCCACCTTGTTTACACCTTACCCCTCCCCCCACACTGCAAAATTACTGACATTTTCCTAGCTGCCATCAGTTCTGAGGAAGGATCACTGGACCTGAAACACTAACTCTGATTTCTCTCCACAGATGCTGTCGGACCTGCTGAGCTTTTCCAGCAATTTCTGCACTTGTTCCTGGGATGGCCAGGTTGTCTTATAGGTGAACAGATTGTGATTATGTCTGCCAGAGTTTAGAGCAAGAGGCAACTCGATTGAAAATTAAAATATATAAACTCTTGAGGATTGACACCTTAGATGTGTGGAGTCCTCTTCTGGGAGAATCTGAATGTCACTGTTTAAAAATCAGGGGCTGCCAAATTAAAACAGAGTTGAGGTCAGTATTTTTTTCTGTCAGAGGGATGTGGGGCTTTGGAACTTTCTGCCTGAAAATGTAGTGTCAGTAGAGTTATTGAATAGTTTTAAGGCAAAGGTAAGTAGATTGTTGTTCAGCAAGGGGATGAAAAGTTACCGGGAAGGTGGGAATGTGGGTTTAAGGTTGCAGTCAGATCAGATTGTATTGAATAACATAGCAAGCTCGAGGGGCTGAATGGCCGACTCGCGCTCCTGGTTGGTATTTAATGCATGGTGCAGGAATCGGAAATGTCAGTGATCTTGTGAGACCTGCTAGATGGAGGTATATTGTTCGGTCAGGTGAGGAAGATCTCTATGAATTCAACTGTACCCGACCCGAGAAATGGTTGATCCTTCCAAGATGGTATCAAGCCCCCTGTTACAGCATTCAGAGAATGGTAAAAGCAGGACCCAAATTTTCACTGGCGCAGGATGAGCCCCTTGCTCCCTATAGTGGGCGACTGGACTTCATCACGAGTTAACAGGAGAGACTTTTTCAGTCTGCTTCCCAGGCGCACTGAAGCAAAAAAGGTTATCATAGCACACAATTCTGGAGTATTTGTATTTTTTTTTAAGTCAGCCTGTTCAGACATTTTATGACACATCAATAGCAGATGGGATCTTCTAGCCCAGAGGTGGGGACACAACTGCTGCATCACAAGAATCTTAGGATTGTTATATTTCAGGATCCTGTTATTACCTCTGATAAATAACCAGGTGTCATCCTTAATCACAAAACATCGCATCTCTTACCGATCAAACATGCTTATCAGGATAAGGTGTCGCATCACTAAGCAACTTTGAGGCGGGACAGTGGCTCAGTGGTTAGCACTGCTGCCTCACAGCACTAGGGACCCAGGTTCAAATCCAGCCTCGGGCGACTGTCTGTGTGGAGTTTGCGCATACTCTCCATGTCTGCATGGGTTTCCTCCCACAGTCCATAGATGTGTAGGTTAGGTGGATTGGCCATGCTAAGTTGCCCATAGTGTTCAGTGATGTTTAAGTTAGGTGGGTTTGACATGGGAAATGCAGGGATAGCGGAATGGGTCTGGGTGGGATGCCCTTTGGAGGGGCAGTGTGGGCTTGTTGGGCCAAATGGCCTGTTTCCATACTGTAGGGGTTCTATGAACTGTGGTCGTACTAGCTTTGAATAATTCAGTCGGAAGTGGGGATGATCCTCCAAATGGATGATAGATGCAATGCGTTTATATATCGCCTCTTCCTGAGCTAAGAGACCGGTTACCACATCAGTATGGGCACGCCTCATATGCAATCTGCCAAGGACCAGCGTCGGAAATCAGAATCTGAAACAAAATCAGAAGGGTGCTCAGCAGGCCAGGCAGCATCCGTGGAGAGAGAGGGGAAGAATCAGAGTTAATGTCTCAGGTCTGTGCCCAGCAAGTTGGGTCATTTAGCACAATCCATGCCCTCAAGCTCGTGAAGGGCCCGTGCAGATGTACCACATCAGTACTAGTCTGAGAGATTGTACAGAGGCAGTAGTAACAGACAGAGCTATGGAGATGGACAGCTGGTCACAGGGTAACATTTCACTGTCCTGTCGTTCACAGGTCAGCAAGTTCTCGGACTGGTGGAGAACCAGAGTGATTGGTACCTTGGGAACTTGTGGAAGAACCACAGGCCTTGGCCAGCGCTCAGTCGAGGATACAACACTGGTAAGTACTTGAGCGGACTCATAAAGGCCAGGCTTTTGCTTTCAGGCCTACTCTGCCTCGGCTGGGCACTCTCCCGATCTGTACCTTGTCAAAGTTAACCAGAACTGTGACATCTTGCTTGTATGGCTAAATCGTTTCTTTAACACAAATCCCAAATCTAGTTCAATTTTCAAACTGTGCTAATTATAGAGCAGATCAATATTAGACTTTATAATTGCTATCCTAGTTTCTTTTTTAACAGTTTAATGGTTAGGTTAAACATAAGGTGGTGGCTTGTTGAGTAGCACAGAGTTCAGGGCTACAACCCATCCCCTCAGAGGTATCTACAAGGCCACAGTTAATCCCCTTCCCGTCTGCTTCAGGTGCTGCTTACATAAGCAGAGATATCCTTTTCTCCTTTCAACACATCCCTATCCCACTTCCCTGAAATTCGGGATCAGGGAAGGTTTTAGAATTCCTGAATTCCCCATAAGGGCAACAATGAACATTTCCCCAGAGTATGATATACACTCGCCTGCGTAAAACTAGGACCAGCCTTTCAGAATGAGGCAATCGTATCGGGCAAAAAGGGAGACATCAGTTTCTCTCCAGTCCCTGATGGCATTGGAAAGCTTCAGACAATCAAAATAGAGACTTGCATTTATGTAGCAACTTGCAAGCGCCCAGCATATTTCAAGGTTCACTCGAATTAAGTGGTTATAAATTGTAAGCCTTTTTGTTGTAATGTAGGAAACCCAGCTGACAATTTGTATGCAGCAAGCTCGCACAGGTAGCAATATGACAAATGACCGGGTCATCTGTTTTATTGATGTCTTTGAGTGTAAAATACTACCTGCAATGGAGGGGAGGGCATCTCTTGCACCTCTTTGCAATGGGCTGTGATCATCTGTGTCCACAAGAAGAGCAAATGAAGTATAACTCTGATGGCTCATCTTAAAGGCAGAGGGTGGGTGTAACTTTAAAAAACTTGCAACTTCCAGGTTAAATTTATGCAAATATCAAGGGGAAAGATAGGTTAAAAGAAATGGAGAGATTTTTAGATCTCAAGAATTGCTGAACAGAGCACATTTTATTGAAGCTGTCAATCACATTTACATTAGTCAAGGCATCTCACAAAAATACCCATACCTGGTACTTGACCACATTGCCCAACACCTGGGACATTGAACGGGTGGTAAAATGTCAGAGACGTTTCAAGAAAGCAACAGAAACATGACAGGAGATTCTCTCAGAAATATCTGCAACCAGAGGAGGAGGTGACAAATGAAAGATAAGATGCAGGAGCAGCGCATTCGGAAGGCTGTGCAATACCAGAGGTTATTTTGGAAGTAGTGGAAAATTTGAGAGTATGAGTAAAAATTGAGCTATAGTAGATTCAGGGACAGCATTCTGTTGGGAGTTAATGAGGATGGAGTCAAGGAAGGAAAAAACAAGCTTTGGACAAGTTGCAATTTATGAAACAAAGACAATAACGTCTTAGGAAAATGGTTGTTGGAATTGTTGTGTCTGGAGAAGGGGTTTTAACTCAAAAGGATGACTGTAAATGATACTGAGTCAAACTAAACCCCGCGCGCGCACACACACACACAAACGTTCACATCAATCTACCTGTTTTTACACCAAATCGCACTCACCCACCCCAAAGCACCCAACACCCTAACTAACATCAACAGCAAACCACACCCACACTAAAGCATTCCCAAGCCAGCCAAGCCACATTGACATGCATCAAATGTCAGGCAGGTGTCAACAAATTTTATGTTCAGTGAAATCCTCTGGAATGTTGCTGTTCGATGTGTTCTGCGTGAGTTTCCTCCAGGTGCTCTGGTGTGCTTGCACAGTCTGAAGATGTACATGTTACATGGATTGGCCAAGATAAGTTGCCCACAGTGTCCAGGGGTGTGCAGGCTGGTGGGTTACCCATGGGAAATGCAAGTTAACATGCATAGGGTAGGGGTGTGGGTCTGGGTGGGATGCTTTTCAGTGGGTCGGTGTAACCTCGATGGGCCAAATAGCCTGCTTCCACGTTGTAGGGTTCTATGATTCTATGACTACTAAGCAGTGTGTAAATAGTTTTTTCGACTTACTGCATCTGTATAGTTTTGCCAGTTGACTCACTATAGCATAACTCCAATTTCACTGTGTAAAAGCCCATCACTTAAAACAGTAGACTCAAGCAGGATGGTCCAAACATTTCGCTCCAAGGCTCCCTTCAAATCCCAAGACCACATATTGGTAAACCTTCTACACCCAGTCACTTGATTTTTTTTAAAAAATCATAAATTTATGTTGTTGGCCAATTGAAGGCTGGGAATTCAGAACATTTTGTACTTGTGTTGTCTGAAAAAGACTGAAGTGGAAATTCTAGGTTTTATTCTTTAATAATTTTTGATGGATTTCTGCGTAAGTTGGCATCCACCGAAGTCATTAATAATTAAATGTTGATTTGCTCATCAGTTCGGGTAACACTAGTGCTGGGATTGGAACAACATCAGATACAGCATGAAATTAAGTTACAAACTGGAGTAGATGTACTTAGCTCCAAAGCGAGCTTCAGAGGAACAGTCATGGAACATTTGCAAGACTCCTGAGGCGAAATAGAGACAACCCAAATCTTTTAATGTCAGACGCTTAGAGGGAGCAGACAGAGGAGATTTTTTAACAAATCAGGCTCGGCTGGATTCGAAAACAAGTCTCGGATGCATGCATTACGATTACTCAACTGCACCAACCAGTTTGCATTTTTCTTCAAAATGCATTAATTGGCTTTATTGTAAAGTAAGTACTGGGATAGAAATGAACATCGGTAAAGCCATGAGGAGCATGGATAGAGTGAGTAACCAAGGTCTTTTCCCCAGGGAATGAGAGTCCAAAACTGAAGGGCATAGGTTTACGGTGAGAGGGGAAAGATTTAAAAGGGACTTGAGGGGCAACGTTTTCACACGGAGGGTGGTGGATGCGTGTATTGAATGAGCTGCTAGAGAAAGTGGTGGAGGTTGGGACAATTACAACATGTAAAATGGATGGGTACGTGAACAGGAAAGGTATAGAGGGATATGGGCCAAATGCTGCCACATGGGACTCGATTAATTTAAGATATCTGGTCAGCATGGACGAGTTGGGCCATAGGGTCTGTTTCTGTGTTGTACAGCCCTATGACTCTGAGAGATTAGTCCATACTAAGAGTACTAGAATTACACAGGATGGAGGCATTCTATGTTACCATCAAGTTCCCTCTTTTAGCACAGAGAAAAGCGAAAGGAAGACAGAAGAAAATGAGTCCAACACAGATTCCCCACATTGAACAACAGCCTGCAAGCAATAAGATGCGTATCAAGCCAATAAATTTTGAACCAATAAATCCTTTCTTAATGGATGGTGACAGATCGAGACAGCTGATAGGGTTTAAATAGCAGAAATGAAGGGAGATGGTGCTGGAGAAGCATGCTTCAAAAGTTTGTCTCCGTTTTTGAAATAGGGATAAAAGGGATGTTTGGAGATTGAAGATATCTGATCAATTTGAAAGATGCCAGTTGTTGCACGGCTCACTAGCCAGGTGGCACAGAGCAACAGTTCACAGTGTGGGGGCACGGGCTGTAAAACAGATGGGCAGACTAGACAGGATTTCTCGAGAAAAGAGGGGTCAATAATTGAAACCACGCAATTGATTCAGAAAGAATTCAAATGGTTTCAAAATGAAACAGAGGGAGATGCTGATAGCTTGATGGGAAATGTGTTTTTTTTTGTGGATAGAGATATTGAAAGAGTTTGTGAATTAAGTTGTGAAGCAAATTTTAGATTCAGAAATAGCCCAACCACGATGGAACGCAAGAATACTATGGGAACCAGTACATATTAATTCCTTTGAAGAGTGAGGGAAAGAGCACCTCATCTAGTGGCATAGCACAGTGGTTAACGCCAGGTTTAAGTCCACTCTCGGGCGACTGTGTGGAGTTTGCACATTCTCCCCGTGTCTGTGTGGGTTTCCGCCCGGTGCTCCGGTTTCCTCCCACAGTCCAAAGATGTGCAGGGTAGGTAGATTGGCCATGCTAAAAGCAGGGTTAATGAGGTAGGGTTGCAGGATGGGGTCTGGTTGGGATGCTCTTTGGAGGGTCAGTGAAGGCTCAATGAGCTGAATGGCCTCTTTCTTGCATTATAGAGATTCTATGATAAGTGTTGTGTCACTGTCCAGTATCTCAAATGCCAAACAATTGAGGTTTTGAAAAGATGGGTGAAATTTATTGATTGTCAGAAGAGTTAGCGTCAGATAACAGCTCATGATTTGTGTCAGAAAAACTAAAATATAAGGATAGAATCAAGCACACCCGAATACCACCATATGACCCAGCGTGGAATGGTGCTGTGGGTTGAAGTGTATAGATTGTAAATAAGTCCTTACAGAAGCATTCACTCAGTTACAAGTCAGGCAATAATGTGTGTGATTCTGTTTGACTCAGGCGAGACAATTTGCTGTTCTTTTACAGGATAATCCCACAGTCTACATTTGGTAGTGTTTAAGCATGTTCCCAGAGCAAGATATAATTTGCTTAAACCTTCAGCTAATTGCAAAGTAAGAATAAAGTAAGACAACGTGAAAATACATTGGATACTCCAGGCAGAAAACTTAAGACAGCTCAAATATTGATTAAAAGGCATGGTGAGAAACCACCAAGGTGAGAAGGCATTGTTGTAAAGACTCCAGGTTCATTCATGTAAGGAGTGCAGATTGCACAGAAACTCAGGCAGTATTATGTACATCTTTTGCTCGAGAGAAGAAATCTGACATAGGGAGAGCGGGGAAACCTATAGTCCAAATTCTTCCCACAGGCCAAAATGAAGGTCTGGAAGAAAGAGAAAGTTTAAAAACAAAACAAAGATTTGCCAGTCTTCCAGAATGCATGCTGGTAGAGCAAAGTGAGTCAGGATCATTGATTAAGACAAATCAATCAAGGTCAAAGTTCAGATCTGACAATGCTGGAGATGTTCAGAGAGCTGAGTCAGGCTAGTGGAAATGGAAGGAGATAAACAACCACCACAAGGCTTTCCGTGAGGAAAAGTTAGCAACCGCTTGCAACTGTGTGCCTGCCATAGAGTTTAATCAGATGAGGTGCACTCATAGACCAAACAATTTGCAAGCTGGGTTCCCAGGGTGACGTTTGAAGGGCAAGTGAAATGTTGAGCAAGAAACAATCCAATCTTAACTCTGAGGAAGACATTAAAGGAAATATTTGAATGCAGATGAACTTAAGCTTACCAATCAGGTACAGATGATTGTACACAAAATCTGCATAGCTTGTACCAATCTTCATCAAAATGGTCCATTGACATTCAAAGTGTAGACGTTACCCTCATTCTCCTAGCAGAGGGTCAGTAGGCAGTGGGGCTGTAAAATTGGTGTTGTGGTGGATATTTAGTGCCTATTGCCTGCCTGCCTCCACTTTTTACCAGCAAACGGGAAGGTGGCAGGAAGTCTACCAATGGCTTCACTAGCCTGGGCCCTCGCAAAAGACCTGAATTTACCTTCTCATTCAGCTCCATTGGAAACCATTGTTGGGGACATTCTGCAATCCCAGCAGTGACCACAGCCCCCAGTGATGCTGTTCTGAGGAAGGGTCACCAGACCTAAGATAATAGCTCTGATTTTTTTCTTCACAGATGCTTCCAGACCTGCTGAGCTTTTCCAGCAACTTCTGTTTTTGGCCCAGTGATGCTGCTGGCCCTAGAGAGCAGCAGGCCCTCTGATTGTTCAACAGCCTCTGGTGACAGGATATTCTCCCTGAGGGGATGATGGGAGAACAACTCTGGGCCAAATGACAGCCCAGTGGCTAAAAATCCAACGTCAGAAGTCACACAACACCAGGTTGTAGCCCAACAGGTTAATCTGAAATCACAAGCTTTCAGAGCGTTGCTCCTTCGTCTTGTGAAATGAGATGTCATCAGACTTCGAAGAATCAGCGCTCGAAAGCCTGTGATTTCAAATTAAGCTGTTGGACTACAACCTGGTGTCGTGTGACTTCTGACTTTGTCCACCCCAGTCCAACAGCGGCACATCCACATTATAAAATCCAACGAAATAGAGGTGAGCTCAGCCATGAAATTTTGGCAGTGAGAGTGAGTAACAAACTTCTGTGCAATATTCTGACAAAACAGATCTGCCACAAGAGATTAGCAATCACAATGTCTTTAGCAAATGGACTGGATGAGGGCTGGGTTACCCTCAGTTTTAAGGAACTGAATGCTGGAGACTACAAACCAGCTAGGGTTCTTTGATTTTTCAAGAATACGTTTCAGAGAGTGAGCGAAACTTCTCACCGATGACGCGCTGTGGAGCCATAAGGGAATTTCGTCTTTAATCTGCTGTCAACAGAGACAGAAGGCAGATGTATTCAAAATGTTGCTTTCATGTTTCCTTTCTGCTCCTCCCAGAGGATCTAAAGGTTAACATCCCTGTTTCTTCCAGTTTCAGTCAACTGTCAGTTTGGATAGACTGGATGTACAAGATGTGCATTGTCAACGTGGCACATAAAGCTCTTCTCTGGCACCCAGTGTGCCTGGAGCTCTCCCCTTGACATGGCAAATCAGCAGCAACATCTTCTGGGAAAAGAAGTGCTCAGTTGATTAGTTTAATCCTGCCTTTAGTTTGGCGAGATTTCCACAAATGTACAGTGCAGAAACAGGCCATTCAGCTCTAAACTCTATTCTGATGTTGATTCCGCACCCAAGCCTCCACCAACCTAGTTCACCTCTCCCCATCAACATACTCTTCCTTTATTCCATTATTTAACTTTTAAATATAGTTATGCGTTTTATCTATTAGTTGCATTTTGTGGCAGTGAGTTTGGCCAAGGAAGTGTCTCCTGGATTCATTACTCAACGTGTTATTGATTGCAGCAGGGTTAGGGTTCATGTCTGATGTCACTGATTTCTGGTTTTGTTCTTCCCCCAAAACACATGGACACACCTTCTCTGTGCCTGTCCTATCGCATTATTTTATGGTCCTGAAGACCTCGTCACAACTCACTGGGGTATTGTGCTGAAAATCAAACTCCGCTATCTTTACGCATTACCACAAATGTAAACGTTTAATGGAATTGCCAAAAATTGCCTTACATAAACACACTGGGTTTCTTCAGGAACCATACAAAAAAAAAGCTACTCATTGTAACACTTTTAATTTTAATAAGAACAGAACATATACTCATATTCTCACTTGAGCTCTCTCTTACACCCCCACACACCCATTCTCTCTCTCTCTTTTGCACACACACAGAAAACAGGAAAAAACAAATATTTGTGGGTGGACAGGAAACAATAGTCAGATGAACTCAGTTCTGTATCGCTGGTCTGAAATTCAAAACTAGACAGGCTGGTTTCCCAGTCCTCAATTCTTTGATGGATATCACAAACCTATCCATACAGCAATCGTAAGTCTTTAGTTCATTAGTTGGTTGGACCCGGGTCTTTCTGGTCGTCTTTAGATTTTCAGTTTATTCCTCAGTGCCCTAGAATGTAGTTTTCTGTTTTTTTTGACAGAGAATTGGAGAGAATAACGTCAGAAAAACAGGGAGAGAGAAAATTGATGCATCAAATTTAGAGGTTTTGTGCTTCTCTGTTTGCATTTACATCTGAAGGTGCCCATGTGTCTGGACTTAAGGTCCCCAGAAAGCAACATTGCCACTTGTACATCAGGGAGCTTCACTTGTTTTTTCCAGTGCTGCGAACAACTTCTTGTACATTCTTTTTTAAAGCAATGTCCATTTTCACATTTTCAGTCCGTAGCCCAAAAATAAAAAAAGTACCGTCTCTTACAACCTCCATTAGGTCACCCCTCTGCCATCTCCTTTTCAGTTCTGTATGTGTATAAATGAGCCCCAGTGCTTATTGTCTGACCTTCTTACTTGGCTCTCTAGCTTTTGTTCAACAAGGCCATTGTAGTCACAATTGACAATCAGGCTCTTAAAAGTATATATTTTTTTTCATTTGGGGAGCTTGGAAGGATGTGTTTTCACCTCAATGAGCTTACAAAGAAAGCTTTTTCCATACTGAAGGAATACTTGCATTGACAGTATCATTGAGCCATACAGCTTAGAAACAGCTTCGGCCCACCATGTCAATGCCAACCAACAAACACCAGACTACACTAATCTCATGTACCTGCACTTGGTCCATAGCTGACTATGCCCTGGCATTTTTAGTGCTCATCCAGATGCTTCTTAAATGTTGTGAGAGTGCCCGTCTCTGCCATCCTGTCAGGCAGCATGTTCCATATTTGTACCGTCTTCTGGGTGAAAATCTTTTTTCTCCAATCTCTTCTATACCACATGCTCCTCACCTCAAACTTATGCCCTCTGGCCTCAGATACAGATTGTACAAATAAAGTTCTAGCACATTGAAGACCACCTACTGACTATCCGTAATGGTGGCATCCTTTAAGTGAGCCACAACTTGCAAAGAGTCTAATTGGAACCATAGTTTCTCTTTTAACACAAAACAAAAAGAAAGAAAGATTCTCCACTCCCTGGCTTGGGACGGGATAAAATCTCTCCCTGTAGGAAGGCTTTGTAGGAACTGTTTTGGAAATGGGATGCTGAATCTCAAAGGCTACCCTTAGTCTGTCGTTACCTCAGAAACTTCCAGCTTCGGTGGCATGCACACTATCCAGAACCATTCCTATGCAGAGATTGCACATACAACTCAACTATATCAGTGAATGAAATGCATTAATCTCTGTCAGAGCCTCACTGAATGTTTGTACAGGTACTACCTGAAAAACTTTGCCAAACTCTTTACCCATTCCCTCCTGTCTTGTAACTGCATCCACTAGGTGTTGATCTAGTCCTTTACCCAATCTGTATGTTGGCATGGCAGTTTGAATATGGAAGGCATCACTGCTCAGTTCCCATGTACAGGAACATTCTAGTGAGGAGTAGGAGAAGAATTTGTATTACAGCTACTAGGAGCAGCAAAACCCAGGCAATCTTCCTGTCTCTGACTTAGCGATGCTGAGAGACATTTTGGCATTCAATCTTGGTCTGACATCTGCAAACCAAGGACAGAAGAGAGATCAAGCCCAATCTTATGTAGTTTTATTACTCACTGCATTGAACTATTAGGGGAATGAGCCCATTATATGCCCTATCACTTGTCACAATAACAGAAGCCAAATACACACATGGAAACATTAACGTTAATTCCTATGGTATCTTTTCTTTTGTCTAAGAGAGCAGTTGTGACCTTCACTCACATAGGATTTGGTCCATCAAATATGTTTCGTCATGTGCTGTTTTGCTTCTGGAGTTACACGGGCATTATTCAAGCAGAAAATGAAAAGCCGGTCTGATGCTAAATGGCACAGGACTGGAGCTAAAGCCTTACCATATTTGTTACAGTTGAGAATTTCTCCCAGCTTCTTGATTTAATGTGCAGATTGAGTTGCAATGAATTGAGGAAGCTGTACCATGAAGATTGTAAACAGGATTACATCTGAGGGGAATTCATGAAGAATAAGTTGTACGTTGAAACCAATCCAATTCCTGGATCTACAACTCATGTCTCTTGATGTTAATCAAATTGCTGGCTTTTATCTTTTGTGCACAGAACAATTTACTTCCCCTTCAGTTCTTTCATTGTTTGACTCAGTTCCATTGAAATGAAGGCATCAGATTGGATTAGTTATAGTCCCTCGCTGTGATACAATAGGAATTAGCTCAAAAAGACTATTGTGAGCTCTTGCAGCCTCTCCTCTTAGTTCAAGTGATTAAATACAGCTCCAGATTCCTTATTCGGAATAATGTCATTGCATTGGTGCACTACTTCTCTTCCTCCACAGCCCAAGATACAATTTTCCCCCTTTACAGCTGCTGTGCGTCAAACCGGATGGATTTACAAACCTGTCCACCAGCATCGTTCTCACCGTTGTTATATTGCTACTGTTTAGTAACCTTGACCATTGTAACAATTTTGTGCTAGCCCATGTTGAATGCCTACTGCCAGTTATCAGCCTAACTCCTCAAATTATTTGTTGCCTTCTGCTTTTCGTCCGTCTGTTCGCTGTCATTTATAATCCTTCTCAATTTACTAACCTTTATAAATTTGGAGAGTTTTGTTCTCTTTCTCCCTCCATATCGTTGTGACAGGATCGGCCCCAGCAGAGATCCCAGGCTGCTCCACAGTGCAGCTACACTTTGCTTCCCCTGTTTCAGACATTGATTTCAGAAGCACCCTGCCCCAGCTGCTCTTTCCAGCATCCGTCGCCCATGGGATGATTTCATCAAAAGCTCTGCTGACATGGAAGTAAACAAACGCCAAAATTCCCTGGTCCTCAAGGTTCGGTATCTCTTTGAAAGCACCCAAAGATGGTCATCCAGCAAATTGACCCACTCATTAAATACGCTCACCGTTCTGTATTGCTCCTTGAGATTCATCCCTTAGTTCATTGGTGTTCTATTCAGTTTCTTCCTAATGACAGATGACAGGTAAACCAGCTTTGCGCCCTGTTTTTTTAAAGATTGAGGTCACGTTGCTTTTGTTTTTCAATACATGGTGATGATCAGCATTTGTAAGGATGGTCTAACGCTATTTGAGAGAACATGACTAATGTCACTAGTGAATACTCTTCGATCTGGATGAGCAGAATTGACTGTCATCTTTCTCTTCTATATTGCTTACAATCACGTCATCTCGCCTTCAGAATTCCACCTCAACAGTAAGAAGGTTTCCTCTTTGGAAAGCAGACACAACGGGTGGAATTTTTCGCACTTCTTGTCAGCTGGAACATGTGGGATTATTTTTGGACTAGGAAACCAATTGGCGATAGACCGGGATTCTCTTCAGTCATGGCACTGGTATCTCACTGCCCGGTGCTCCAACAGATGATGGAAGGACGTCAAAAGATGTGTCCCATCGGACATAGAAATGATGTGACACGGGACGTGTGTTACAAGGGCTCGTCAGAAGTTAGAACTTTGCGACCGCAGCGATGACTGACCTGGAGAGTAGACATGGGAAGGCTGCTCCTCAAGTCTCCCACTCTTACCTCGCAGACTTGCTAGTGTATCCAAGAGACATCTCTTCGGCCATTGGCAAGGTGTGCTCACCTGGTTCACTGAGGAGGAGGTCTGGATTCAGGAGGCTGTACATGTTGGCACGAACCTCCCACAACAGCCTGAACCAGTGAGCGCCACAAGATTCCACAGTTTGGGCCAAACAAGCAGACTTTTATAAGGTTACCAGGGGCATGAACAGGGCGGATAGAAACCAGCTGTCGTCAAGGGGCCAAGAACAAGGTTGGGGGAGGGGACACTCTTTTAAAGTGAAAGGCCAGGAGGCTTAGAGGAAATTTCAAGAAAACCTTTTTCACTCAGAGAGAGTGGTGGGCATCTGGAATCCACTGGGAGGGTAGTTAAGGCGGGAAACCTCACAATCTTTACAAAGTATTTGAGTGAGCATTTAACGTGTTATAATATTCAAGGCTTTGGGCCACAGTGGGAAAATGTGACTAGTGTAGGTAGTAAACTGGGAAAATGTGACTGTGAAGGTAGTAAACGTGAGAAAATGTGTCTAGTGTAGGTAGTAAACTTGGAAAATGTCACTAGTGTAGGTAGTAAACTGGGAAAATGTGACTAGTATAGGTAGTAAATGTGGGAAAATGTGACTACTGTAGGTAGTAAACGTGGGAAAATGTGTCTAGTGTAGGTAGTAAGTGTGGGAAAATGTGACTAGTGTAGGTAGTAAACTGGAAAAATGAGTCTAGTGTAGGTAGTATTTTTTGATGGTATAGACTTGATGAGCCAAATGGCCTCTTCTGTACTGTATGATTCTATGATATGAACGTGTGAATTTATAGTAAGAACAGCCCATTTGTCTCAAGCCTGCTGAACCATTCAACACAATTGTGGCTGATCTATTTGTGTTTTGAATTCTACATTCCCATCCACCCCCAGTAACCTTTGATTCCTGTTGGCCAACGAGAATCTACCTAATTCCACCTTAAAGATATTCAATGACTCCACCTCTACTGCCTTCTGAGGCAGACTCCCTTAAGTCACATAACTCTCTTGAGAGAAGCAAGATTCTCCTCGGGTCCAACTTAAAAGTGAGCCCTCTAATTTTAAAACTGTGCCATAGGAAGTGGTTGAGTCCAAAACATTGAATGAAGGGGCAAAAACAGAAGCTGCTGGAAAAGCCTAGCGGTCTGGCAGCATCTGTGAAGAAAAAAATCAGAGTTAACGTTTCAGGTCCAGTGGCCCTTTCCTCAGGAAAGAAATACCAGCTGACTAATAGGAGCTCAAACTTTTGGAAAGGGCCATGCAAAAGGATTTGATTCTTCAGAATTGCATTTAAAGAGAGGTAGCGGGGAATATTCCAGTCTGCGACTGTTATGCGTCGAAGATTTTGTATAGTTAGAACGCTCGGTGCCAGAAGTCAAGTTGCTGCAGCTGTAACACTCTGCCCAATCATTTCGACCAGAGGAAAACCACGACTGCATGTGCTAGGAACTAGAAAGCTGGGCTTCCTCCTTTGCAGTAGCTCGGAACTGGAATTTAATGGGACTGAATGAATGGAGTATCATTATGTAGTAGCAAGGAAGTGCAGCATTGCCAAGGGTGCTGTTATTCCGATGAGACCTCAAACTGAGACACATTGGCCCTGTTCATGAAAAGATCCAGTGATGCTATTTCAAAGGGGTAGGGGGAGGTATTTTCTCTTTAGTGCCTGACAAACATTTAGTTCCCAACCACTACCGTTAGAGTTGACTACCTGGGCGTGACTGCACTGCGTTTTGGGGCAGGATTTCACAGGCCGTGGGATTCAGCGTTCTGTCACCAGAGAAGTCTCTAGGTAATTCCTCCTCCTTTGTCCCCGCACCCTACCCACCTCCGGTGGGCCGTCCTGAAGCAGGTTAATGCCCAGCGGGGAGACAAGTGGTTCAGGGGCTGCTTCCTCCCCCTTCCATTCCCCAAGTTGGAGGGAACAGCCCGTTTCTGAGAGCTCGCTGCCATCTTGGAACGAGCCACAGCAGCCATTACTTAGGAGTCACTGCAAGAAGAGCCAGGAGATGGATGACAGTAACACTGGGGCTTCTCATCGGGATAAAAATCCCTGGGGGGGGGCGGTGGTGGGTGGGGGTCAAAGGGGTGGGCACTGGCATACCCAGGTTGGAGTGGAGAGGAGGAGAGTGTGGAGAGAAGGGAATGGGGCAAGGAGGTGTGGGTGAAGTGAAAGGCCTCTGAAGGAGAAGGATAGAGGGCCCAGGAAGGAGTTAAGCCCCATCCTCGTCAAGACATTGACCTCCCAGCCAGAGGCCATAGCAGATTTAGTTGCCAGGTTTTCCTGGACGCTACTCCCCTCCTCTTCCTAACCAGGGGAGCAGGGGGACAGGAGTGATGAGGGGTGGCACGGTGGCTCAGTGGCTATCACTGCGCCAGGGACCCGGGTTTGATTCCAGCCTCGGGCGACTGTCTGTCTGGAGTTTGCACATTCTCCCCGTGTCTGCGTGGGTTTCCTCCGGGTGCTCCGGTTTCCTCCCACAGTCCAAACATGTGCAGATTAGGCCATGCTAAATTGCCCCATAGTGTTCAGGGAGGTGTAGATTAGGTGGGTAATAGGGGGATGGGTCTGAGTGGGATGCTCCAAGGGTCGGTGTGGACACGTTGGGCCGAAGGGCCTGTTTCCACACTGTAGGGATTCTATGATTCTATGAGGTGACACTTAAATTAGCCACCTAAGAGTCTCAGTTGGTGCAAGACTGGGAGAGCCTCCCACACCTACCCTGGGGGGGCCCCTGCATTCAGCATCAGGCTACACATGGGTAGCCAGACGGAGGGAAAGTTTCTGGCCTGGAATTTTACAGCCACTCCCACCTCACCCAGAAGTGGGTCCAAAACAGTCTGCACTTTGCCGTGCACAAATTACTGTCACATTGACTGCAATTCAAATCGCCCTCCATTGGTATGATGCAGGAAAGCACTTTGGGATATGGAGTTGGAAAGTATTCCAAATCATCCCTTCAATTCCTTCATTTGCTTTTACAAATGGAATTCTGTCTGATGTAATCAGGAAATGCTCCAGTATATTTCGATACAAATTCTAAAATTCTGTTGGGAGGAGATCAAGATGTTCAAATCCATGGAGGATCTGGTCAGATCAGACAGGGAGAAGAAGGCAGTCCCTTTGATGGAATGGTTGGAAAACATTGCACAGCAACTTAAGGCAGTGAGGCAACATGAGGAAAGATCTCTTCACACAGCGAGTGTTTGGATGCCTCCCTGAGAGGGTGATTGAGGTATAATAACTCCACAGAGGCTGGTACCCCATTCACCAAGTCAGTAAACTGTCCTTGACTACAGTACTGCCTGATACAGAGTCAGGCACCAGAGGTTTTTTTAAAATGTATTCACAAGATGAGGGCAACACTGGTTAGGCCAGCATTTATTGCCCATCCCTAATTGCCCAGAGGGTAATTTAAGAGCCAGCCCCATTGCTCTGGATCTGGAGTCACATGTAAGCCAGACCAGGCAGTTTCCTTCCCTAAAGGGCACTAGTGAACTGGATGTTTTTTTCCTCCCCTGACAATTGACAATGGTTTCAGTTATCATGAAACCCTTGATTCCAGATTTGTTTTCATTGAATTCAAATTCCACCATCTGCCATAGCAGGATTTGAACCCAGGACATCACCTGGGTCTCTGGATTAACAATCCTGCAATAATACCACTTGGCCATTGCCTGCCCAGTATCTCTGACACTCATCCTTTTTATATGTCAGTAGGGGCTCCCTGTTCAGTCAGTTGATCTGGTCATGCTCCATGACGTCCAGCTGGCTGATCTCCTTATAATTGCTACAGGAGGTAGACTTAGCCATGACTTTCAAAAGGAGATTGGTTAATTATTTGAAGGGGAGCAGGGGAAGGTTATGGATCAGGACTAGCTGATATGCTCTTGCAGAAAGGTAGCACACCCATTGTGTGCTGAATGGCTTTTTCCTGTTTTACAACCATTTTATGATTCCATGTTGGAATAGTCAGGTCGATATTCTGAATTCTCAGCTGAGCCCAAGGCAGGGCATGTATTGCAACCAGTTTTCCTCTAATTAACATTTTCCAATAGAGGACTCTGAAAATGTACACCACAGTGTAATGGGATTGATTGTAATCTAATGTATTGCAATGTGTACAGTGGGACGGAGTAGAAATTGGTTTCATGCAATGGATACCCACACAGCACAATGGGAGCTAATTTAATCTGAAAGAATTCAATCGAATGGGGGCTAATAGAAGCTGACTAGCTGTATTGAAGTTCAATGTAATGGGACATGGTTTTGTTTCTTTTGAGTAGGGAGGACAAATTTAAGACTGACGTCAAGATTAATTGGTGCATTTTTATTTGATTAACTACGACGATCAATAAGAAATTACAGTTCGCTGTTTGGACAACTTGCTTGAAGCTCATCAATTCTACAGGTCAAATTTGAAAGCTACACAGAGAAACTATTTCTTTACATAAGAGAATGCTCAGCAGCTAGAAGCAGGGGCCAAGAAAGGTGAATTAATCCAGGACATTGGACCCTATTTTAAATAAAAAGCCATGGGCAGGGGTGCTGAGGATACTGCTGAGAAGGGTGATATTTAGAGGGACTTCGTATCCTGTAGAACCTGTTCCCAGATGTGGAACTCATCGTTTTGTTAGTCAGGGTTCAATCGGCAGCAACCCTCAGATTTTTCTCCCTGGACTTTTCGTGGTCTTTTCTTCAATAGAAAATGTTCCTGTGTCCTTCAGGTGTGATTTTGTTGCTGCTGGACAAATTGCGGAAAATGAAATGGGAGCAGATGTGGCGTTTGACCGCGGAGCGGGAACTGATGAACATGTTGTCCACTTCACTGGCTGATCAGGTACGCAAATGTGTTGTTAGGATATTCTCTCAGGACACTACAGTGAGCTCCTTTCACATTGTGGTAGTACAGAGAGACTGGATTAGACAATCAATCCCCTCATCGGAACAATTAGGGAAAGAAAGTACATTGATTTGCTGGTTTTGACTATTCTGCATCTTCCTATACCTTAGCTGAAATCTCAGAATAAATAAAAATGTTTGTTGAGCTCACCTCTTCCTTTACAAAGTTCTTTGATCTTCCCCTCTTTGGGCTATCAGTTGTTCACAATGCAGTGTAAATGCACACACCCCTCATTATACACGGAAACACTACCCAGGAATCACATTCCCATGAAGTTGACCCAAGACTCAGAATTTATTCCTCACCCAGTGACAGGTTCCACCCGATTGCAAGGTCCAGTTATAGTTTTGTGATCCACCATTGCATTGATTAGTACACAATTGCAAACTTGGGAGGTCATGTTGCAGCTGTACAAGACATTGGTTAGGCCACTTTTGCAATGCTGCATTCACTTCTGGTCTCCCTGCTTCAGGAAGGATGTTGATAAACTTGAAAGGGCGCAGAAAAGATTTACAAGGATGTTGCCGGGGTCGGAGGGTTTGAGCTATAGGGAGAGGCTGAATAGACTGGGGCTACTTTCCCTGGAGCATCGGAGGCTGAGGGGTGACCTTATAGAGGTTTATAAAATCATGAGGAGCATGGAAAGGGTGAATAGCCAAGGTCTTTTCCCCAGGGTAGGGGAGTCCAAAACTAGAGAGCATAGGTTTAAGGTGAGAGGGGAAAGATTTAAAGGGAACATAAGGGACAACTTGTTCACACAGAGGGTGGTGTATGTATGGAATGAGCTGCCAGAGGAAGTGGTGGAGGCTGATATAATCACAACATTAAAAGGCATCTGGATGGGTATATGTATAGGAAGGGTTTAGAGGGATATGGGCCAAATGCTGGCAAATGGGACTAGATTCACTTAGGATACCTGGTCAGCATGGAATGTTGGACAGAAGGGTCTGTTTCTGTGTATACAGCTCTAGGACTCTACAACATCCACAGAGGGATACAAGGAGACTCTGAGTTCACTCTAGTGCAGGATAGCTCTTGTCAGGCAATATGTGACAGTAACAATGGTGAGAACAAAATCACCTAGGAAAGTTTTCTGCCTCCTTTTAAGAGAAGGATGAGAAAAGCTTTAATTAAAGCTGAGGCACTTTTTTAAAAAAATTATCCATTACAATTATGATGCATTTTTGAACTAGTTTAAAGACTTGGCCTCACTTGTATCCATTAAGTCCAAAAAAGATGAAGGTTGAAGCAGGAACATTCTGTTTAGCTGATTATTAAATACATAATGGAGTTATTGAGACATTGGAGGGCATTTTCACTGAACTCTCAGCTGGGGAGCTAGTGGAATGCTGAATCCACACTGATACGACACTCCATTAAATACCTCGAATGGTAGCTCTCCTGTCTCACAGTCACAAGTTTCCGAGTCCAAATTCTGCTCCAGGGATTAAGCATAAAAGTCAGTACTAGCACTGCCATGCAGTACTGAGGGAGTGCTGCACTGTCAGAAGCGCCAACTGAAGACCCATTTGCCTGGATGCAAGAGGTCTCTTGGCACTATCTTAAAGAAGAACAGGGCAGTTCTTCCCAGTGCCCTGGCTAATATATATCCCTCCATCAGATTCACAAAACAGGTTATGTGACTAACACATTCGCTGTCCGTGAAAGTTTGCTGTGTACCAGTTGGCTGCCACTTTTCCTACATTACCAAAATAATTACACTCAAAAGCACTTCATTCATCCCGTACAAATGCAAATCTTTCATTTGTCTGCAATAAGGAGCAAAAGCAAACAAGATGCAAATTCAGCATCAATCCCGTCAGTTTTCTGCCAAAAAATGTCAGCTAGAATTGCACATCGTTCAATAATCTAACATCATTAAAGACGACTGGATAATATTCGGAAAGGAAAAAATAATGAGAAGGTTAACTGGGTCAATTGGCACAACCCCTCTAATTCTGTAAAAGTTAGGCTGAGCTGAGATAGTGTAGTCTTTTGAACTCTGTTGGAGAAACTACAGTAAATTCAACTTCATTTGAAGGTGAAGTACAGAGTGGAATCCTTCCCCAACTAACTCCGTCAAGCTTGGAGAAAAAATAAACTGATGTTGTGCCATTCCACTGCAGAAGGAGATGACAGAACAATCAGAGTTTATTCACGCTCGGCCAGTTTAACAGGGAGAAGCCACAGTGGACGTTGGCTATATGGGGGCTCAGATTTATGATGGCGGTAAAGTGAGCAGTGCAGGATTTTGCTGTGTAGGACTGGAGGAGGACATGGCAGTTTTAAGTTGTTGCTTTTATTGAGAAGCTGTGCGTTCGTCCTGAAAATAAGCAAGGTCTCCAGGTTTACAAATCACAAGAAGCTAGTGCACAGGTACAAAATGCAATCAAAATGGCAAATGGAATATTAGAATTTATCTCCAAAGTGAATAAGTAGTGGAGGCAGTTCCAGTTCAGTTGTGGAGTCCTAGTCAGAGAGATGTGGTATAATTTGCATAAATGTGAGATTATTTACTTCAGAAGCGAAAACAAGAAGGCAGATTACTACCTGAATGGCTGTAAATTGGGAGAGGGGAGTGTACAGTGGGACCTGGGTGTCCTTGTGCACCAGTTGCTGAAGGTAAGCATGCAGGTACAGCAGACGGTAAAGAAGACAAATGGTATGTTGGCCTTCATTGCGAGAGGTTTCGAGTACAGGAGCAGGGATGTATTGTTGTAGTTGTACAGGGCCTTGGTGAGGCTGCACCTAGAATATTGTGTGCAGTTTTGGTCTCTTTTTCTGAAATGTTTGGAGGGATGTGGGCCAAAAGCAGACAGGTGGGATTAGTTTAATTTGGGATTATTGTTGTCATGGACTGTTTCCATGCTGTGTGAATCTACATGTGGCCCCAGGTTTGGTTTTGGAAATTATAAGGTCCTTCTAGTCCTCCCTTTTCACACCACTTCACCCTCCACCTACCACCATTGCAATTCATCCCCACACAACTCTGATACACCTCCATACTACTCCATAACCACTTATCCTGTATCCATATTGGGCAGACTGCAGGAGTCATGTGGAGATGAAAGAAGTAAACTTCTTACAGAATAATACACTTTTCATTCCTGCACAGTTGATGGTGAAAAAAATCCCTAATGTAAACAGTTTGAAGCTTCTAAATCTCCTTAAGTGGTTAATAACGATAAATTATATCTACTAAAACCAAACAAACCTACTCATGCCCGCATCAAAGACAGTTAATCCTTTAATAGCCTCTTCAAACTACAAATCAAAAGGTGAATTCTGAATCCCAGCTGAAATCATTGTCGCTTTTGCAATTTAGCCATGCATTCGCGATTACATAGTAGCCCTTAGAAAATACTTCTAATGATGTTTGTGTAAAATATGTGGACTTATGCTAAGATTTTTTTCTCTGTAAACTAAATCAGATGGGCTACTAATGAAAGCAATCCAGTACAGAACTTTTCTTTAACTCTTACTGACAAATGAAGCCTGCGTTTTCTTTTTAATGTTTGAAGACTGGAGTGTTTAAAGAAAAGGTCAGATCATGTCACATAAACAGACCTGATCTGCCCTTAGGAGTGTTTAGGTCTCTGCTGCTATGTGTTAAGAAGCTAGAAGGGAGTCTATTTGAATTCAGCACTAAGTTCAAACGGCTCTGGGTTTCCAGATCATGTGCGATCATGCCCCAGCCACTTCAACCACCAACAAAGTCTGCGAATTGTTGGAATAGAGGGCAGAACTTCCAGGTCCTCAGCGTCATCTTTAAAGAACCATGGAAGTCTTTGTGAAAATCCATTCCTCAAAGTTAGTGAAATCTGCCCCATTCCCAGATTAAGAATAACTGATTTTACACAATGAGTTAAAAATTGTTGTATGTCCTAATGACCTAAATCAAGTTGCGAAACAACAGGAAATTTGTTAATTAACAACACTATCAGGGGAGGTGACAGCCTAGTGGCTTTATCACGAGGCTATTAATCCAGAGATCCAGGTGATGTTCTGTGGACTCAGGCTCAAATCCCACCATGACAGATGGTGGAATTTGAATAAAATAAAAATCTGGAATTAAGAATCTCAAAATGAAACCATTGTCGATTGTCAGGAAAAACCCATCTGGTTCACCAATGTCCATTAGGGAAGGAAACTGCCATCCTTACCTGGTCTGGCCTACATGTGACTCCAAACCCATGGCAATGTGGTTGACTCTCAACTGCCTTCTGAGCAAATAGAGATGGGCAATGAGTGCTGACCTAGTCAGTGATACCCACGTCCTGTGAATGAATTTTTAAAAATTATGCAGATTTTAAAAATCCTAAAATTTTGACATTGGCTGTATGCTTTCTTCTTTACCTTTTTAGTACTCTCACGTTCCTTCCTTAAGCCCACAAAATCAAGAAGCTCTCTGTGGCTGAACAACTCCCCAGAGTCCCTGCTGCAGGTCAAGGAGCTCAATTCACAGCCAAGCCAGGCCCAGGGCCCCAGTTTGAAACTATGTGCAGCGGGAGGCATTGACATACTGGTTACATGACTAAAGTAGCAATCCAGAAGCTCGGACATGGGTTCAAATCTCACCATGATGGATGGTGCAGTTTACATTCAATAAGAAAGCTAGTTTACTGTAATCACTGTTAATTGTTGTAAAATCCTATCTGGGTCACTAATGTCCTTCAAGAGAGAAAATCTGCCATCTGCAGCTGGCCTGGCCTCCGTGTGACTCCAGACCCACAGCAATGCGGGTGACTCCTACCTGCCCCCGGGCGATTAGGGATGGGTTATAAATGCTGGCCTAGCCAGCAATGTCCACATCCAATGAACAACAGTGGGTGGCACAGTGGCTTGGTGGTTAGCGCTGCTGCCTCACAGCACCAGGGACCCGGGTTTGATTCCAGCTTCAGGTGACTGTGCGGAGTTTGCACATTCTCCCCGTGTCTGCGTGAGTTTCCAGCTGTTCTGGTTTCCTCCCACTGTCCAAAGATGTAGGTTAGGGTGGATTGGCTGTGCTAAATTCCCCATAGTGTCCAGGGATGTGAAAGTTAGGTGCATTGGCTGTGGGAAATGCAGGGTTACAGGGATAGGGTTGGGGAGGATGTTCCTTGGACAGCCTGTGAAGACTAGTTGAGCTGAATGGCCTGTTTCCACACTGTAAAGATTGTATGAACTTTTGTAGCATGAGTTTGAATCACAAAACTACTCCAAGGGTCAGTGAGAGCCATTATAATCAGCAGTTATTCTGTAATACTGCCCATCTGCTAATTGATCATGTCACAGTCACTTGGATCCTAATGCCCCGATTATAGTTTCTCTTAGTGCAGTTTAATATGTGGTACTTCGATTTCCATCTCAGTATTTGAGTTGTTTAGAGCTAGTACACCTGCTTCCAGTGGCTTATGTACATGGATTCAATAAAAGACACACTGATATTTCACGGTTGCATGGGTACTTTCAGTCATATTAGCATGAAGGGAAACAGTTTTTGTTCTTGATAGTGTGAACAACATGCATTATAAAAATATTTCAAATACTTGAATCATTGTACATCGCAAAGTAATCGAGACTTATGAAGACAAGAGTGGACTATCAAATTTGTTATCTCCCAGTCAAATATAAAACATTTTTGGCTCCCAGTAATTAAGGGTGGCACAGTGGCTCAGTGGTTAGCACTGCTGCCTCTCAGTGCCAGGGACCTACATCCGATTCCACCCTCGGGCAACTGTGCAGTTTGTATGTTCTCCCTGTGTCTGCTTGGGCTTCCTCTGGTAGCTCCGGTTTCCTCCCACGGTCCAAAGTTGTGCAGGTTAGGGTGGATTAGCCAAGATAAATTGCCCCTGCGTGCCCAGGGATGTGCAGGCTTGGTGGATTAGCCATGGGAAATGCAGGGTCACGGACATAGAGTGTGTCTGGGTGGGATGATCTTCAGAGGGCCTGTGTGAACTCGATGGGCCGAATGGCCTGCTTCCACACTGTAGGGATTCTATGATGATTCTAGGAATCGGAAGGCAGTCTTCAGGCAGTTTGGACCATTTCAGCTTGAAGGTTTTGCACAGAGTTAAGGGTTAACCTGCTGAGCCACGAGGACATGACTTGGAGTGTACTGGTCTGTTATTACGTGAGAAATGTTTTCTGTACCCATTTACCTGTCCAAACTGGGGCTGTTCCTACTGGTATGACCCAGCCATCTACCTGGATCTAGATTAATAACTTATGCAGGACTAGCCTCGAGAGGTATTGCCATAGCCTAGCATTGCAGAACATGATCGAAATAGGTCTTCTGTTCAGGCAAACAGAAGCCTTCTAAAAGTTCTTCTTGAGTCATGTTAGATGGTTCACAGTGAGCTTGACACAGCAATTGTAAAGGGTGTCAGAGGCTGAAACATGGATTTCTCCCTCTATCTCTCCCTCTCACTGCCTTGATCTGATTCAGCAGTACGGAGCTAAAAAGGCAAGAGGCAGTTGTTGCCCATCCCTAATTAACCTAGAACTGAGAGACTTGCTCAGCCATTTCAGAGGGCAATTAAGAGTCAACCACATGGCTGAGAGTTTGGAATCACATGTAGGCCAAAATGGATAAGATGTGTAGAATTAGGGATGACTGATTTCCTTCTGTCCTGGCTAGTGAACCAGATTATTTTACAGCAACATGGTCACCATTGTTAACATTTATGTTCCAAATTTATTCATTGAATTCAAATTCAACCAACTGCCATGGTGTGGATTGAACCCATGGCCTGTTAACCAAAGGTTCATTCAACAGACAGACACCCTGACTTCCCGACACCTCTAGCCCTTTCTAGTTTGGAAGGGAAAAAAAGGGAGAACCTGCGTTTATGTCGCATAACGTCAGGACATTCCAAAACCAATTATGTACTTCTCAAAGTGTACTGCAAGGGTACCCAGGTTACTGAACAATTCCACTTTTCTTCCAAGTGGATTATTTAACCAAACTCACCCAATGTTTACTGTCTCTGCCAGCTCCCACACCAAAAACACACTTGATGCTGTCACAAGACAGGGGAGGATACATCATTACAGACTGCTGCAATGTGGCAGCTACCCATCCTACATGTGTGTGAGCTTTCGAAAAGTTCTGAAACTGATAACAAAGGAAGTTTCTGTTACTTCTGACACAAAGTATGAAGCACATACCTCGCAATGGCTGCCACTTAGGGAGGAAGAATACATTCGGTTCCTTACATCTTGTACCCGAGTTAAGCAAATTTTTAACAAGAATGCTTCATTTTCTTGTCACATCTGTCAATGTATAGGTTCATTCCAGAATGAGAGAGGGACTGATAGCAGTTTGTCTGTCATTGTCTCCCTGAGGGAGACAGTGATAAACACTAGTCAGTGTACAGATATGCCTCTGAAAGAGACAGTGATAGAAGCCAGACAATGTAGAGATATCTCCCTGAGGGAGACAGTGACAGACACCAGTCAGTGTACAGATAGCTCCCTGAGGGAGACAGTGATAGACACCAGTCAATG
>JAHRHZ010000020.1:55888085-55917547 GCA_024137785.1 Ginglymostoma cirratum | reverse complement strand
TGTACAGATAGCTCCCTGAGGGAGACAGTGATAGACACCAGTCAATGTACAGATATCCCTCTGAGAGAGACAGTGATAGACACCAGTCAGTGTACAGATATCCCTCTGAAAGACACAGTGATAGAAGCCAGGCAATGTAGAGATATCTCCCTGAGGGAGACAGTGATAGACACCAATCAGTGTACAGATATCTCCCTGAGGGAGACAGTGATAGACACCAATCAGTGTACAGATATCTCCCTGAGGGAGACAGTGATAGACACCAGTTGGTGTACAGATATCTCCCTGAGGGAGACAGTGATAGACACCAGTCAATGTACAGATATCTCCCTGAGGGAGACAGTGATAGACACCAGACAGTGAACAGATATCCCCCGAGAGAGACACTGATAGACACCAGTTGGTGTTTTTATCTCCCTGAGGGACACAGTGATAGACTCCATTCAGTGTAGACAGCTTCCTGAAAAAAACAATGAAAGATACCAATCAGTGTACAGATATCTCCCTAAGAAAGTCAGTGTTAGACATCAGTCAACCTGCAGATACCTCCCTGAGCGAGACAGTGATATATACTGGTCAATGTATAAGATCTCCCTGAAGGTGACAGTGATGCTTACTGGTCAGTGTCTAGATATCTCGCTGAGGGAGACAGTGATAAGTACTGGTCAGTGTACAGGTATCCCACTGAGCGCAAGCAACTGATGATTACCAATGAATATATAATACCACCCTAAGGACAAAGAACTAACACATCAACCAGTGAAGAGGTAGTTTCCAGAGACACCTCACTCAATATGGAGTTACGTCTCTGAAAGATGACCTGACACAAGGTCTAGTTAAGCATGTTTTCCCTTTGTTGCCAAATAGGAAATACAGAGGAATTGATGCAAAAGCAAAATGCTGCAGATGCTAGAAATCTGAAATAAAAAGAAACTGCTCGAAATACTCAGCAGGTCTGGCAGCATTAGCAGAGGTAAACAGAGTTAATGTTTCAGGTCAAGCTCCTGAAGCCAAGGGAATAGTGTAGTCAAGTTCAGGAAAACCTAAGTATTTGATTACCTGGGAGACAGGAATTTGCAGCGGGCAGAAGTGTAAGCAAGCAAAGGGGTTTTTAATAACTCCCGGTCAGAAAATCTAAATCACCCTCAACTCAGAACTTAGCTGCAATGATAAAGATAAGCGGACTGTTCCAGCAATGGGAGCTGAGTGCTATTCACTGGAGTATTGCTGTAGGACAGAGTTTGGATAGTTCTAGTTAACTAATCACGGGAAATGTATCATTGACCTTCATGTGAGAGAAATGGCTGTCAGCAATTTCACTGAGAAGGAAATTGCTTCAGAAATTGGCCCTGTCAGTTTTTTTTCAAACTGCATGCATGACACATCCGAAGATTATGGGTTAGAATGCTGCGTTTGAAAAGGTGATGAAGCACTAAGGAAATCAAAGTTTTGGCAAAGGTCTGTAGCTCGGGTCGCAGATGAGGTTGTTGACTTGCTGGCCGAGCTGGTTTGTTTTCGTTCAGACGGTTCGTCACTGTGCTAGGTGACGTCAATCAGTGAGGCCTCCGCTGAAGCGAAGTTATTCTACTCCACCAGGAATTTATACTGTCCAGTCCATTGTGGTGAGTCATTTCCGGTTTTGATCTGTATGGGTTGTATATGGGGTCTAATTGTATAAGTTTCTCGATTGCATTATGGGTGGAGAACCGTGCCTCTAGGAAGTCCCGTGCATGTTTATGATTCCTAGGGGCATGGTTCTCCACCCGTAATGCAATCAACAAACGTATAGAATCAGATCCCATATACAAACCCATACGGATCAAAACTGGAAATGACACTACTCACCATAATGGACCAGACAGTATAAATTCCAAGTGGAGTAGCATAACATCATTATATCGGAGGCCTCACTGATGATGTCACCTAGCACGGTGACGAAACGTCTGAACGAAAACAAGCCAGCTCGGTGAGCAAATCAACAACCTCGCCATCCTCACTAAGGAAATGTTTACTCTGTTTCTCTCTCTGGAGCTAATTTCCCAGTGGCAGATAGTTGTTTCTGCTGGGAAGATGGGAGTTGTGTATCAGGAGACTGTGGAATCCCAAGTGCAGCAGATTCCAAGGGAATCCAGTGAAGATTCCAGCTCTCTGTGCACCTTGTCTGCAGCCATAACAGTGTATTCCTCACACTGTTCTATTACCCTAATGCACTTTGTATGGCATGATCTGCCTGCGCTACATGCAAAACAAAACTTTTTGCTGTACCTATGTGCATGCGACAATAACAAATCAAATCAAAACAATTTCCCTGTGTCTGAAACCCTCCAAAATTATTTGTTTAAATTGGAGATTTAAGAGGGTTCCACTGCAGTTAAGTAAATAGTTAACCACGAAAGTTAGATTACTAAAATCTGGTCCTGGCTAACTATTAAACTGATCCCCAAATTAGGACACACGACCCCAAATACACCTCCCACTGTAACCATACAACCCAGATCCTAACTTAGCAATTCTCCTGCTTTGCCTGCGATCAAGATACCAACCCCAGTGTTGCCAACGAACACAACACACCCATCACCAGAATCGACAACCTCCCTGCACCCACGACACGACCCCTCTCTTGCCACCAAACTATTGCACTGACCGGGACTGGCCGTAAACACTTCATCACCTACCTACCTGTCCCCTATCCCACCTGGCGCCCTAACCCCATGCTCACCTTGTGTAGCCTTTCAAAGGAGCTTTCTGTGATACTGGACAGAATATGCCAACCACTGCTGTGAGAAAGGGTTGGACTTGCCCTGATCATCCTGCACTACGGTCAGGTTGAAAGTACTCTCCACATTTCGGAAGGAGCTCTGATTTGAATCTCCTGTTAAAAATACAGAGCTCCTCCTTAACGAATAAAAAGGAGAAGCAGCAATCTGCACATAATTGTCATTCTCTGAAAATCTTCCAGTCTCCCTATCTCTATCTTCCATATGCTCCACTAAAAAATGATTTGGAGATGACTAGGTTGCAGTTAATGATGCAGACAGAGAAAGATAATGCAAAAATGATGAATGTTTCAATCGTAGGGAGCATAGGCTACAGATTAGCAAGTTCGATGTATGGAAGCAAATTTGACGGAGACTCTCTTTTTGCGTAGAATGTTCCGGGAGTAGAAACTTTAAAATGTTTTGGAGAGAGGAGAAAGTAGGTGCTGCAAGAGATGTTTCTGTCTTGGTGTGGTGTCATTGCTGTTCAAGAATCCTCTAGCCTAAGTTATATTAGGAGCTCACAGTCACTAGTTACTTCTAGCAATGAGATGCAGGGAGGGCACCATGAGAACTTATTGTCCCTTATGCCCTTTCCCTATTCTTAACATCCCAAGAAATCACAATAGAGTAATACAGTCTTACAGTTTTTATGAATACAGAATTCAAGTTGATAATTCACCAAAGATCCAGAATTCACCACCTTGCAATCCCACGACCACTTCCATCTCGAAGGACCAAGGCAGCAGATTCAGGGAAACACCATCCCCTGCAAGCTCCTCTCAAGCCACTCACCGTCCTGCCATGGAAATATATCACCGTTCCTTTGCTGTCGCTGGGTCACAATCCTGGAATTCCCTCCCTAGTAGCATTGTGGGTCAACCCACAGCAGGAGGACTGCAGTGCTTCAAGAAGGCAGCTCACCACCACCTTCTCGAGGGCAACTAGGAATGGGCAAGAAATGCTGGCCCAGCCAGCGATGCCCAGATCCCACAAATATATTAAAATGAAACGGTCTTGTGAAATAAAGACGCTTTCAACTCTGTTATTTTGGCTAGTTAGACTGTGATTATTAGATGGGGTGCCTTGTGGTTTTAAACTTCAGGACAATCCTGCAATCACCAGGAATGAAAAATTAGTTTACGGGGAGAAAAAAAATCATAAATGTATTAATGAAAATGTTGTTTTGAGCTTCTGATTTCTTTCTTCTTGATTATAATGATGCAAACAAGGAGGTATAAAGATAGTTTAGTATAAAGGAGTGAGCTGGTTGGCCATGGAATTGGCCATGTGATGAAACCGCAAGGGTTTCAAAGCCAGGGTCAGCGGCCCAAAGGTCACCGAAATAAACTACTAATACCAGTAAATACTTCACTGTTATCAACATGGGCAAGATATCACTCAATGCGCATTGAACAAATTTGACCTATTTACTGGGTTTATATTTCTGTTAGAAGCCTTGGTACAATCTTTAGCACAACTGGGCAGGCATTCCAGAAATTCTTGATGTAATATACACAAGATAATCATGGCTTGTTACAATGATTCTTGGCTTAATATGTACACACATTAACAACACGAAGACTGATCATTGCTCCAACTGTTGGTATATTTTCTCCTTTCACCTCAATAATATTAAATTCCTCCTCTCTCTTTCTTCTCCACCCATGCAGGATATTTTTAATGCTGTCATTAAGCAGAACCCTATCCTTGTGTACCAGCTTCCGTGTTTCTGGAACGTTCAGCTGTCGGATCACACACGGTCCGAGCAGTGCTACAAGGATGTGTCAGACCTCAAGGTAAGACTTGTTTCTGGTGAGGATCATAGTTAGCAAAATGCAGTGAGATTCTTCCATGCTGTACTGTGCTAGAGATAACTCAGTAACAGTTGAGCGAATGCAATGACTTTTGTATCTGGAGATTGCAACAGAATCCATTTCTTTACACTGGTAGAACAACAGAGATCTTGGTTAAATTTAAACTACTTTTATAAGGTAACTTCCTCAGTTGTGCATCAGCTAAGATAGCACCACCTCTTGATGGCTCTTTGGTGCAACTACTTTGCGATACCTCCAAATATTTTCCTTGTTGGAGCCTCAGGTCATCCACTGCCACAATGACACAACCCGTAAAGCTGCTTGTTTCTTTCGGGATCCCTCCACAGATTTCCTGTGTTACTTTTGTTAGACCATCATCATGCAACTTTGATGCCTACTCATGTTATTTCCAGCCATTTGGTTTGTCTCTCACACCATCTTTTGATTATTTGTGATTATTTCTCTGCCTTAATTAATTAGTTCATGGGTCATTCCTTCACTTGTCGACACTCTACTCGCGTTATTTGTACCTATCTGTTGACATTCTTAACTACCTGGAATTATCATGATATTATCTCTCCTATATATTTGTGCCTGTGTGCCTCACTCCACTTCACCTGACGAAGGAGCAGTGCTCTGAAAGCTTGTGATTTTAAATAAACCTGTTGGACTATAACCTGGTGTCGTGTGACTTCTGACTTTGTCCACCCCAGCCCAATACCAACATCCCCACATCATGGTTTCCTGTGGGCGATATACCTCCAACAGACAATGGTCATAAATGCTCCATCATTGCCCTCACTGCTTCTCTGCAGTAAGATTGGGCCATTGTGGAATAATACAGGAAGTTCAGGATGAACACAGTAGGTTCAGAAGTACATGTTGGGAGAGAGGAACAGTGTAACTGTCTAAAGTTTTAGCAAAGATCTGTAGCTGGGGTTATGGATGAGGTTGTTGACTTGCTCGCCGAGCTGGCTTGATTTCGTTCAGACGTTTCGACACCACGCTAGGTAACATCATCAGTGGAGCCTCTGATGATGCAATGTTATTCTATCCACTTGGAATTTATACTATAAAGACAGGAAGGAAACTAGATGTCAGAATACATGAACACCGGTTAGCAACAAAACAGCAAGATGCACTGTCCTTAATATCGGTACATTCACACAATGAAGGCCATGAATTTAACTGGGGCAAGGTAACCACAGTAGCCCAAGCCAAATATAAACACGCACGGGAATTCCTAGAGGCATGGTTCTCCATCCATAATGCAATCAACACACATATAGAATTGGACCCCATATACAAACACATACAGATCGAAACCGGAAATGACAGTACTCACCATAACGGACCGGACAGTATAAATTCCAAGCGGAATAGAATAACATCACTTCAACGGAGGCTCCACTGATGATGTCACCTAGCATGGTGACGAAATGTCTGAACAAAAACAAGGCAGCGAACAAGTCAACAATCTCAGCGTAACTGTCTCGTAACCAATGTGACACATCTTCAGAACTGAAGGGAGGTGGAAGCACAATGGGTTTGACGCCGTTAACAAACAGGCAGAGACAAGTGGAGCTAAGAGGAATGTCAGGGAAAGGTTCAAGGGTGAGGATAATCTGAGATCAGTGATGCCATGAAACAAAAGGCGAATGGGGTGGTAATGAGAAAGGCCCTTTGGCAACTGGCCCAAAATAGGTGTTAATAGAGAAATAAAGGTTAACTCTGACACAAGGTAGAAATATGAAAACAAGATACAGGTACTGGGGTGAAAGAAAAATATGTATCCAAATGGAGGACCAAGTTCTTACTTCTGCTTCCACATTCAAATATCTCATTTCACTTCACCTTATTACGAAATAACCAAAATGCCCATTCTAAACTAGTGTGTAGGCTAGAAAGTATTCTCAAGACCATCAATTTGGCAGTTAAACTGTTAGTCTACAGAGACATGCTAAAATCTGATAGTCTTTACAGAATCATTGAATGATTCATTGTAGAAGGAGGTCATTCAGCCCATCTGAAAGACCTATCCAAATAAGCCCACTCCCCTGCCTTTTACCGTCGGCACTGCAGTTTTCTCCTCTTCAAGGATTTATCCATTTCCACTTTGGAAGTTACTATCAGATCGGTTTCCAGTCCTCCACTTCCCCCTTTAGACAGTATATTTCAAAAGATCATCATTTGGGTTCAAAAACAGAATGGAATGCAGACTTTTGTAGGGAACTGTGCATTCATTTCCTTGCATTGGTCAGCTACGTGCAGAGCTCTGATCAGAGAGCTGGAGCTGGAACCTTGTCATTGGATATGGGTCTATTTCAGCAACATTATAGAGCTATAAGGCTGCCTGCTGCCAATAAATGAAGCCACACGACTGCCTCGTGAATACGTAATGGGATTTTTTTACAGTCTCATAAATAATAATGGCAGCTAATTTCGATAGTCCTTCTCTGTTCTCTTTGAAGCACATTAACATTTTGTAAAGCGTGTGCATGGCCTGCTAATAAGTGGCTGACAATTTCAAAAGGAAGATTAATATCTTCTTTTTCCTCAATAATGGAACTTTTAATGAACAATATTGGGTGAAAATGACATCATCAAGGAAGTCTGAAGAACCTTAATGACAACCGTTGTTCTTAATGGTACATAGACTGTGATATCTGTGTCTGTGTGACACAAGAATCATTATTTTATTTCCTCTTAACCATCCTGGAGATGTCACTCCTCTGCACCCTAACTATTTGTTTGTCATTCCAAATTAGAGAAGTAAACTTGGGCACTCATTACAAATAGTATCTTCCAACGATCCATGTGCATGTGTCAACTTTTCCCCAGTACCTGTATCTTGTTTTCATATTTCTACCTTGTGTCAGAGTTAACCTTTATTTCTCTATTAACACCTTCAGTTCAAAAGTGTTGATTTTTTTTTCCTTTCCCTTCTCATCTTCTCATGAAATATGCCCCTCCTCTTAAAATATTGAATTTGCTTCAGAGAGACCTTTCACATTCTCAAGTATTGCAAAGTGTGACACAACTGATGAAGTGTAGTCACTGCTGTAATGTGGGAAATGTGACAGCCTAGTTACACTCATAGAAGCCTTGCCTGAGCAAGACAATAACTAGGTAATCCAGATAATCTATTTTTGCAAAATTGATTGTGGAACACATTTTGACCAGAACACATGCCATTTAAAACGAAGTGTAGTTGGGTGGTTAGTTCACTGTGCTTTCATGGGATCGGACTGTTTACAAATTGTAATCTAAACTTAAATGAATTCACTAGATGGCTGTGAAGAGATTTGGAATGATTTGGAGGCTGTAGAAGGCGGTGTATAATGTCCTTTCTCCTAAAGAAAGCTGCTGTTTTATTAAAATGTCAACTTATTCGAGCAGATCATGACAACATGCATGGCCATCACATCCTCAGGTGGACTTGAATCCAGACCTTCTGACCTAGAGAAATAGACGTGCTGCCATGCCATAAGGTCCTTGTACTTTTGTGCTCAAGCCTTGGGGTGAGACTTGAACCTTGGATCCATTTGCTTCAAGGCAGGTGCACTACTGTTGGGCCACAGCTGACTGGTCACTGGCATGCTAGTTTCTGTGGTAATCTTTGGGAGGATACATAATGCTGGGGGGTGTCCGAATCAAAATCACATTATGTTCTTGTCTGATGTGAACTGCATTCCATTTGCTGGGGGCCATTCACTGGATCATAATCTCAAAGAATGTTTGCCACACAGAAGGGAGCCATTCAGTCTGTCACATCTGTAAGCACTAACAGTGTAAAACAAGAATATCCTCCTGTCTCTTCTGGTTCTTTTTGCCAGTTCCTGGTTAATCCGTTTCCTCCGGTTGACAACAACTGCCAAATGGAACGGTTTCTCTCTATCTACGCTGTTCAAAACCCCACATAATTTTGAAAGCGTCCATCAAATCTTAATCTTCTCGAAGAAGGACCAGATCTTTCTTTTTGTAATTCATTCGGGGCACATGGGCTTCACTGGATAAGCCAGCATTCATTGTCCATGAGGAGGTGGGAGTTAGCTTCACCAATCCAGCCCAAGTAAGTAGACTCCTCGTCGGCTGGAGCTATTTCCCCTGGAACGTTGGAGACTGAGGAGTGACCTTATGGAGGTCTATAAAATCATGGGAGGTATAGATAAGGTAGATAGCCAACAGCTTTTCCCATAGTAGGGGTGTCTAAAACTAGAGAGCTTGTGTTTAAGGTGAGAGGGAGAGATACAAAAGAGTCCAAAGGGGCAATTTTTTTTCACACCGAGGGTGATGAGTGTCTGAAACGGGCTGCCAGAGGTAGTGGTGGAGGCGAGTACAATTTTGTCACTTAAGAAACTTCTGGACAGGTACATGGATCGGATAGGTGTAGAGGGATATGGACCAAACGCAGGCAAATGGGACTGGATTAATTGTGAAAACTGGGCAGCATGGACAAGTTGGGCCCATGCCATAAACCTCTACCACTCCTCAACCATCTCGCAAATCTTTTCTGCAGCTTCTCATCCTTGCCTGGGGTAATTTACAAGTAATCCCAGCTCAGTTCCTCCTTCACTGAAACTAGGGAATGCTGAACCCCATTGAAATGTCCCAGCTACAACTTTAGTTAGAATTCACGGACTCACATGGTCACTAGGACTAGGTGTAGAGCTGGATGAACACAGCAGGCCAAGCAGCATCAGAGGAGCAGGAAGGCTGACGTTTCGGGCCTAGACCCTTCTTCAGAAAATTGTCCATGAGGAGGTGGGAGTTAGCTTCACCAATCCAGCCCAAGTAAGTAGACTCCTCATCAGCTGGAGCTATTTCCCCTGGAACGTTGGAGACTGAGGAGTTAAGGATCCAGATCAAGTCACCGTGGCACTCCACTAGTTAGTTTTCCAACTTGAAAACAACACATTTATCCTGACTTTCTGCTTTCTGTCAAGTTAGCCAATCCACCGTCCATGCCAACACATCTCTCCCACGACCATGAGCTTTTATTTTGTTCAGTAGACTTGCACATGACCCCTAAAGGAATGCCATTTGGAAATACCACAACATCTCCTGGCTCCACTTCAACAGGCTGCTTTGTTCTGGATGTACTCATACATCGTGAGTGTTGTCAGAGACGTACTTAGGCCTGAAACGTCAGCCTTCCTGCTCCTCTGATGCTGCTTGGCCTGCTGTGTTCATCCAGCTCTACACCTTGTTATTGCAGATTCTCCAGCATCTGCAGTTCCTACTATCTCTGGTCACTAGGACTGTTGCTATCCAGGATGGATTTAGAGCAGACCTGGCACCTCAAGGCGCTGTGGGGTTGGCAGCAGCAGCAGAATTTTACTCAATCACCGTCTGTAAACTCGTGGCATGGCATATCCCTAACACTACCATTGTAGTCAGGGCAAGGGATCCCACCCTGGCTCAACGAGGAATGTGAGGAGAGCATGCCAGGAGCAGCATCAGGCATAATTAAAAATGAAATACCAACCCAGTGAAGCTATAAAGCAGGACTACATGCAGAACAGCGAGTTGTAGACAGCAAAGTGATCACCAATCAATGGAACAGGCAGATTCGAGCTGTGCAGTCCTGCCACATCCAATCATGAACGCTGGTGGACAATTAAATAACAGACCAGAGAAGGAGACTGCACTCATATCCCCATTGCGAATGATGGGAGAACCAAATGCAGCGGTATGAAAAATAAAGCTCAAATGTTTGGAACTAGCTTCAGCCAAAATTGTCGAAGTGGTCAATCCATCTCAGCATCGTCCAGCAAAAACAGATGCCACTCACCTGCCAATTTGATTCACTTCACATGATTTCAGCAATTGGCTGCAGGTGCTGGATACCGCCTGACAACTTGTTCTGAAGACGTGTGCTCCAGGACTAGCTGTACCCCTAAACAAACTGTTCCAGTACATCTACAACACTTGCATGTACCTGGCAAAATGAGAAAAATTGCCCAGGTACGTCCTGTCTGCAAAAAGCAGGAGAAATCTAACCTAGCTAATTATCGTCTACTCACAGTCAACAGTAAAAGTGAGGGGACGTTTCAGTGAATTATCTTCAGCTAGCTACTTCAGTGACCTTCCTTCCATCATAAAGGCAGCTTGCTGATTTCACAACATTCAGTTCCATTTGCAGCATCTCTGATACTGAATTATTCCATGCCTCTGTGCAATAATACAATGGACAAGCAAGTTGAACTGATAGTCAGAAAGTAACAGTCAAGCCAAACAAGTGCTAGACAATGACCAGCTGTAACAACAGGGAGTATAACCAACTCCCCGGACAATCAGTGGCATTACCACACTGAATCTTTCACGATCAACACCTGTTTTGCGAAAACTTGACTGAACTAGTCAAGTAGATATGTGGCTACAAGGCAGGGGTATCTGTGGCAAGTGACTCACTGGCTGCCCACCAACCTCCAAAAGGCTGTTCACCACCTATAAGGCACAAGTCAGGAATGCGGTGAATATTCCTCACTTCTCTGCTTAAGTACGTCTCTGACAACACTCACGATGTACGAGTACATCCAGAACAAAACAGCCTGTTGAAGTGGAGCCAGGAGGTGTTGTGGTATTTCCAAATGGCATTCCTTTAGGGGTCATGTGCAAGTTTACTGAACAAAATAAAAGCTCATGGTCGTGGGAGAGATGTGTTGGCATGGATGGTGGATTGGCTAACTTGACAGAAAGCAGAAAGTCAGGATAAATGTGTTGTTTTCAAGTTGGAAAACGAACTAGTGGAGTGCCACAGTGACTTGGTCTGGATTGTTAACTAGTTAAAATCTGTATCAATGAAAACATTTGTGCATTGTAACCAGATTTGCTGGTGACACAAAGGTAGGTTCAATAGCAAGTTGAGAGGAGGGCACCATGAGTCTGCGAAGAGTTATAGATAGATTAAATGAGTGGCAAAGATTTAACAGATGAAGGATGGTGTGGGAAAATGTGAAGTTGCATACTGGTTGTAGGAACAGAAGAGCAGAATATTATTTGGAGAGAGAGTACAAAATGCTGTGGTACAAGAGATCTGGATGACCTTATATATGAATCAGAAAAAGTCAGCTAGTAATTAGGAAGGGAAATGGAAGGTTGGCCTCGATTGCAAAAGGGGATTGAGTACTAAATTAAGGAAGTCTTGTTATAACTATGGGGCATGGGGAGACTGCACCGAGAGTCCTCCTTACTTAAAGGAGGATTAATGTGTCTTAGAAGAAGTCCAGAGAAGGTTCACTAGGCTAATTCCTGGGATGAAGGATATCTTATGAGGAGATTGGGCTTAGACTCATTAGCATGTGGAAGAATGGAGAGGTGGTCTTATTGAAACAGAAGATTCTGAGGGATGTGTGGGATGTTTTTCTGTGGGAAAAATCAGAACTAGGGGAAACAATTCAATATTAAGCCTTCCAATTACACCAGAAATAAAGGGGGATTGTTTCTTTTGGTGGGTAATGAGTCGGGGCTTCTCAACCACAGAGAGCAGTGTCAGTACCTATATTCAAGGCCCACTTTGACAGATTCTTTTTATTAAGACACAGTCAGGAGTTAAGGGGAACAGGCAGGAAAGTAGTGGTAAGGATCAGACCATTTGTGATCTTATTGAATGACAGAGCAGGCTCAATCAGCTAAATGGCTGACATTGCTCCTAATCCTTATGATCTTACGATAATCACCCCATTCATCTTTGTGAACATTCACTCCTTTCATCATCGCTACACATGGAAGTGTTGCAGGTATTTTCCAATGCCTCTTCCCAAGAAAGACGAGGAGAACAGTCGCCCAGGAACACCACCACTGAATAGTCTCCCTCTTCGTCTCGCACCATCTTGACTTGACAAGCTCTGGTGTTCTTTCAGTGTCACTGGGTCAAACCCCTGGAACTGCCTACTTTACAGCACTGTGCGTGTCGTCATGCCAACACGATCTGCAGTAGTTCGAAGAAGCAGCTCACTTCTCAGGAGAAACCAAGGATGGGCGATAAATACCCAGCATTGTCCATATCCCATGACTGAATAAGAAACTGAGCATTGAATGAACAAGGCTGTCTCCCAAGAGAGTGCTGTTTTCAATGTTGAGTCCAGAATGTTTATTACCATTGCATATTTATAATTAATAACATCTTGAATTACAAACAGACTTGCCAGTAGTGTCAAGTCTTGGCCTCATTAATCTTCTTTCCCTGCTTGTTGATCTTACAGTGAACCGAGGAACAAAGGTACTTATGCAGAACTGATTCGAACATGATTACCTGCAGCGATGCTGTCTAGATCAGGCATCATAAATAGCTGAAACTTGAAAAAGTCTTCCACACTGTCCCTGGGGTCGGGGGCGGCGGAGATGTGGAGAGAACAAGTTTTCAATTTGAAAAATAAGATTGTGTCATTTCATTGCAGTTGAGCTGTGGCTCGTTTTCACTTTAAAAGTAACAAATAACCCTCTATGCAGTGACTAATTGGGGTTGTTTTCTGTTTCCGGCCTATTAAACTTGAGTTTTTCCTTTGTTTCAAGGCTTAAATGAGGGCAGTTCCAGTATTTTGTTAGGGCCACGCCTTGAGGAGATCTTGCAAGCTGGTGTAGACTACTGCAGCGGTGGGGACCATTGTGATCACCATGGAGATAGGACTTACTGCAGAGGTGGGGATCGGTGGGGAAATGGGGGTTCCTACTGAAATGGGGATTGCTGGGAATTTGGGTGTTAGCTGTAAAGATGGGAACTGTTGAGAATATGAGGTCACTTCAGAGTTGGAGAGCACTGGAATATGTGGGTCCACTGGGAATTTGGGGGTCACTGCAGGATTGGGACCTCTGGGATTTTGGGGGTCACTGTAGGGATGGGGAGGTCTGGGAATTTGGGGGTCACTGCAGGGATGGGGAGGTCTGGGAATTTGGGAGTCTCTGCAGGGATGGGGAGCTCTGGGAATTTGGAGGCACTGCGGAGATGGGATTTCCCAGTGTGGAGCATCTCCAAAGAGAAGTGGAGTGGTAGCATGACTGCATGGCAGGACTGGCCCTGCACAGGATCTATCACATCACAATCTCATCTGTTCTCCTTGATGCTTCAGTCTCTCCTATCCATTTCTGAACTATTATAGTGATCCTGCAGGGCTGGGTTGTTGGAAACCCAAGCTCTGACGGAGACAGATTAAGCTAGAACGTTCTCCGGGAAAGGACAGCAACGGAACGGAATAGCTGTTTTTTTTCCCCTTTACTGCAGCGTGTAAATGATAGCTGGGTGTGTGTGTGTGTGTGTGTGAGAGAGAGAGAGAGAGAGAATGTACGTGAAAGTATCCACCACCATTTTCACGATGATGGTTGTCAAGGAGTCTGAGTGGAAAGGCGGGCCACCTGTCCAACATATTTAAAACAGGCTCCTGCACTGCCTTTTGGAACCTGATTTTAGAGGAGTTGGTGTGGTATAGCTTTCCCAGCGGTCAGCAATGCCAGCCAGGAATGGCACGTGACAGGTATGTTGGCTTTTTCCACATTTGTATTGGCCAAGAAAAGCTATCCCTTCCAACCATGGCACCTCGCCCTCCACCTCACAGACCTCGCTTTGAGCCTCCCATTCCCAGCACCAGTCTCCCCTGAACCTTCCCAATTTCAGGTCTCCCACCTCCCTGTTGTAAACTTTTGTGGGTGCCCGATTGTGAGGAACTGTGTCTGAGGTTACATCCCCTGTTTGTGGTTCATCCCCGAATTTGCCGGGACAGACCCCTGTTTGGATGGTGCTGGATGGGAAATAGAAGTTAAATGTTACTGAGATCAGCAGCCCTCCAGATCCTGGCCTGACAAGGATAATGATTCTGTTCACGGTAATTGCAGAGAGAAATGAGAATCACTAAAGTTAGCAGGGTTGCCTTTGAGTGCTGTGCTTACTTGCTGTCTATTGACATCTCAGTTGCCACTGCATGGTGTAAGCCCACTCATGGCTGAGTCAATCCATCTCAGGACCTTAACTGGTAGCTGAGCAAGAACTGATGGCCCATGGCACACAGGCTTAATCCTGGTGCAGGTGGGAAGGGGCATAGTTTGGCTGTGCACCACCCTATCTAATTAAATACCTTCTCCTCCTCCATCTCAGGCGCAGGATGCCAACTAGTGTCTTGTACCAAACTCAAGCAATAGAACAGAAGAATAAAACAGCCTTTATTGTCACATATACTCAGTGAGTACAGTGAAAAGTTTATACGTTGCCAATTACAGCGCCAACATAGACACAAAAGTACCTAGGGACAGCTTCTTTAGTTAAAAGATCTTAGACAATAGAGAAGTAAAATGTCCAGTATTACAGAAGTGGAAGTTTGCTGCAACAGACCACGCTGGGGACTCTATTGTTTTACCTTTAGTTTACACCAAGTAATAATAGACATTGGGAATCGGAGGATCACCACTGAAGATGAGCCATTCCGACCGCTAATAGATGTGATGTTGAGAAAACAACTAAGGAAAACCATTTTGTTTAAAATGTACTGCAACCAAATATTAAGGCGTTGATTGGTATAGATGTCAGATGTTTTATAAATAAGCCAATCGTTGCAGTGCCAGTAGATGTTTTATTGGATCCCATTTGTGTTATGTTTTGATTTGCCCAATGAAAATCATGCACTTTATGGGATCACACTCCGAGCACTGAGTCAGGTTTTCAGTTCAGTCCAGTTTGAATTCAAGCTTGAGGAGAAGCCTTCAGCACCTAGTCTTAAACTGATTGCTGAAGTCCAAATACCTAGCGATAGCTACATTGTCAGATAAGATGTGTTTCAGCCAGTCTGGGGGGATGAGAAAACCATGATATTATTTTAGGAAGGTTTCCGGGATGGTGCCCCGACCTACATCCCTGTTCCAGTGACACCCCCGAGAATCTAATAATCTTACCTGCTACTTGTTTGACCTTGCCATGTTTGCCCACAAAACAACAGTGACCACATTTCAAATGTAATCCATTTGGTAAAAAGCACTTTGGAACGTTCTGAGAGAGTGGTAGGGCACTGAGTACATGCAAGCTCTTGCTTTGTGTTTGAATGTCTGGTGAAGTTTTGATAGCTTTGATAGCTGTTGGTGATGGTTGCTGAGGTCAAATAGCCCCTCACCACTCATTTGCCTTACCCAGTCACAAAGAGCACCTTCGGTTTTCAGACCGAGAACTCAATGCTAAGATTGAGGGGAATTAATTTTTTTTACTGGGAGTTGTTACGACTGTGGAATGCATTACCTGAAAAAGCAGCTTTCAAAGGAAAATTGGATACTTATTTGGAAAGAGAGAGACTGCAAGGCGATGGGGAAAGATCAGGGGAGTGAAGAATTGGAAAGCCTTTTCAGAAAGGTGACACCAACACACAGCCTCTTTCTGTGCCAGTAGAATATGATTCTAAGTCTCTCTCGTTTTGCTTGTGATATTTTGTGCCTAATTGAATGGAAGATGCTGTGTAAATCTGATGATTTAACTGCATATTTCTCCCCAAGGACAGCGAGCTGTGTAATTTCAGCAAAGGCCCTGACAGAACGTAAAGTCTCTGAACCCAATTCAGTTGATGTTTGTCAGAGTGCCCTCGACAGATAGCTATAAATTTGATTGCGTGCGATTCACTGTGTTGGGTTGAAAGACGGTAGAGAGAAAACGGCTGGACCAGTGATGTCTGGTTTACAAACTCTTTTCAGTTGCGAGGCAAGAAGCCTGTGGGGAAAGATGAGTTGATTATTGATGTCAACATTTCACAGAATCATAGAAACCCTACAGTGCAGAAAGAGGCCATTCAGCCCGTCGAACCTGCACCGACTGTCTGAAGAGCATCCACCTTGCCCTGTCTAACACGCAAAGCAACACTTTTCACTGTATCTCAGTGACAGTAAATCAAAACAAACAAACCTGACGTCGAACCTCACTCTGTTTTTGCGTTTGTCATCCCTTGGTCCCTGCTAACCTATTTGTTTGGGAAAAAAGACGTTGTCAGCACAGACATAATCCATCTGCTTCATTACCATGAGAAGGCCAATCAATTTAACTCTCAGTCTGGACTTCTCTAAGAACGTAGAAGGCCATCTCCCTGATCCTAGCTGGGAAACCAAGATACATTGGATTGCAAATTACTCTTGTAGCTCAGTTCAGCTTTTTAAATATGTAGTTCCATTGTTTGAATCTCTTATGGTGTTCGACCAGGACATCCCTCAGGCCGATGCTGAGGGAATACAAAAGTGAAATCCTACACATGCTGAAATTTATGAATAAAAAACAGAAAAGGACAGCGTCTGTTCAAGAAGTCAGCTCATCGCCACCTCCCCCAGGGCATTCAGGGGTGGGCAATAAATTCTGGCCCAGCCAGCAATACCTGCATTACATTGAAAAGGAAAAGACAAAGCTGGAAATACTCAGCAGATCAGGCAGCATCTGCGGCTGTGGGGAGAGAGAAGCAGAGCTAATGTTTCAGGGAGAAGTTAGAACGGTGATAGGATCCTGGACAAGATGGCGCTGGCACAGTAGGTAGTGTTCAGGCTCGTCGGAGCCCGTCTGCCCCATGATGGCGGCATCATATTCTCCACATACTTTTCATCTTTTTCTTCTTCTTCTTCATCGTCGAGGCCAGAGTGGTCTCAGCAGGGCAATGGCAGCAGCATTGGCAGCGTGGATCAGGACTCCTGGTGGTGGTGACCATACCCAGAGACCAAACTGTTGAGAGTGGTAGGCCCGGATCCTGAACTCCTGGTGACGGTAGGCCTGGAGCCTGGGCTTCTGGTGATGGTAGGCCTGGAGCCTGGACTTCTGGTGACGGTAGGCCCGGAGCCTGGACTACTGGTGATGGTAGGCCCGGAGCCTGGACTCCTGGTGGGGGTAGGCCCGGAGCCTAAACTCTTGGCAGTGGCGATGCACAGAATGGGGTCTCTTGTCGGCGGCAGCAGAGCTGATGTTTCCTGGGACATCAGCGTTGTTATTGCTATTCCCAGAGCGGGACTCCTTGATGACCGGAACACATTGCAGAGCCCTTGCAGAAGCCCTGAAGCCATGCTTGAGGCCCCAGTTTGAACAGAAGATGAACTCTCATTCAAGTCATTTCTTTTTATCCTCATTGTAACTCAAAACGGTGCTGGACTGCGGCGACCAAACACTTTTCACTGTGTCTTCAAGCTATATGTGACAATAAATAAATCATCCATTCTAGTAAATGAAGGCCGTTGGGCAGAAGAGCAAAAAGGAAAGGCCTCTGATAAGGTAGAAAACAGAGAGGGTTAGATGGCACAACATCCATGCTGCACATCAAAAAAAAATGGTCATAGGAGAACAAAGAAAGGAAAGATATGTCCAGAGGAGGTGTGAATGGCAGAGTAACCATCAGCCAAATGGAGAGTCGGAAAGCAAAACCAGCCAAGGCAGACGTTATGATTATTGAACTCGGTGTTGAGCCCAGGAAGCTGTAAAGGGCACTGTTGAAAGATGAGGTGCTGTTCACTGGACATGCGTTCAGCTTCATTGGAACAATATGGCAGGGCTGAAAGGTCAGAGTGAGATCAAGTGGAGAATTACAATGCCAGGGAGCTAGAAGCTCAGGATCACACTTGCGTGACTGTATGGTCATGCTCTGCTTTGCAATCAATTGAAATGCTGGTTTAAAAGGACAGGAGTATCTGTTGCTTCAAGAAATTTTGTATGTAAGCGTGGTGTGAGCCAATGGAAAGAAATTTTCTTTATTCCTGTGTAACTGTTTGGATCAGAACAAAACAGCCAGCACGTTTTGTTCTTTTGCTTTTCTAAGTCAGTCAGAAAGTCCTCAAGCTGGCCAGCAAACAAACAACTCCCCAGAGAATGTGAGACACAGGAGGTAGCAGTGTATTATAACCATACGGGTATCAGCCCAGATCTTCCATTTAGTGATGGAGTACAATAACGCTCTGCTAACCCCAGTTTCCTTACATTTTTACAATGAAGCCATTGGATCGTCCTGATTCAGTGTAAACCCAGCGCCGAGCAATGTAATGGGTGCTTTTGGTAAGGTGTGTTTGAAATTCTACATCTTCCCCTGCCACTCCATCCACCCGATACTGCTCTCACCCACCATCACCCCCACCCCAAGCATTTGCCTCCTGCCTAAGCCCCATTCCCCCCAACGTACCCTAGCAAGGCTAGCTGTGCTCCAACAGCAGCAGAATCTGGATGTGGAGCTGGTCAGCGGTTCAAGAACATCAGACAGTGAAGATGGGAGGGTGAACTTTATCAGAAACATGAGGAGCGGAGTTTGTACTGAGCATTGTCAGATATACCATGGGAACGTCGTATCCTGGGAGCCTTGAGCAGTGTCCCTTGGACACTGGGATGGGTGTTTGGATGATGTAATGTGAGGATATAGGGAGTGCATGGGGCTGGTAAGCAGTCTTGTTGGCATCCAGAAGAGGTGAGCAGATTCGGGGCCCAGGGGATGTGAGCTGTGTTCAGCAGAGGCTGAGGCGTTATTGGGAGGGTGAGGAAAAGACATTTCCATTGGAATGGATCCCAATGGGACCATCACAGTAGATCGAGTAGACAGCTCACCATCACCTCCTCCAGAGCAGTTAGGGATGGGGAAGAAACTTTGCTTTTTATTTCAAAAATATACTTTAATCATAAAAACATCTTCATGTACATACGTAGTCACTTAGAGGAGTTTGGTTCTACAAATGGAGACCAAGACAAAACATTAGATTTTGACCTCGCTGACAGTTACAACAAACAAGCCCCAGGCCTTTCCTACTCATGCAAGACACCATTTACATATTTTTGAGGCACCAGGAGAGTGCGATAACTAAACAGACCCCCATTTGCCTTCAGCAGAAAGACCTCAGACCGTGGTCTTTCCCCACTGCACTTTGGCTCCAAGCTTTAGTGTGTCCCTCAGCACGTGGTCCTGGACCTTAGAATGTGCCAGTCTGCAACATTCGGCTGAGGTCAGCTCTTTACATTGGAAGACCAACATGTTTCAGGCAGACTAAAGAGTGTCTTTTACCGAGTTGATGACCCTTAAGGCACAGTCGATGTTTGTCTCAGTGTGCGTCCAGGGGAAACAGACCGTAGAGCACAGAGTCCCGTGTCACGGAGCTGTTCGGGACGATCCTCAACAAAAACCAGTGCATCTTTCTCTAGACCTCCTTTGCAAAGGCATATTGCAGCAGGAGGTGTGTGACAATCTGTAACCCCAGTCCCCCCACCCTCCGCGATGGCACACAGGAGACAGACATACATGAAGGATCTCACAGATAGTGTGCGTCTCACCACCAGCCAAGCGATGTTGGAGACTTCTAGTGATGATGCATTCTGCCAAATGACTTTGACAGTCTGCTCAGGGAACAACCCTACAGGATCCACCCTCTCCTTTTCCTGCGGGATCTCGAAGACGCTCCGTGCTGACCACTGCCTGATGGACTTGTGGCTTTCTTTTGCAAATTTCTCCACAAAGAACAGGAGATATGGAATGGTCCAACTACTGGGAGTGTTCCACGGCAGCGAGGCCACTCCTATCCTTCACAATAATGGGGACATGTAGAACCTCAGTACGTAGTGGCACTTGGTGTTTGTGTACCGAGGGTCCACGCACAGCTTGAAGCAACCGCAAGGTGGCCATCAGGATGACGGTAGCATTGGGTAACATTGTACCCCCCCTCTTATCCCGAGCTTTGTACATGGTGTCCCTGTGCACACGGTCCATCTTAGACCTTCAGGTGAAGTGGAATATGGCTCAGGTGGCTGTAACAGTGCAGGTTTGGGGAAATGCGCCAGATCTGCACCACATACAACAACACCGAGAGTACCTCACACCTGATGACTAGGTTTTTACCCGCAATGGAGAGGGAGCTTTGCTCCCAAAGGCCCAGTTTCTGCCTCACCTATGTTTTTCCCAAGGTTCTGCGCATGGCTGGGCTCCTCCAAGCCATATTTCTAGCACGCTTGCCCAGACAACAATTCGTATGTCTCATGAAAGAATAAAAGTAAGCCATGGGTGCAGTTTTCACTCCTGAATGTGGCAGTAACTGTTTTAGGTGGTGACTAAGATACTACAGTACAGCTGAGAGAACTCACTGGATCAGGTGCCGTTCAACTCATTATGAGCTGAGAGGGCAAGCAGGGGCAACTATCTCATCCTATCATAGGCCTCAACCCTGACAAACTGCATTCCCAGAGGCTGCTGTCCAATCATCAACTGGTAGCTTCTGGGACCTAAAGTCTGCCAGTCGAGGCCTACTCGTCAGGCATTCAGCAATATGAATGTAAGAGACCTTTCTCCTTCTGCTTGCATGGGTCCAAAAAGAGAGGGGGTTCCAGACATGAGCAAGGGATACTTTACAGAGGCATCGGAATCCCCAAAAGATTCCTCCGATCGATTGGAGGCCCCTCAAGCTCAATCGGCAATTCGTTGGCATCTTTCTCACCCTCTAGGAAGGCAGATAATTGGGACTCTGGTGTGTTGGTGACCCGAACTGGTCATTCATTTACCACTTAAGGGCCTTAAATGATGGCCAATTGATAAAGTCACCTCTACAATTGGTGAGATGTGGGTAAATACCTTTCCAGGGCTAGCTTGCTAATGATTTCCCCTTTGTGCCACCACTGTGGAAGAGACAACCCCGCCCATAGAATCTGACAGCACGTAAATCACAAAGATGGTGACCTTGATACAATACAAGAGGATCTATACTTTGTGAGTTGTCGCATTTGCAAGGTGCAGTTGGCCTAGCCGCATAGCAGTGAAGTTCTGCTGGAGAGCATCCAACTGAGTTCTGAGCTGAATCAAAAACAAATCATTCCAACGCCTTGTTCCTAACGCTGTGTTCCATTAATCGATGACATAAGCAGCAGTAACCTTGAGAAAGTTCAGTGTGCACAATGTTTAAGTGAATGATTTGCTATACAACACCCAAAGTCCTGTTTGCATTGTGGTCAGCATTAGGAGGCGACACAAGGCGTTAATTTCTGATGGGCACTAATTTCTGTTCAGAGATCTTCCTTCCCCATCCTCTCCGTCCTTTTACGAGAAAGAAAATACAGAAGCATGAGTATTATCAGCACATAAACGCCATTGGATTTAGAAAATGATGTTAGTCATGTTTTCTTTACAGAGATACTCTGCTGGTGCCCATTGACAGGGTCGTTGATGTCAACACATGCTTCAGACTAGCCTGGGCAACAATATAAAGTGGTGTAGTGCCTTTGTAACGCTTCTCACATCCTCAGAACCTCACAACAGCTTTTTAACACCAATGAAAGGACTCTTGAATACGGGAAATACTGAGCAAGTCAGGCTGCTTTGGGAAGGAGAGTGCACAAGTCCACAGATCTTCAGCAGAACTGGAAAAGGGTTGAGATGGATGAAGTCTTCAGCAAATACAGGCAGGGCAAGGGAGAGGGATCAGACCCAAAAAGGGAGGGTCTACAATAGGGCTGAAGGCAGGAGAGATTAAATGAAAAAGGAAGTTGCAGGGCAGGGAAAGATTTGTCTCTACTGCTGTGCACCACCCTGAAGAAATTGCTGTGATACTAATAATCTGAAACGAACTGATGTTGAGTCCAAAAGTCTACGGAGAGACGAATTTAAAAGATGACACGCTGTTCCTCGGGACTACATTGAGTTTCATGGGAAGTGTAAGAGGCTGAGGACAGAGAGGTCAAAATGGAAGAAAAACAGAGAAGTCCCGTGACGGGTAACTGGACACTCGGAGTTACACTTAGGGAGTGAATGGATGTTGTTCCACAAAGTAGTCACCCAAGTCTACACACGCTGAGTTTCTATAATTAGTGAGCAACAAATATAGTGTGCTAAACTGAAAGAAGCACAAGTAGCCCACTGTTCCACCTGGACAGAGAGGATTTAGGCCTATCGATGGGGAGAAAGGAGGAGGTTAAGAAGGTAGATGTTGCACATATTGTGCCCACCTGGCAAGTTACAGGGGATGGGAAGTGGGTGTTGGCACTGTTTTCAGAGCTGGACTAGGCAATCTGGTCCTTTTGAAATTCTGAATGACAGAGGGAGGTTGTGGATGTGATTGATGGCATCATTGTGTTGAAGGTGGTGGAAATGGCAAGTGATGATGCGTTGAATGCTGGGGCTTGTGGGGTTGAAGGTGAGGACGAGGAGAAACCTCTTGTGGTTGTGCGAAGGAGTGATCAGGCTGGATATACGGAAGTGGCAGATGGATATATTTGGAGGGCCCTGTAAAGTTCCTCCACAGTCACCAGATCAAAATACTGGAACCTCTTTTCTAACAACAAAGTCCCAGAGGAAAAAAAAATTCTAACGTCTTACTAAGTTCCATCAGTTTATGCATCAATGGCATTAACCTTGAAAGGTAATATTTAGGTGAATAATCAACTTTTGCAACACCAAATTTCTTCCTTGAACTGTGTTTAACAACTTGTACCTGTACGAGGGGTGGTCACTCTGGCTGACCACAGTACTAGCCCTCCATACCACTCCACTTCTCGGTGAGGAATATAACGCATCTGCACCACATGGACTGCCGACCGTTCACAAAGGAAGCTGACCAGCAGGGCAGTTAGGGATGGACAGTAAATGCTGACCCAGCCAGTGATATAATCATCCTATGAACAAATAAGGAAGAATCATGGTAAGGAGAGTTCCCGTTTGAGGAAAAATAACAAGACCGACCAGGAGCTCTTCTGAAGTGTGGTTGGAAACACCGCAAACAAGTTCTGCAAACAAGCTCCCACAGCAGCAAATACGGACAATGACCAGATTCTAGTCTAGGCTTTGGTTGGTGGAAAGTGTCAGGCCACTATACTGAGCTAAAACCCCGCATTGACTTGAGAGGCAGGTCCAAGTTCAGTCTAGCCTCTCGTTTTCAAAGGGATCACGCCCATCAAGGCAGCAGTCCCTCAATCCTGGGACCACAGCATCAGCCTAGAGTCTGCGTGGGAGCTGAGCTCCAAATCGTCAGACTCAGTGATGGGGATACTGCCCACTGGCATAGGGTGCCCTGGCCTTCTTACCATATGAGCTGCCCTAAGAAACCAGAAGGTGGAACACTACCTGGCAACAAGGTGTTTAGCATCAGAGTGAAATTACACTCTGTGCATGAATCAAGAGAGCTGGGCATGAAAGGATCTTGTATCATAAAGGATCACACTCACTCAGGCAACAACAGTTAAGTTCCTGTGCCCAGTAGGTCAAGACGTTTGTGTCAGGGGGTACAGAGAAATGTGGGCGAAGGGGCAGTATCGCATCATGCATGCCCCCTTGTCAGAAAAATGCAATACAGCAGTTGAATCTAGCCCAATCCCTTCCTGAATTCTGGACACTAAAGAGTGTTTCTGATTTGTGGAGTTGACTTCTACTGTAATGCAGGGAGTGAAATTGTTTCCTGTCAAAAGTGAATGAGCCTAGTTTCTGCACCATCATTCATTGCACAAAAGACCTACTTCAATTGATATCAGAAAACAAATTCTCCCCATTTTCTGTCAGAACACACTTTGTGCAGTCTGTTCCTTCAATACCATGGCACCTCCTGAGGCGAACCCCGGGCTCTCTCAGTAACACAATAAAATCAGATTTAAACATCTTCTCTACTCAGTGAGACAGTTAGCTCAGATTTGCTGCTCGGGATAATTACTCGACCTCCTCACTGCAACTCAATTCTTCCCCCTAAACCATGACAAATTGGCGAGCAAACTTTAAAGCAGTTTGACTTGACAATTTCCTTGCAGTAATAAATGGATGTGACAAGGCCTGTGCAGTTTGCCATAGCAACAGAGACAACTGACTCCTGCAGTGGCCACAGCTAGCTTCAGGAATTGACTTTTTTTTTCCTGAGTAAACATTAGTTTAAATTTCTGAACCGGAGATTGACTGGGCAGTCTCCAAGATTAGAGTAAAACAGAGGCACTTGTGTAAGTCATAACAATGTGGAAATGGTTCCTCAGCAAGTCAACAGCTTTGCTTTACCTGAATCCTTGTGTGCAATTCTCTCTTCCCTACCCCACCAACCACAACTCGATTACCTCCTTCAATTCTACAGCTACCTGAGAGCTCCACGTTCCTCCTTTTCTGGAACAAAAACGGAAGTTGCTGGAAAAGCTCAACTGGTCTGGCAGCACCAATGAAGAAAAAAAAAATCAGAGTTAATGTTTTGGGACCAGTGACCCTTCCTCAGAACTTCCTCCTTTTCTGGCCTCCTGCACACTTTCCATTTCCTTTGCCCACCATTGGAGGCTGTGCTTTCAGCTGTCTGGCTCCCAAACTCTGGAATTTATCATAGAATCCCTACAGTGTAGAAACAGGCTGTTCAGCCCAACAAGTCTACACCAACCCTCAGAACATCCCACCCAGACCCATCCCCCTAATGTACACCTCCCTGAGCACTATGGGCAATTTAGCATAGCCAATCCAGTTAGCCTACACATCTTTGGACTGTGGGAGGAAACCTGAGTACCCAGAGGAAACCCACACAGACATGAGGAGAATGTGCAAACTCCACACAGACAGTCACCCCAGGGTAGAATTGAACCTGAGCCCCTAGTGCTGTGAGGCAGCAATGCTAACCACTGAGCCACAGTGCCACCCTAATATTTCTTCCTTGTGGCATTGTGTAATGTTTCTTCATTTGTAACAAATGTTTCTTCCTGAAACATTTGTCCCTGTCTACTTCTCTCTCCTATAAAACACTCCTTAAAACCTGATTCCTTCGCTGGGCTTTTTGCCATCAGTCCTAATGCTTCCTCCTCCTCCTCCCCTACAGTTTTTGGGTAGCTACACTGCTCTGTGCAGTCCTGTGTGAATGTTGAGTGGATGTAGTTTGTGGTTGAATTTCAGGCCCACTGTCTTGTAGAGGCCAGATATTTCACTTTGTGTGGACTGCCATCATTTCACAACACCTACTTGATGAATCCCCTCAGCTCGGTGATGGAGCACTTCCAGAAGGCTGCTGCAATCATAGTGAGAGATTTTTCAGTTTAACATGACTCTGTGGGTGAATTGATGACCAACTATTTAAAAGGCAGATGCTAGCTTGGCTATTTTTCCAACACTGTGTTTATCTAAGGGTTGAAACTCTCCAATGGCTACATTGGAGGGCGGCACAGTGGCACAATGGTTAGCACTGCTGCCTCACAGCACCAGGGACCCAGGTTCAATTCCACCCTTAGGTAACTGTCTGTGTGGAGTTTGCACATTCTCCCCATGTCTATGTGGGTTTCCTCCAGGTACTCCAGTTTCCTCCCACAGTCCAAAGATGTGCAGGTTAGGTGGATTGGCCATGCTAAATTGCCTGTAGTGTCCAGGGATGTGTAGATTAAGTGGGTTGTAGGGGGATGATCCTGGGCAGGATTCTCTGAGGTTCAGTGTGGACTTGATGGGCCAAAGGGCCTGTTTCCACACTGTAGGGATTCTATCTATCACTGAAGGGTCAACAGCAAAACAACCAATTGGAAGTCACAGAATGAGAAATGATGGGTTTTTGATAGACAAGTGTATTAAAGGTGATAGAGCCAAGGCAGGGAGATTGAGTTGAAGTGCACATCTCCCATGATCCAAATGGATAATGGAACAGGCTCAAAAGGCTGAACGGCCTCTTTGCTGAAAATAGCAAAAGAGATTCAGCTGTTTGTTGAAGTTGATGGGCTAGATATTTTCAGAGAAGGACTATTGCAAGATTCTCTGAGGCAGGTGGACCAGACAGAGCAGAAATCGGTTTATTTTCATCAAGGGGATCCAACAATGCATTGTGAGAACAACATTTTGCAACACACTCCCAGTTTTATCGAGAACTTCAAATGTGATGCAAATTGAGCGTGGTGTCTGCTGTCCTCTTGCAGGATGCAAATATGATGGAAGTTGACCTGTTAATAATCCTCATGAAAGGGGAGAGAGAGAGTACCTGAACAGTGAGATCATGTGAAGAGACTTATACGTTATTTCTTTGTTCTGGTGTGAGTGGCATGGGATTTGGAGCATTTATTGCCATCTGTAAATGCCAGCTGGTGATCCATTTTGGCCCAGAGCATTGTCCCAGTTTTCTACTTTCAAAGTTGTCTCAAGTTCCACTTTAGAGTTTCATCGCAAATAACCCCGGCTGACATTCTCACAGCAATACTGAGGAAGTGCTGCACTGTCAACGGTACTGCTTGTTCAGTAGGGTGTTAAACCCACTCAGACAGATGTATGAGTAGAGTTCTCTCTGATGTCTGATCGGCTGAGTTAGTTGGAGCTGAGTTATAATGGCAAGGAAGGTTCACATGTTCAACTCCCACATTCACCACCACCACCCCACTCCCCCCAAAAAAACAGTCCGTGCTCGTTTTGCTGATGATGTTCACTGGAGTGAGGGTAAGAAACAGACTGTGATATTGCAGAGGAGCAGTGAGTTTATTGAATGGTGAGTAGATGAGTATTTGATTTGATTTATTATTGTCACATGTACCTAGGTACAGTGAAAAGTTTTGTTTTGCTTGCAGTACAGGCAGATCTTACCGCACAAAGTGTATTAGGGCAATAGAACAGAGTGAGGAGTACAATATTACGGCTGCAGAGAAGGTGCACAGAAAGGAGATCAACACTAAATTTAAGTTTGAGAGGTCCATTCAGAAGTCTAATAAAAGCAGGGAAGAAGCTGTTCTTGAATCTATTCGTACGTGTATACAAAATTTTATATCTCCTGCCCAACGGAAGAGAGTGGAAGAGACTATAACCAGTGTGGGAGGGGCCTTTGATTTCATTGGCTGCTTTCCCAGGGCAGTGGGAAATATAGATGAAGTCGCTGGATGGATGGCTGGTTTGCGTGATAGACTGGGCTATGTTCACAACTCTCTGTAGTTTCTTGCAGTCCTGGGAAGAGCAGTTACTAAATTACGCTGTGATGCATCCAGATAGAATGCTTTCTATGGTGTCTCCGTAAAAATTCGCAGGAGTCCTTATATATGTGCCAAATTTCCTCAGCCTCCCAAGGAAGTAGAGACATTATTGTCCTTTCTTGACCATTGCATTGACATTGGTGGACCAAGACAGATTTTTCAGTGATCATGTTGCATTTTTGTTTTCCTTTCTCCATAGTTTGGAAGTTGACCCAAAAATTTAAAAGTTAGAAATTCTTTTGATATGTATTAGATAAAGCATTTCAGTTAACCTTACTGTAGTATAGTGACAACAGAACAGCCAATGTGAGTAGCTAGTGAGCTTTCTCAAAGACTAAATTTCGTTGTCTAATAGATAGAGGAATGGCAGGACAGCTCAGATGGGTGGAATGTATATCCTGTTCCATGCGGTACTCTAGTCCATTCACCATGCTCTGGATAACCATTTGTGCAGGAAGTTTGTTCAGCTGCAACACCTCAGCAATACTGCATCCAGAAGACTGTGGATAGCCATTGTGGATAGCACACTTTTAGATGCGGTTACCCCTCAGCAATACAGTGTGCCGGGGAGACAGAGTGGGTGACTGCCAGACAGTCAAGGAGAAATTTGCTGGTAGTGCAGCAACCCCTGACTGTATCACAGAGTGCAATTAATATTCAATTCTGAATATGCATGTAAGTGATTGTTCACCTGGGGAGAGCAAGCAAATATGAATCTGTCGAATCAGGGCTGTTAGACAACCAAAAGAGGGAGCAGCTGGTTAGACGTGCATGTTTGTGTAAGGAAATCTCCAGAAGCTACGTGGAATTGTCAACCTTGGATTTCCTGCTTCAGTCACTCACTGCCATTGCACTACCAGTAAACAGTTTCTAAACTAGCATCTTGTTGCCAAGCCAGTGAGAATATTTATCTGACTGAACCTGGATTACACTGATGGTAATTGGTATGATAATCGCTCAGCTCTCTTTTTAAAATACCTGTCATTAGGGTCTGAACTTGCAGCTCACTAGCATACCATTACTGCGTTTTTTAAAAAATGTTGAAAGCTCAGTGTGTGAACTATGTACTTATTACAACTTGGTCATGCCTGAAGATGTGACCCAGGGTCAACTGATTTGCAATCAGGTGAAATTAATCAAAACAGAATGTAGCTATACCAACTTGTCATGTTGCAACTGATTATATTTGTTGAGAAATTAAAATTCCATTGTGTTGAAATCTATTAGGTGTTATTAAGAAGCAGTGTGAAAAGATTGTCTCTGGAGATTCTTCAGTCTTGACATGTTCATAGGCAGGGCTTTAAATTATGTTGGAATTCCTCATTAGCCAACGTGAATTGCTGGAGAAGTATTCGCAAAACGTCAGTGTATTGGCTCTTGTCCTCTATTGCTTGGTCAAAAGCACATGTTGAACCCCGTTTATATTGCAGATGGATGTCCCCATATTCTGAGAGACATTTTTTGTATAATTTCATGGTATGTGGATGTCATTGGTAAGGCTGGTATTGGTTGCTGGTCTCTGATTTCACCTGAAATGAGTGGCTTGCTAGGCCATTTCCAAGGGCAGTTAAGAGGCAATCACATGTAGGCCAGACTGGGTGCAAAGGTAGATTTCCTTCCCAGAAGGCCAAAGTGATTCAGATTTTTTTTTACAAGAACCACCAATAGTTTCATTGTCACTATCACTAGGACAGACTTTTAAATCCAGATTTTACGCATAGAATTCAATATCCGCAAACTGCTGTGGTTCTCCATGTCCCCAGGCATGAGTATGGGTCACTACCATCTCCCTTGAATGTGGGCATTTTTCAGTATTCCACCATGAGTTGTTGTTTTCCCCAGTATTCAATCACAAGTGAATTTTTTCTTTGACTTCAGTATGCTATAACAAATCAGTATTTTCTCCAGAATTCTATGTAAGTAGACACCTTCCTTCAGTATTTCATCCTTTCTTCCCATGAAGGAGAGTAACTGAAACAAATTCTTTTCTGTTCAATGATAACAAGCATGGGGCTGGATGAACACAGCAGGTCAAGCAGCATCATAGGAGCAGGAAAACTTGAC
>JAHRHZ010000020.1:55869709-55887685 GCA_024137785.1 Ginglymostoma cirratum | reverse complement strand
AGGAGCAGGAAAACTTGACGTTTCGGGCCTAAACCCAGGCCCGAAACGTCAAGTTTTCCTGCTCCTATGATGCTGCTTGACCTGCTGTGTTCATCCAGCCCCATGCTTGTTATCTCAGATTCTCCAGCATCTGCAGTACCTTTTATCTCTTTTCTGTTCAATTGTTATTTTTAATTTTATATTCTCAGAAGCAAAGCACAGTTGGTTTCTTGAAAGCAACACACTTTTTTTTCTAACATTTGGCTTTATTTGTCAGTTTACGAATAAATATCCTTGTTTGGAAAACTAAACTCAAAATAACGTGAGGTTTGGTTTGGCTTCTGTAGAAGCTAAGGGGACTTTGATGTGCAAATGTGAGTTAGATGTGCATTGAATGATTGTGTCTTGAATGGCTAGCCAAGACAGTGTAATAGCTATCAGACAGTTTGTATAATTCATTGTGTCTACAACAGATTGCTATAGAAAACCATCCGGTATTTGTGATTTTGACAGACAGCTTGTTTGGGTGAAGGTGTGAGTCTGACCAATGGAGCAGGAGCAAGGCCAGTGCTCCTTTATGGTGAAGGAGCTTCTAATTACAATTTTGCCTTAGGCTACCTGTGTACTTTGCACAGCACTCATCTCATACCTAGGAGGACACTGAGCGAGTTTGGCTCCATGTTGGTGTTCTCCTAATGTTCTACCATGCAAAAAAGAGAGTGACCGCTTATTCAGAATTTGATTTTACATGCGCGATAGCACAAAAGGAACATCTCTGTTGCATTAATACATCAGGAAGATGGGAAAGGTTGCAAACTGATAGAAAGGCACCCTGTTATATTTTATAACACTTTGAAGTGGCCAGTAATTAAATTCTGGTGATTTATAATCCGAGCCTCGCTTTGATAAAGCATATATCCATTCTAAGGCAAGACTGTCGCAGCTTGTGATAAACAAAATGAACGTGGAGCCCAGTGTTCTCTGTTGAACCCTTGGATCTCCCTCTTGTCTGCTTAGAAGGTGAACTGGCAAATTCATATTCATTTCATCAGAGATACGTGGTCTACTTATTGCAGTGGCCAGTGATGTGAACTTCAGTATATCTTGAGTGAACATTTATAGTTTAATCTTGACACATCCTCTGGAGCAAACCATAGTGCACTATTTCATCCAAGTGGCATGTGTATAGGATGCAAAAGACTGAGGATTATTTAGTTTTGAGGACATTCTAGGTAATCCACTTATTGCTTGATCTTCATGGATATGTACAATCCAGCAGAGGTCAAGGTAGAGTGAGTATAAACAAAAACACGGGAATATTATCTTTTCTGTTATGACCCAGAGACACTGGACCACGTCTAGCACCCAACTAGAATGTTGCAAATACAACAGCTCCGTTCAAGAAAAGAGGAAACAAAGCAAGAAACTGTTAAGATTGTTAACTGAACATCTATTAATTTCTTAGAAAACCTTCTCCACTATCTACCCTGCCACCAATTTTGGTGTCGTCCACAAATTTACTAACCATGACTTCTATATTCTCATCTAAATCATTTATATAAATGATAACACAAGAGGGGACCCAGAACCGATCCCTGCGGAACACCGCTGGTCACAGACCTCCAGTTCGAAAAGCAACCCTTCCCCACCACTTTCTGTCTTCTGCCGTTAAACCAACTTTGTATCCAATTGGCAAGCTCACTTTAATACCTAGTCTACCATGTGGAACCTTGTCGAAGGCTCTACTAAAGTCCAAGTAAGCAATGTCTACTGCTCTGCTCTCATCACTGCTTTTGGTAGCTTTCTCAAAAACCTTAAATCAAGTTTGTTAGACATAATTTTCCTCGCACAAAACCATGCTGACTGTCCCCAATCAATTTTTGCCTCCCTAAATGTCGTATCTTTTAAAATGCCCTCAAGCAATTTACCCACAATCAAAGTCAGACCCACAAGTCTGTAGTTGCCCGGTTTCTCCTTACAACCTTTCTTAAACAAAGATACAACATTAGCCACCCTTCAGTCAACAGGCACCTCATGCATAATTATTGATGGTGCTGTAAGGGAGCAGTGCTAATCACTGAGCCACTATGCTGCCCCATTTATGTGCTGGAAACAGTTCCAGGGACATTGCCGAGGCTGATTCCTGGATTGAAGATGATGTCTAATGAGTTGTGAGGAATGATAGAAGAAGTTGGCTATATGCTCGTTGGAGTTTAGAAGAAGGAAAGGTGGTGTTGTTGTAAAATTGTGAAGTGGATTGGCAGGGTAGATACTAAAATACAATGTCTCTTGCGGGTTACAATTTTAAAATAAAACGTCTCCCAGTTAAAATGGAAATGAGAAGGAATTTCTTCTCTGAGGGGGTTTGTTAGACTTTGGAATTCAGCACCTGAAAGAACGGTGAAGGCTGGGTCTTTTTAAGGCGGAATAGAGAGGCTTTTGATCTCCAAGGCAGCCTAGGTTTATGTGTAAGTGGGTTTGATGATGGCAGGAAAGTGGAATTGAAGCCACGGTCTGATCAGCACAGATTTTATTGAATGACAGAACAGGTTTGAAGGGCCGAGTTGCCTGCTCTTGCTGCCATTCATGATGATCTCACTGTTTAGTTCCTGCTTTAGTGCACTTGTTTAAAATTCAGGAACTTCTAACAGTCTGCCTCTGAACAGGAATCAATGCACAATCCTTCAGAGATTTCACTGTTTCTATTGACTTTGTTTGCTGTTTGCCTTTGAGTTCTGAGATAAAGATAAATGAAAGAAAGGCAGCTGGTGTAACTTGTTGGAATACAAAGTATGGGCATTAAATAATATCAGATTTCAAAATGGAAAGCTTCATTTCTCAAACGTAACCCACTCCACTAACTAGATCAACAAGCCTTTTATGTATATGTATATAGTAGCTTACATGACTTAATCAGGAAAATTACTGTAGAAATGTTTACAAATGCTCACTACACCTTGCTCTGATTTTATATAGAGAGATCATTGACTGTTACTGCATCTAATGGGGGGTGGCAATGCATCAGTTCTATCACATTAATACATAAGAGCGAGGTCTAACTGTTTGTTGCCTATTGATTGTTTCCATATGCTACTTTAGTAGCTTGTAGTTGGAAGTGCTAATTTTAGACTGAGTCATTACTTGCTGCTCAGTGGTAACTTGTGATTTCATGACAGTATGCACTGAGATCATCAGGTGTAGTTTTTGCTTTGCACATGAAGCCTGGCATGTGTTAGATACATTAAGGGATTCAGAGCCCTGGAGCAAGCTTACAATGATATCATGGGACTGCATATTACAAGATGGATAGCAGACTCACATGAGTACATGGACACAAACACACAAGAACAAAAATTAGCTCTCACCTAATGTAGCTATAAGATCAGAGCCTATCTACGATGAGTATTAATGTGCAATGAATGGTATTAGATTCAAATCTAAGCTTGAATTCAGCACTCGATTTTGTCTTCTCTGCTTCAAACACAAACACAATTGGGTGGCATCATAGCGTATGACAAAATAATGTGTATTAGAATGTGCCCCAGGCAAGTTAGAGCACAAGTTGTTTTAAAACAGGTCTGTTATGTCTTAGATAACAAGGTGTAGAGCTGGATGAACACAGCAGGCCAGACAGCATCAGAGCAGCAGGAAAGCTGATGTTTTGGGTCTGGACCCTTCTTCAGAAATGGGGGAGGGAAAGGGGACTCAGAGATAAATAGAGAGAGAGGGGGAGGCAGATGGAAGGTGGATAAAAGAGCAGATAGGTGGAGACGAGACGGACAAGTCTTCTGTTATGTCTTATGTCTTAGGGCCGCTATCTTACAAGTGATTGCTTAATTAAATGTAATCTCCATTACGCTAAAACTTTTAAGTGTTTTGATTGTGTAATTTTGTTCAAATGTCTGTTTTTAAAAACATGCTGTTTTGGATTTTTGAATCGTATATTGTTTTCAATTTTGTCTCTTTACTTTGAGACTCGCGATAGATGATGGGATGGTAATGAACATTTACCAGGTTTCAAGCAGGTTCCTGGTGTTTAACAGCACTGTGGTGAGGCTTGTTAGTACTGGGGAACTTGAATCTCTAGCATCCACAATCTAGGGCATCTCAGTTCTTTGTTTTATGTGATTAAACAACAGTTTTGGTTTATTTAATCAGATGAAGGGAATTTGAATTATTAGTTTAGTCTTTGCTGATTGATAGATTCACATCTAGCATGGATGAATTGGACCGAAGGGTCTGTTTCCATGCTGTACATCACTCTGACTCTATGACTCTCATACCTTGGTTTCTCCTGATTGGCAGCTATATTCCGGAATAAGGTAGGTGAGCTTGCAGCATGGATAGGTACCTGGGACTTCGATGTTGTTCTCATTTCGGAGATGTGGATAGAGCAGGGTCAGGAATGGATGTTGCAGGTTCCAGGGTTTAGATCTTTCATAAAGATCAGGGAAGGTGGTAAAAGAGGGGGAGGTGTAGCTTTGTTAGTCAAGGACAGTATAACGGTGGCTGAAAGAACTTTTGACGAGGACTCATCTACTGAGGTGGTATGGGCTGAGGTCAGAAACAGGAGAGGAGAGGTCACACTGCTAGGAGTTTTTTATAGGCCTCCGCAAAGTTCCAGGGATGTGGAGGAGAGGATCGGCAAAACGATTCTGGGCAGGAGTGAAAGGAACAAGGTGGTCATTATGGGAGACTTTAACTTCCCCAACATTGACTGGAAATGCTATAACTCTAGTACGTCGGATGGATCGGTTTTTGTCCAATGTGTGCAGGAGGGTTTCCTGACACAGTATGTCGAAGGGCCGACAAGAGGGGAGGCCACACTGGATCTGGTACTTGGTAATGAACCAGGCCAGGTGTTTGATTTAGTGGTAGGTGAGCACTTTGGAGAGAGTGACCATAATTCGTTTACGTTTAGTTTAGCGATGGAAAGGGATAGGAACATGCCACTGGGCAAGAGTTATAGATGGGGGAAAGGCAATTATAATGCAATTAGGCAAGACTTAGGAGGGATAGAATGGGGTAGCAAAATGCAGGGGATGGGGACAATCGAAATGTGGAGCTGGTTTAAGGAACAGATATTGCGTGTCCTTGATAGGTATGTCCCTGTCAGGCAGGGAGGAAGTGATAAGGTAAGGGAACCTTGGTTTACAAAAGAAATTGTATCTCTTGTTAAGCGGAAGAGGGAGGCTTATGTGACATTGAGACGAGATGGTTCAGATGAGGTGATGGAGAGTTACAGATTAGCTAGGAAGGATTTAAAGAGAGAGTTAAGAAGAGCAAGGAGGGGACATGAGCAGTCATTAGCAGGTAGAATTAAGGAGAACCCTAAAGCTTTCTATAGGTATGTGGGGAATAAAAGGATGACTAGGATAAGAATAGGGCCAGTCAAAGACAGAAGTGGGAAGTTGTGTGTGGATCCTGTGGAGATCGGAGAGGTGCTAAACAAATATTTCTCATCTGTTTTCACTCAGGAAAAGGAGAATATTGTAGAGGAGAAGACTGAGATACGGGCTATTAGACTTGAAAGGATTGAGGTTAGTAAGGAGGCGGTGTTATCAATCCTAGAAGTTGTGAAGGTAGATAAATCCCCTGAGCCGGATGGGATTTTTCCGAGGATTCTCTGGGAAGCTAGGGAGGAGATGGCGGAGCCTTTGGCCTTGATCTTTGAGTCATCATTGTCTACAGGTTTAGTACCAGAGGACTGGAGGATTGCAAATGTTGTGCCCTTGTTCAAGAAGGGCAGTAGAGATGACCCAGGTAATTATAGACCAGTGAGCCTTACATCTGTTGTAGGAAAGGTTTCGGAAAGGATTATAAGAGATAGGATTTATAATCATCTAGCAAGCAACAATTTGAATGGAGATAGTCAACATGGATTCGTCAAGGGCAGGTCGTGTCTCACAAACCTCATTGAGTTTTTTGAGAAGGTGACCAAGCATGTGGATGAGGGTAGGGCAGTTGACGTGGTGTACATGGACTTCAGTAAAGCCTTTGATAAGGTTCCACATGGTAGGCTATTGGAGAAAATGCAGAGGCATGGGATTGAGGGAGATTTAGCAGTTTGGATTAGAAACTGGCTTTCTGAAAGAAGGCAAAGTGTGGTGGTTGATGGAAGATATTCAGCCTGGAGTCCGGTTACTAGTGGTGTGCCACAAGGATCTGTTTTGGGACCACTGCTGTTTGTCATTTTTATAAATGACTTGGACGCAGACATAGGTGGATGGGTTAGTAAGTTTGCAGATGACACTAAAGTCGGTGGAGTGGTGGACAGTGTAGAAGAATGTTGCAGGTTGCAGGGAGACTTGGATAAACTGCAAAATTGGGCTGAAAGGTGGCAAATGGAGTTCAATGCAGATAAATGTGAGGTGATGCACTTTGGGAAGAATAATAGGAAGGCAGAATACTGGGTCAATGGAAAGATTCTTGGTCGTGTGGATGTGCAGAGGGATCTTGGTGTCCAGGTACATAGATCCCTGAAAGTTGCCACCCAGGTTGATAGTGCTGTTAAGAAGGCATACGGTGTGTTAGGTTTCATTGGTAGAGGGATTGCGTTCCAGAGCCGTGATGTCATGCTGCACCTGTACAAAACGCTAGTGCAGCCTCACTTGGAATATTGTGTACAGTTCTGGTCGCCCCATTACAGGAAGGATGTGGAAGCATTGGAAAAGGTGCAGAGGAGATTTACCAGGATGTTGCCTGGTCTGGAGCGAAGGTCTTTTGAGGAAAGGCTGAGGGACTTGGGTCTGTTCTCATTGGAGAGAAGAAGGCTAAGAGGGGATTTAATAGAGACCTACAAAATGATCAGAGGATTAGATAGGGTGGACAGTGAGAGTCTTTTTCCTAGGATGATGGTGTCGGCTAGTACGAGGGGGCATAGCTGCAAATTAAGGGGTGATAGATTTAAGACAGATGTCAGAGGCAGGTTCTTTACTCAGAGAGTGATAAGGGCGTGGAATGCCCTGCCTGCCAATGTAGTTAACTCAGCCACATTAGGGGCATTTAAACAGTCCTTGGATAAGCATATGGATGATGATGGGATAGTGTAGGGGGATGGGCTTAGATTAGTTCACAGGGCGGCGCAACATCGAGGGCCGAAGAGCCTGTTCTGCGCCGTATTGTTCTATGTTCTATGCTCTATGTTCTATGTGTATGTATACATAAATATATATTTCAATCATAACAAGTCTGCATCCCTTTAGATTCTGCTTAAATATTTAACAAAGGGACTGAGCCAAGGAAACAAAATGCAGACCCTGTGTCAGTGAGCTTTACTCCAAAATATGATACTGACATGTAGTCTGAGCAGAAATATTTGAGCGAGAGATATTGCCTTAGATTTGTATATGCAGTACATTCTCAGGTATTAGTCCTGACTTTTTCTCCTCTCTCTCTCTCTCTCCCTCTCTCTCTGAAAGCAGGCTGCATATTTGAAATAAAATTAACAGTTCATAATCAGTTTAAGTGGCTCATAATCCTATAAATGCGAATTTAGCTGGGAAATAAAATGAAAGTTTGATCGGCAGTTTTTTTCAAACTATTTGGGGAAAACAAACGCTGAGCTAATTCTGTTAAACCATGAAGTTAGGCAGTCTTGAAGAAAGAATTTAACTTGTAAATTCTGGAAATTCTGCCTGTGCTCAGTCTGCAACAAATCTCAGCAGTTTAAAGTATACGCTCCAATTTTGAGTCTGTTTGAGGATCGGAGACAATTATGGAGAAGCATAAGTACAACTACTCAATAATGCAAAAGGCCACTTTAATCATATCATTTGGAATAAGTATTTTCTTTAGTCTTTATAATTTTTTAAACGTAGCTTTGGAGATGAGAAATTTCAGTTACTGAAATGGTATTCTTGAATCAACGTTAAATACTTGGCATGATCTAGCCTCAATGGTGTGAAAATATCTCTGTGCTTTCTCTGTCTCTCTCTGTCTTCCATCTCCCTCTGTTTATGTGTTCTCTTTCTGTCTATGCACTGACTCTCCTTGTCTTTTCTCTCTTTCCTCTCTTCCTCTGTCCTTTTCCTTTCTCAGCTGTTTCCCCTGCCCTTTTCCTTTCTGTCTTTTCTTACCCTGTCTTTTTTCTGCGTGAGCCCTCTGCGTCTATCCTTTCTCCCCCTCTGAAACCCAAAAAAATGCAGGCATTCACAGCAGGTCAGGCATCATCCTGAGGAAGAGTCACCTAGACTCGAAGTGTTAGCGTGATCTTTCTCCACGGATGCTGCCTGACCTGCTGTAATTTCCAGCATTTTTTGTGTCCGGTACAGATTCCAGCATCTGCAGCAATTTGCTTCGACACTGTGTTTCTCTCACTCTGTCACTTCCCCATTGCGGTCCCTCTCTTTGTCTTTTCCCTTTCCCAGTCTGCCCTTCATTTCCCCACTTCCTGCACTGCATATCTCTCTCGCTCTCTCTCTCTCTCACCAGGTAGAAATCAAACATTCCTGCCTTTCGCAGGTTTCCAGATTTTTCGGGGTATTGATACGTCAGCTTTCATCTGTGTATTCTTATTTCCTCTTTTGACAGCATTGCACCTTCTCTCTAGACGACAGTACCCTGGCTCATTACTAAATGTGGCCACGATTTGTAGCTGAGTGTTGACAATGATGCTCATTTATACTTTGGTAGGGGATACTACCTGAGCCATTGTCACCTACTTCTAACACACATGGATCTCAATGAGCTCAGCAAGGGATGCTGGATGCCTTTAAGAACAGGAACTTACATAGAACAGTACAGCATAGTACAGGCCCTTCGATCCACGATGTTATGCTGACCTATTATCCTACTAAGATCAAACTAGTCTGCATACCCTACACTATACTGTAACTTCTGTAACTTGAATTTTTTTTTTCTTCTACAAAATCAAGGGGAACTGAGCGCTGGTCCGTTGGGAGCTGCTAACACAACACAGGCCAGAGAATAAAGCAGGACCAGCACAGTCTGGATAAACAGAGGCACCAGGCAGCTCACTGTAATAGTTCAACAGATGTTTCCTGTAGAATTCAATAGTCTAAACTGACGACAGTAAATCCTAGCAGATATTCTGTACTGTACCACAGCTTTAAATACAGGGCTGTTTATCACAATTGTAATGAAGTCTGTGCATGGAAGGGAATTGTTTATGTTCGGACGGATTTATGTGCGAGGTAGAAATGTAAAAACTCCTTAATTCAGCAGGAATTTAATGAGAGGAGAGAGACAGCGAGCATGTATCATAAACTGTCGTCCCAGTGGGGGCTGTTTCATGAGCTGCAGATGTCATATAGTCATTTCAGCACTATCTGTAGCTGTAGACTGACATAAATGAATCACTTGGGGGCTTCTGTATTTATATTAATGATAGGAGCGGCAGAGAGGGAAATCTTCAGTGACGGCCTTTAACCCTTGCCAGTTTGGACCGGACCATTAACACTCGCCCTCCCACTCAAAATTAAAGGAGACATAACCTTTTTTTAGTTAACTGTATTTGAGCACCGAGAGCCTGTTATCCCATCTGTTTTACAAGCCCAATGGAAGCAGTTTTGTAAATAATATTGTTCCCTCGCTGACATTTCCAACCCACACATAGCAAAGTAATAAAAAATAAAATACTGCAGATGGTGGAAATCTGAGACAAACACAAAGTGCTGGAGAAACTCAACAGGTCTGGCTGCATCTAGAAAGAACATAGAATTGTACAGCCCGGGAGCAGGCCCTTTGGCTGAACATGATGCCAAATTAAAGCAATCCCTTCAGCCTGCCCTTGGTCCATATCCCTCCATTCCTTGCATAGTCATGTGTTTATTTAAAAGCCCCTTAAATGCCCCTAACATATCTGCCTCGACCACCATCCCTGGCAGCACGTTCCACACTTCTACCGCTCTCTGTGTATAAGAAAAATTGCCCCTCACATCTCTTTTGAGCTTTCCCCCTCTCACCATAAATGCATGCCCCCCTCTCCAGTATTAGACATTTCAACTCTGGGAAAAAGACTCTGACAGTCAACCCTATCAATACATCACATAATTTTATAGAATTCTTTCAAGCCTCCCCTCAGCCTCTGCTGCCTGAGAGAAAAGTTCCTGTACACTTTCCTTATTATCTACGAAGACCAAAGAACTGTGTCTTCACTCCCTGAATATCTTCTCCTGATGTGGAACATTAGATTTGTAGAATACCTTTTGCTTATCTTACTGAATCAGAGCAACTTGTGATGACACAGTGGGAGCCTGACTACATATTCCATGGTCCTAGTATAGGGGGACTGATTGTAGACTTGCACATTGCTTGACACCATTGCCAGCAATTTATCCAGCACGATGTAACAGAGTATCTGTCAAAATGCAGCTCAATCAGCTGACTGGAGACCTGTCATTTAGAACTGTGCTGGGCAAATAAATAGTACATAATGTGGGAGGCTTAGTTAATATATAGGTGTTGACTGAGGAAAGCCTTTTTCTGTTTGTCATTGTTGGAACATGTGTATATCTGACTGGTCTTGTCAGTTAGACTTTAGAGTCCATTTCTTGCTTGGGGACTGAGTACAATCCAGAATTATCCATGTCAGCTCTCTGGTTCAGGATGGCATCTTCCATGGCACCATGAGACAGTCACAATATCAAAGGGTATAGGAAATGGGCAACATGGTGTCACAGTGGTTAGCACTGCTGCCTTACAACGCCAGGGACCCAGGTTTGATTCCAGCCTCAGGCGATTGTGTGAGGTTTGCATGTTCTCCCCATGTCTGTGCGGGTTTCTTCCTGATTTTTCGGCTTCCTCTGACAGTCCAAAGATGTGCAGGTTAGTTGGATTGACCATGCTAATTTATAGTGTCCAGTGGATGTGCAAATGAGGGTGAGTTAAACATGATTAAAAACCACATGCAGGGTACAGGGATGGGATGGATGGGATGTTCTTCAGACGGTCAATGCAGACTTGATGGGTTGAATGGCCTCTTTCTGCATTCTAGGGATTCTGTGAATTGGGGGTGTCCATTGTTTGTGCTAGGGCTGCTACCAAATACAGTTGGTGATTGTTGGTTGCATTTTGTCTCAGAAATCACGACCTGTTGTAATGACATCTTAGCATTCTGTATCTGCACGAAGCAGTTATGGAACTCTTTCAAATTCAGGCTGTCGCAGAGAAGAATAATGAGATTGATCCCTAGTGACAGAACATTGAATCATGAGGAAAACATTCAAAGACTTGACCTTTTCAGCCTTGAAGTTACATGTCCACAGGGTGACCTAGTGGAAAATCAGAAAGAAAATGATACGCATTCAATATTTTGTCTTTAAAATTGAACTGCGGCACCAGGGAAAGGGACAGAGGTTCAAATAAGCAAAACGAAATTGAGATCAAAGATCGTGCAGAGATCAGTCAACATGTGGAAAGCAATAGAAAATGAATTGAATAGAAATTCAAGGACCAAAATGATATTGCGAATGGAGAATAGCTGTTTTGTCTTTTGTTTTGAAATGGAGGTAGAGGACGCAAAAGCCAAATCTTTATAAATCACTGACTAGACCTCAGCTGTAGTATTGTGGGCATTTGTGTCAATTTGAAGGTCTGAAAGATGATACAGAGGAGATTTGCTACAAAGATGCCAGTTATGAGAGACTTCAGCTACTTGGAGAATGAGAGAAAAGGGGCATGTCTTCCTCAAAGCAGGAGGGACTGGTGCTTAATTTAATCAAGGTGTTCAAAATCACAGGTTGTCCATGCTGGGGTAGGTGAACCTTGCACTGCTTGTATTTGATGCTCAAGTCGGTCATTTTAATCTGAGATGGAAACTCAACAAGATTCACTTCAACATCAATTTTACACCACACCTAATATCACTGGACAAATGGAGATAAAATTGAGCAGGGTACAATGCTAGGATTGGCCCCTTGGGTTCTTTCCTAGTGAGTAAGGTTAAAATACCCCACCATTTTTTTTTGAGTTCCACATCCTAAGATTTTGATGATGATAATTGACGTTTTTAGATTTTTTTTATTCATTAACGGGATGAGGGTGTCACTGGCTAGGCAGCATTTATTGCCCATCTCTAATTGCCCAGAGGGCAGTTCAGAGTCAACCGCATTGCTGTGGGTCTGGAGTCACATGTAGGCCAGACCAGGTAAGGATGGCAGTTTCCTTCTGTGAAGGACGTTAGTGAGCTAGCTGGGTTTTTCCGACGATCGATAATGGATTCATAGTCATCATTAGTTTCTTAATTCCAGATATTTATTGAATTCAAATTCTACCCTCTGCCATGCTGGTATTCAAACCCAGGTCCCCAGAACGTTATCTGGGTCTCTGGATTAACAGGCCAGCGATAATACCAAATTTCAGAGGTGACATAGAATCCAGGATAGAATAATGAAGGTAATGTCTTGGATTCATTGAAGGAGTTCCTATGAGGGATTGTTAAAATGTTCATGAACGGATAAACAAAAGAAGGATGTGAAAGATTTATCTCATTTTAACATATCTGAGAAAGGAGCAAGTTCAGTTGGATCAAAAGAGACTTGAGGGAGACGTAGGCCAGATATGTACCAAAGGAAATGGGTTCTAATTTAATTGAACCTCCTGGATGATGAGCCTAATTCTGAACTTGTCAAGTTTGCTGATGATGGCTGTACATGAGGCCTCAGGGTCAGGGCTCCAAAGGGCAAGATGAAGATAAATTTGAGGAATTATGGAAATATGTCATTGCAACGACAGGGATCAATAGCAGAATTTTGAAGAGTAGGCAGTCTTCTAGATTTGTTGAACTCTGTAACGAAATGACAGATGAGTTGATATTCTATGTCAGGCGATTTCTGGACAATATCGGACTAGTTCATTGAAAGAAAGGCAGGCTCCCCCCCATTTCTGGAAAAGTCTTTTTTCTCTGTTGTGATATTATGCACGTTTACCTTGAAGGGAATGGGAAGAATGCAGCAGTTTCTAGCTGAATGAGACCTTACAATGACATATAGAACATTTAAAATGAAGATTAGGGTCAGATGACATGCATAGACCTCATTTTCCATATCAGGAAAGCATTAAGGAGAGCTTTCCACCCAGTAAAGCCCATGCCAGGTTAATTTTGATGATAATTGAGTCAGATATGATAACATTAATCCCCTACTCATAGGATCCCTACAGCATAGAAGCAGGCTATTCAGCCCATTGAGTCCACACTGCCTGTCTGAAGAGCATCCCACCCAAACTCACCCCCATCCTATAACCTCACATTTCCCATGGCTAACCCACGCATCCCTGGACACTACAGGCAATTTAGCATGGCCAATCCACCCTAACCTGCACATCTATGGGCTGTGGGAGTAAACTGGAGCACCCGAAGGAGACCCACATGGGCACAGGGAGAATGTGCAAACTCCACACAGACGGTTGCCTGAGGCTGGAATTGAACCTTGGTCCCTGGCGCTGTGAGGCAGCAGTGCTAACCACTGAGCCACCTTGCTGCCTCTGCTGGGGATGCTACCCGTTGTGCTGCAGCCTGCCTCCCAAGACGAAAACAGACCCGACCCCGTGATCTAACAATCAAGAGCGTCACTCCAAGTTCTGGCTAAGCACCGCAGATCACCCTAGGACAGGGCATTGATCTAAATCAAACATCACAAAAGCACAAAATCCTAACCTTGAGATCAAGTAAACTCATTCCTTGTTTATGCAGCCTGATGACATTGAGTCACAAGGTTTAAGGTTCAAATCCCACTCATGGTCTTGGAAGCTACAGTGCAGTACTGAGGGAGAACAGCAAACTGAGGCTTTATCATCTTGTCTGTAAGCAGTTTTGGACTCCTTGCTGTGAGGAAGATCTTGAGATATTAAGGAAGGTACGGAACAGGTTTAGTTGAATACCAGTTAGTCAAGTGGGAATACAAAACCGATTCCAACCACATACAGCACTTGTGTTGGTGTCACTTCATTTGAGCTTCTAAACGTAATGTCCACCATGATTAAAAATGTAGAAAGAAGTTCATTACAAACATAGTGTTGAACAAACTGGCAAGAAGGGTTTACATGAGTTTGAGATGCCACAGTGAATGTGACACAGCTAGTGAAACTACACTTCTGTCCTGCGGTTGTTAATAGTGCAAACAGCCAACTGAATTCCACTGGGTATCCACAGCACTCGGAGGTAGGGATCCTAAAGACTTGCTCCTTTGATTAGCAACTTCCAAATCCACAGCTTCCACCAATGACAACTAAAAAAGAGCAGCAGACATGCAGGAATACCATCACCTGCGGGATCTCCTCCAAGCTGCATGTTATCCTGGTGTGGGACAATATCACAAGTTCCTTCAGTGTCGCAGGGTCAAAACCCTGGAATTCCCTCTCAACAGCACTATCATTGTACCTACAACACATGGATTGCAAAAGTTCAAGGAGATTCGTCACCACCTTCTCAGGGACAATTAGGGATGGGCAGTAAATGCTGGAATTACCAACTATGCTCATATCCAAAATCAAATTGGAGAGCATGACTCCTGGTTTTTACACTCTTTTGTCGGGAGAGCCAGTCTCTTAGCACCTGCCCTGTCAAGCCCACAGGGACTTTCTACATTGAGAAGGTAGATATCAATTCCAAAAGTGGCAGTAAAATGTGAGAAGAAGCTGTAAAGCTTCAGCAATCCAGATTCAGCTCTGAACTGAAGATAGGAGCGAAAAACCTTCCAAAAATGGATCAGCAAGTCCTGGTAAAAGAAGCAGTTTCCACTTTTTCTGAATTAGAGGTGCTTGACATCTTTGGTGATAATCTACACAGCTCTCCAGAACTTCAAACCACTGTCAACAATTATTTTCCTCCTGGTCAGATTTGAAGTTAATGAGCTGAATAAAATACAAATTGAAAAGTTTCAGCACAGTTTTACATGGCCAGTGGAGGAGGCAGTAAGGATTTATGTAAACCCCTGAGTTGTTTTGTGATGATCCTTTCTGCTATTATGGATTGCACCCAATTTTTTTCATGATATGTTTAATCAGACTGCTTGGACATGTTATGACATGCATGTTCTATTCTCTTGTGGGACATGAGTGTTGCTGCCTGGTCAGCATTTATTGTCTGTCTTTATTTTCTCCGAAGAACGTGGTGGTCAGGTGCCTTCTTGAACCACTGCAGTCCAGTTAGGAAGGGACTTCCAGGATTTTGACCCAGCAACAGTGAAGGAACGCCAAATCAGGATGGTGAGTGAATTTGAACAACCTGCTGATGTCAGGTTTCTTAGGTGTTGTTGGCACATTGCTCATCCAGGCAAGTGGGGAGTATTCCATCACACTCCTGACTTGTGCCTTGTAGGTGGTGGATGGGCTCTGAGGAGTCAGGGGGTGCGTTACCCGCCACAGTATTCCCAGCTTCTGGCCTGCTCTTGTAGCCACTGTGTTTATGTGGTCCAGTTGAGTTTCTGGTTAATAGTAATTTAGGATATAGAAAGTGAGGGATTCAGTGATGGTAATCCTATTGAATGGTCAAGGTGCAGTAGCTAGATTGCCTCTAATTGGAGATGGTCATTGCCTGGCATTTGTGTGGTGTGAATGTCACTTGCCACTTGTCAGCCCAAGCCTAGATATTGTTCAGATCTTTTCGCATTTGAACATGGACTGTTTCTGTATCTGAGGAGTCGTGAATGGTGCTGATTATTGTGCGATCATTAGTGAAAATTCCCACTTCTGACTTTATGAAGGAGGGAAGGTCATGGATGAAGCAGCTGAAGATGGTTGGACCTAGGACACTACCCTGAGGAACTCCTGTAGAGATGTCCTGGAGCTAACAGTACTGACCTTCAACACCCACAGCCATCTTCCTATGTGCCAGGTATGATTCCAACCATCAGAGAGTTTACCCCCTTATACCCATTGATTCCAGTTTCTGTGGCCATCACACCCTAAGGTGGGAACTGAACCCAGACCCTCTGGTCCAGAAGTAGAGACACTACCACTGCACGAGACACGGTTTTTTCTATTAAAAGGTTTTTATTTAGTTAACCTCTTTGTTTGTGTTACAACATACCTCTGTGGCAGATGGGATTTGAACCCAGACTTCCTGGACCAGAGGTTCAACCACAAGAAGCTTTAGATGTAATCTTCTTAAATTAACTTTTCAGGTGAATATTGATCCATGCCAGCTGACAGGAATGGCCAGCCTGCTGACCAGTGGCCAGTGGGGTAGATTAGCTCAGTTGGTTTGATGGTTAGTTTAAGATGCAAAGTGACACCAACAGCAGGGGGTCAATTCCCATATGGTCTGTGGTTGCTATGAAGGTGCTGCCTACTAAACCTCCACCATTGCCCCCCCACCTCCTCCCTTGCCTGAGGTATAACCCACAGGTTAAATCAGACTGCATATCTGGGACAATGGCCACCTCCATTTCCTTGGCTAATGAGGGGAATCTCTCAGATTCAGTAATTGCTTGGCAAACGCGTGGGACTCACCACTCAGCTGAAGAGCCAGTGGGAGTGCTGCGCTGTATCTCCCTTGGGGCAGGGTTTGGCGAATTGAATCCAGGCAGTGAGCAGCACTTGGTTTTCGCCAGGATCAACGACCCTGAGGGCACCATTTCCAATCATTGACCAATCAGAAGCCAGTAGCTTTATTGAACAACAGCGCCATCGGGGAAGTAGTGACTATTACAAGTACAGCACCTATCCAATGCGCTGAGTGGCAGAAGGAGTTTAATTTGGATAAATGCAAGATGTTACATTTTGCTAAGACGTACAAGGGCAGGATTTATACGGTTAATGGTAGGTCCCTGGCTAACATTATCGAGCAGAGAGACCTAAGTGTTCAGGTACATATTTGTTTGCAAGTTGTGTCACAGGTAGACAGGGTGGTTAAGAAGGTATTTCACAAACTAGCCTTCATTGCTCAGACTGTTGAATATAGGAATTGACTGTAGGAGTGTACCTCCCGACCAGGAACATACACTCAGGAGGCAGGCAGGATCCAGGCAAGTGGCCGACTTTACTTAAGCAACAACCGGCTAATGCGGGGAGAGGGCCAAAGACGTTCCCCGAATCTGGCCTTGATATGAGAACCCAGTCGTTTTCTTAATCTACGGCTCAACTTGGAAGAGAGATCCATGATGCACTCTGATTTTTACAGTGAAATACAGCATTTTTATACATTTTGAATTCACAGCATTCACACACAGCGTGGTCCCTGTGTCCTTCTCCCTTCTTCCTGTACCCGATCCTGTGAAACACCTAATCAATGATGGCCATTCCTGTGGAGAGCCCCAGGTTCTCATGATCTCATGGTGTTTAACAGACATTGTAATCTCCATGCCTTGGGATCTTTCTATGCATCCTATTAATTAGCATTCCAAACATACTGGTTACACTCCTTTTGGTCTATCCCAGATTTGCTTATCTCTGAGGACTGCATGAATTCTGTTATTCATTGTATTCCATGTACTATCTCTATCAAATTCAGTTATTCCTCTTATACTTTCCACTGTCCAAAGTATATATATAAAAAATACAAAAGACAGTTGGTTTTAACAAACTGCTATAAGGTTTATGATATTAATTTCTGTTGTAAAGTGTAAAGTTACACAGCTACTTATACTGTTAGCACTTTGTAACTAATAAATTGCGAACAGTCTATTTTGTTCAGGAGGTACCAGTCATCTTTTTAGAGTTAAGAGAGAGCGTTTCCTGAAACTAATTAACTTCCAAATCTAGGTTTAAATGTTTTTTCCCCTAACGCTTCTATTATACTTTGGTTATATGTGTATCTATAATTGTGTTGAAATCTATCTTTGTGACTATCTGAAGAATCTTTAACCAGAACCTATTTCTTAATATTGTGAATAACTTCAAAGAATCAACCAAATACTACAATGTAACTTTAGCTGAGAAAAAGTAAGAACTGGAGATGCTGGAGTCAGAGATAACACAGTGTGGAGCTGGAAGACCACAGCAGGCCAGGCAGCATCAGAGGAGCAGGAAAGTTGATGTTTCGGATCTGGACTCTTCTTCAGAAATGGGGGAGGGGGAAGGGAGCTGGGAAATAAA
>JAHRHZ010000020.1:55817965-55869309 GCA_024137785.1 Ginglymostoma cirratum | reverse complement strand
CCCCCCTCCCCAATTCTGAAGAAGGGTCCTGACCCAACACGTCAACTTTCCTGCTCCTCTACAATAACATTAGCAGTTGTTTTCATAACTGCCTAATGAGTTAGGTTCGTTGTTCATGGACTGAGATTTACACCCCTTGTTCTAACTGGTGCTGTTCACCCAATGGGACAACATCCTTTCATTAATGAGGCTGGAATCAATCCCTTGTCTATCCTTTGGCATCCACTTATCAAACTGTCTCAGATGGTTGCTTGCAGGGGCTCCCATTCATCTTGGAATAGCCCTGTTCAAAGGTACTATTATGTTTCGCTTAAATGCTGGAGCAGGCTGTTTTATCCTGTTTATCTCTTGTACGCCATTTTGTATCTTTCAAACATGGGCCACCCTTACGTTGACATGTCATGTTGAGGTTGTACAGGACGTTGGTGAAGTCACTTTTGGAGTACTGTGTATAGTTCTGGTTGCCCTGCTATAAGAAGGATTTTATTAAATTGGAGAGGGTTCGGAAAAGATTCACCAGGATGTTGACAGGACTGGAGGATTTGAGTTATAAAGAAAGGCTGGATAGGCTGGCACTCTTCACTGGAGAGTAGTAGGTTGAGGGTTGACTTGAAAAGATTTATGACCACATGAGGGGCAAAGATAAGGTGAATAGCAAAGGTCGTTTCCCTAGGATGAGGGAGTTCAAAATTAGAGGACATATTTTTAAGGTGAGAGGAGAAAGATTTAAAAGGGACCTGAGGGGAAACCTTTTCACGCAGAGGGTGGTTCGTATGTGGAATGAACTGCCAGAGGAAGTGGTAGATGTAGGTACAGTTACAACATTTAAAAGACATTTGGATCGGGACATGAATAGGAAAGGTTTAGAGGGATATGGGCCAAACACAGGCAAATAGGACTAGTTTAGTTTGGGAAGCTTGGTCGACATGGACCGCAGGGTCTGTTCCGTGCTGTATGACCCAAAGTCTCGATGATGCTAAGACTTAGTGTCGTCGCTGATTTCTGGGTCAAAGGAGCAGTGTGGGGGTCGCTAATGGAAGGAGGTCAGCAACAAGTGCAGAGATCAGCTCTTGGTTTCCCAAAACTGGTTCCAAAGAAGAGTCATTGGACTCAACACATTAATGCTGTTTCTCTCCCCGTAGAAGCAGTCAAGGCCTCTTGAGTTTCTCCAGCATTTATTGCATTTGTTCCCTCAATCTAGCACGGCCTGACAATGTGGAACATTCGCCCAGCACCCCCTTACATCACAGTGGGAGACTCCTTGGATGGCAAACCCCCTGTCTGCTGCTGGGTTAATAACAGTGGCCAAGAGAGATGAGGCTCCTAAGTGAGCATTAGGCATTGAGGGCCTTGATTGGCAGTGGAATAAGAGGACGAATGAGGATGAGGGTGGGAGAACATGCTATCCTGTGTCTTCCCCGTAACACTTGATTAAATGTTCACCCACCAACCCCCCAACTAGACTCACCTCAAAGACATTGAGGGATGTGATGAATTCTAATGATGCTGCAAGCTTGGCTAACAGCGGGAACAGTTTAAGTTTCTCCACTACCGTAAATTGATCTTAGTCAAGTTTCTACAGGGTTCAGTAGTCACAGTTTTCTTTTTAATAGCTTTCATTATGTTTCTCAGACGCAAGCAGTGCTGTTTGTTTTCTTCCAAATGATCCTGGCAGTATCCCCAGCAAATGACAGGTTGAAATGATGAGTGCAAATAGATTGAATAAACTGCACAGAAGATTGCACCAGGACTGAATTACGTTGACTGTAGAAAAGTTGAGCAAATACATTTTAAATCGTCACTTGATCCCACTAGCACAATTCTCGATGAGCTCTCTGTGACAAGTTCATTCTGAATGATTTATACCCTGTAGCATCTGTAATCACACCAAATGATGCACAGATGGAGATGTTGTTCTATCAGCGATGGCTCTGTTGATAAAGAAGAACATGACACTTAATGCATAACAGAGGTTAGAGGCACAAAACAATGTGTGTTGTAGTGAGCAATAGCTTAAACGGGACCTTTTCCTCATCATAGGCTTGGAAGTGGTTAGACGGGGTTGACATTGACCGTGTTGAGATGACAAGTGTAGCTAACCTTCTGGCTTTCTGAATTTAATTGTCTTTATCAATATGTAAAATGATCATACTAAAGAGAAGCAAGACTTGACCTTCTCTTGAGTAATAAGGCAGGGCAAGTGAATGAAGTGATAGTCGGGAAACACTCTGGATCTGGTGATCATGATTCTGTTTGTTTTAAAAGAGAAATGGAAAAGAATAAGCCTTCCATAAAAATTAAAGTTTTTAATTGGAGTAAGGCAAATTTTAATGGAATGAGACAAGAACTTCCAAAAATTAGATTAGATTGTTTGTAGGTTAAGGGATGTCTGATAAGTTATTTCATAGAATCCCTACAGTGTGGAAACAGGCCCTTCAGCCCAACAAGTCCGCACCGAACCTCAGAGCATCCCACCCAGACACATTCCCCTAATCTACACCTCCCTGAACACTACGGGCAATTTAGCACGGCCAATCAACCTAACCGGCACATCTTTGGACTGTGGGAGGAAACCGGAGCACCCGGAGGAAACCCACGCAGACACGGGGAGAATGTGCAAACTCCACACAGACAGTCGCCTGAGGCTGGAATCAAACCCAGGTGTCTGGTGCTGTGAGGCAGCAGTGCTAACCACTGTGCCACCGTGCCACCCTAAAGTTATCACCCAGAATTGTGATAATGAGAGTTCAGAGCCATTATGTTCCTGTTAGAGTGAAAGGTGAGGCTGGTAGGATTAGACAACAATGGATGAACAAAGATATTGAGGTTCTAGTCAAGAATAAAAAAAGAACCATGTATTCGATATAGAGATAGTAAGAACTGCAGATGCTGGAGTCAGAGATAACACAGTGTGGAGCTGGATGAACACAGCAGGCCAGGCAGCATCAGAGGAGCAGGAAAGCTGACATTTCCCCCGACCCAAAACGTCAGCTTTCCTACTCCTCTGATGCTACTTGGCCTGCTGTGTTCCTCCAGTTCCACAGTGTTATCTCATGTATCTGGATTCAAGTGAATCTCTTGAACAGTATAAAGAATACAGGGGCATTCTTAAGATGGAGATCAGGAAGGCGGAGGGAGGATATGAAATAGCCTTGGCATATAGGATTAAGGATAATTCAAAGAGATTCTACAAATACATTAAAAGCAAGAGAACTAGAGAAACAATCAGGCCCCTTAAAGATCAAAGAGATCATCTTTGTGTTGAACTCCAGGAGATGGGAACAATATTAAACGAATATTTTGCATTAGTTCTTACTGTGGAGGAAGAAGTGGAGACTAGAGAGCACAGGGAAATAAATATTGATGTTTTGAAAATTGTTCATATTACAGAAGAGGAAGTGCAGGGGTTCTTAGAAAATATAAAGGTGGATCAGTCTCCTGGACCTGATCTAGTGTATCCCAGGACGTTGTAGGAAGTCAGGGAGAAAATTGCAGGGCCCCCTTGCAGAAATATTTGTATCATCCGTAAATGTGGACTGGAGAGTGGCTAACTTTGTGCCTTTGTTTAAGAAGGGCTGCAAGGAGAAGCTTGGAAACTACAGACCTGTGAGTCTGACATCATTGGTGGGTAGGTTGTTGGAAATGATTCTGAAAGATAGGATTTATATGCATTTGGAGAGGCAAGGACTGATTAGGCATAGTCAGCATGGTTTTGTACAAGGGAAATTGTGTCTCACAAACTTGATTTAAGATTTTTAAGGAAGTAACCGAGAAGATTGATGAGGGCAGAGCAGTAGACAGTGTTTACTTTGACTTCTATAAAGCCTTTGATAAGGTTCCGCATAGTGGACCAATCAGTAAAGTTAGGTCCAATGGGATCCAGGGTGAGCTTGCAAATTGGATACAAAGTTGGTTTAACAGCAGGAGTCAGAGAGTGATGGTGGAGGGTTGTTTTTCGGTCTGCAGGCCTGTTACCAGCAATGTTCCACAGGGATCGGTGCTGGGTCCGCTATTTTTTTGTCATTTATATGAATGCTTGAGATGAGAATGTAGAAGGCATGGTAAGTAAGTTTGCAAATGCTGTCAAAATTAGTGGTTTAGAGGACAGTGAAGAAGGTTATCTTAGACTACAAAGAAATCTTGATCAGTTGGGTCAATGGGCTGAAAAGTGGCAGATGGAGTTTAATTGGAGTAAGTGCGAAGTGTTCCATTTTGGTATAATTGAAGTTGTACAATTGAAAGTAGAGTCTTGGGTGGAGTTGTTGAAAAGAGACGCCTAGGGGTTCAGGTACATAATTCTTCAAAGTTTGCATCACATATAGATAAGGTGGTTAAGAAGGCATTTAGCACCCTTGCCTTCCTTGCTCAAACCTTTGAGTATAGGAATCGGGATGTTATATTGAGGTTGTACAGGACATTGCTGAGGCCTGTTCTGGAGTATGGTGTCCAGTTCTGGTTGCCCTGCTTTGGGAAGGATATTATTAAGCTGGAGACGGTTCAGAAAAGATTTACCAGGACGTTGCTGGGAATGGAGGGTTTGAATTAAAGGGAGAGGCGATAGGCTGGGAATACTTTCACTAGAGCATAGGAGGTTGAGGGGTGACTCTATAGAAGTTTATAAAACCATGTGGGGTATAGATAAGGTGAATGGCAGGTGTCTTTTACCGAGGGAGGGGTATTTAAAGACTAGGGCCATAACTTTAAGATGACAGGAGAAAGATTGAAAAAAAATTACGAGGGGCAATTTTTTTTACACAGGGAATGGTTCGTGTGTGGAATGACCTTCCAGGGGAAGTGGTGGATGTGGGTACAGTTACAACATTTAAAAGAAATTTGGATAAGTACATGAATAAGACATGTTTGGAGGGATATGGGCCAAGCACAGGCAGGTGGGACTAGTTTAGTTTGAGATTATGGTTGGCTTATTGGACCAAAGGGTCTGTCTCAGTGGTGTATGACTCTATAACTGCAGCAAGCTGATCTTTTTAAAAGTTCTTTGCTGGGATCTGAGCGTGCTGCATTTGTCGCCCGTCCCTAGTTGCCCCACAGAGGTCATGGGGAGCTGCTTTGTTGATTATTGTGTATCACCCCGGCGCAAGCAATCTCCAAAGGAGAAGAGGCTTGTCAATTTTAATATCCCTATTAGGAGCAGTATTTCACTGTGATTTGGGGAGGTACGGGTTTCTTGGGCCTTCCGAAACATGCCACTGGAAATACGCAAGGACAATAGCAATCGCGGGGGTGGACGAGACAGCAGTGAATGTTCCCCGCTGTTCGGAAACCTCAGAACCACTTTGCCAAACTGTGTAAAAGGCTACTTCCTCAGTCATGGGGTTGGGTTGGGGTTGGTGGGGGGGGGGCGTTAATTTCACTGCCTTGTGCATCTGTCTCCACGTTGCTGCCATGATCAGTCCGACCTGCATGGAGGCATCTTGTTTTGATAGCTTGTGTCTCGATGGGGGCCCAGATGAACAGCAAAGAAAAGAGCAGCTGCTTTCTCCTTTCAAGACCGCGCCACAGCGGAGAGGGGCTAAATTGAGTAAATACACACCCCCCACCCCCCAACACCTTCCCCCAACACATTATTGACAGGTGGTTTACTGGACTCACCAAAACACTGGCATCTCAACAGGCTCGTGGTCTCATCAGACGGTGGAAGACCCCTGCTACCCACTGGAGGTGGCTATGGGGCCGTGGGAGCCAGTGACCGACTTTCTGTCGCACGATATAATGTCACCCCAGTTCACCCCCGGAGCCTCTGCTGGAGTTATTTGCCGGATTTCGCAGCCAGCTGCCCACAAATACATTCGGCGATGGTGGATGCCACATTTGGCATGGTAGACAATTGGACGTGGCCACTGATGATACCGAGCAGAAAGAGTGGGTGCTCCGATTTCCTGGCTATTTCAGTCAATAGAGCCTTAAACTTAAGGCCTCACACTGGGTGACATTGTTTCGTTGGATCTGTTCCTGCGTCTTATGGTATGATTAAGGCAATCAATTGTTCTGGGGAAAAGGCAGGAAAAAGTGGAGTTGGGGATTATCTATTGTTAACCATGATCTCATTGAACTTCAGAGCAGACTCAATGAGCAGGCCACTTCCTCGTGGACGCCCTGCGGAAGATTAAAGAGATTGACGAAGGAAGAGGTGATTGTTGTCCATGTGATCACGAATCACTAACTGCTGCCTTCACATCAGCGTGAATGTGTCACATGGTGGCATGAGGTTGAATCCTGACGCCCATCTCTGATGGTCAGGAACTTTGAGGCTCCACTCACCTCCTCGCCCCTGGATCTTAGTTTGGAGATTGCTGGAGAAGCTCTTCGAGTTACTCCTCATGGGAGAGACGAGGATTAGGAGACACGGTTTAAAAATAAAGGTCTCCCCTTTAGGATGGAGGTGAGGAGAATTTGTTGTTCTCAGTGTAAAACTATGAGGGGCATAGACAGGCAGTCCCCTTGGTGGAGGGATCAGAGGGCATAAATTTAAGATAAGGGGCCGGAGGTTTAGAGAGGATGTGAGGAAAAACTTTGTCTCCCAGAGGGTGTTGGGAATCTGGAACTCACTGCCTGTAAGGGTGGTGAAGGCAGAAACACTCATAACATTTAAGAAGTATTCAGATGTTCACTCGCAATGCCAAGGCCTACAAGGCTGTGGGCCAAGTGTTGGAAAATGGGATTAGAATGATTAGGTGGTTGTTTTCAGCTGGCGCAGGTTCAACGGGCCATTGAGCCTTTGTGCTGTAGATCATTGCGACTATGGGCCATGGGTCTGTGGAACCCTCTCTCCCCTAGAGGCCAGCAGAAGCTCGGTCATTGAAGATTGTTCAGGCTGGGGAGGGCGGATGTTTGACCAACAAGGTTGTCAAACATTTGGGGGGTGAGCAAGAATGTGGAAATTGAGGCACCGTCCAATCAGCTTTGATCTCATTGAATGATGAAGTAGACACAAGGGGCCAAATGGCCTGCTCTATGTTTGTATGTTCTTAGCCTCTCCTGGTGTTCTGTGCTGTCTTCTTGAAGGACAGACAAGAGATCTGAGTGACAGAATTGGGAATACATTGAACAAGTGGATGGACGATATTTGTCAAAGGACAGCCATTGTGCAAGGGGGTGCAGAGTTGGGGAGCAGGCTGTGAAGCGGATTGGCTGCCTGAGTCCCACGCCCATCACCCACTGAGAATTCAGCCCTCACTCTGTGGAATGTGTGCGATGCTTCTCTCAAGATGTGACAAGGTGCTGCATAAATATCAATCTTGCTTTCTTCAAAGGCATTTATATCACAAATAACGACCCACAAGACAATAGTCACTTGCAGTTATGTAGTGCTCATAATGCAGGAATGCTCAAAAGGGCTTTATAGGAGTGACAGACACTCAGACTGAGGTGCTAAAGAAAATATTAAGATGTGTGACTAAACATAACTGTGCCTATTAGTACCGATACAAATTGGCTGATTAGCAAGCATTATAGATTTGCATATAAACTCTGTTAAGTTGTCAGTCATCACTGAATTGGAGTCTAGTGGGTCGTCAAAATGTATTCATCCAAACGATTAATGTTGTAGATAGAGCATGTACTTTCTGTGACTGTAACATTTCCTGTGCCATTTAACCTCATCTCCATCACCTTTGTCTGTCATATTTTGTTGACAGACTTGGAAAGTAAAGCAGTAATGATTCACAACTGAGGAGCTAGACAGAGAAATCAAAGTGAGGGCATGTACAAGAAACCGATCATTGGGACCATTCAAATGGAAGAGGGATTGCTTAGAAAAATATTTAACCTGTCATCCTTACTTGGCAACTGAAATTCCTCGTATCCAGTAACACAGCAAACAAACAAACAATCCAATTGCTCCTTCCAGCCTTTTCCAATCATAGAACAACACAGCTTATCAACTCCGGTAATTCCTCTCTGGACCCATCAAAAACAAATTATTAAATATGTTATGTTGAGGATATTGGAGAGGCCTCTTCCTGAGTGCTGTGCCTAGTTCTGGTCACCCTGTTACAAAAGGATATTACTAAGCTGGAGAGGGTTCAAAAGAGATTTACCAGGATGTTGCCGGGAATGGAGGGTTTGAGTTATATGGAAAGGCTGGATAGGCTGGGATTTTTTCACTGGAGCGTAGGAGGCTGAGGGCTGACCTTACAGAGGTTTATAAAATCATGAGGGGCATAGACAAGGTGAGTAACAAAGATCTTTTCTCTAGGGTGGGGGATTTCAGACTCAGGGGCATATTTTTAAGGTGAGAGGAGAAAGGTTTTAAAAAGACACAAGGAGCATTTTTTTTTGCACAGTGGTTTGTGTGTGGAATGAACTTCCAGATGAAGTGATGGATGTCAGTACAGTTACAACATTTAAAAGACATTTGGATAAGTTCATAAATAAGAAGTGTTTGGAGGCATATGGGCCAAGCGTAAGCAGATGGGACTAGGTTACTTTGGGATTATGGTCAGCATGGACTGGTTGGACCGAAGGGCCAGTTTCTGCACTGTATGACTTTAAATCGCATGAAGCTGCAGTGAGGTACAAACCCAAGCCCCGCATAGCCACACTGACATTAGGCACTACCGCAACGTACAAAATTACATATCCTTCAGAAATATGATAAAACACAACCATGATGTTTTGTGTATTTTTTGATTTCTTTAATTGTACCATCTGACTGAAGGCCTTAACCTGAACTAAACGCTTGCCTCTGGAGTTAAAAGAAAGAAAAATTTCCATTGTCTTTCACCACCTCGGGTTATCTCCAGGGAAAGCTCCAGGAAGGCTTTATGGGTGAATGAGGTAGAGAGTTACTGCAGTGATGCTGTGGATGAAAGCCTTTAGTTACAGAGGAAGACTGGAGTTGCTCGCATTTGAACAAACAAGATCAAGGGATGATTTCCCAAAGGTGTTTCACATCAGACATTCTGGAGGATGTTAGGGATGAGGAGAGATGGGTGGAATAACCTTTCCCCTCACTCCACACATCTTAGTTGTCCATAACACAATGTATACTTTAGATGGAATGTTCAAACCATGCTTTTAGTGTTGTACCTTTCAAATAATAGACAAGGCAGGCTTCCTCATAAGTTTAATTCAGAAGGAAAGATAATCATGTATTGACACACCTTGAAATGAAAGAAACAACATGATTACTCTCTCTCAAACACAAATCTACTCACTCACCCAGCCACACACACACTCTCTCATTCTCTCACTCACTCACTCTCTCTCTCTGTCACCTGTCTCTCCTTTCTCTCTCCCCTTCTCTCTCTCTCTCCTCCCTCTCACTCTCCCTCTCAAGCTCACTCTCCTGTCTCTCTCACACCCTCTGTCTCTCCTCCCTCCCATGCTCATTCCCTCTCCCCTTGTTTCTCTCTTCTCCCTCTCATTCACACACAAACACACTCTCTCACACTCAGTCACTCACATACACACACACACACACTCTCTCACAGTCAGTCGCTCACACACACACACGCACACACACACACACACAAACACACGTGGAGGCTATGTCTTGCAGGGCCACACTGTTAATCACAGAGACCATGTAGTGCCACTGGTCCCTGCATGATATAAAAGGGAGAATGTGTTGTCACCAAGGTTAAATGTTCTGGCATGTTAACAATAATTCACAGTGGGGTAATTGGAGAGTAGCACAGCAATGACCAATGCTTCTTACTTGGTTACCAGGACCTGGATGCTTCTCCATTTCCAAAGACCAGGCCTGGTCCCCCCCTAGTGATGGCCAAGATCCTCTCGTCATTGTATGTGAGGAGCCAAACATCAGGGGACCCCCCCCCCCCCCCCCCCCCCCGCCCTCCTGGCTCTGCCGGCATTACTGCAGGCTTTCATTCTCCTGGAATGAGGCAGGGGAAGGGATTGAGTGCAGTGAAAGTATGCGGTTCAGCTTTTCCTGCTGCTGCAAATGGGGAATAAGTGGCAGGGATGACCTCAATGAGTGAGGAAGTCACACGGAAACCATGCAGGATTGGAGGGGTGGGGCTTGGTGTAGGTAAGAGCAAGTGAGGGAAGTTGCTGCATACAATAGTGAGACTGCTGGGAGGCAGGTACAGTCAAAGAGAGAGAGAGTGGAACAACAGAAAGAAAATGGTGACACATCCTTGTGGAGCAGTGAAGGTCGTTGAACTTCCTTTTTAACTTCAACTTAAGTTATAAACAATAACGAGAAGTGAAAAAAGTCATAGTTTTGAATCCGTCCTATTTAAGATGCAGTGTTGCAGACTGGGTGGCCTCTCCCTGATGGTGATAACTTAAACTTCTCTGGGTTTCAAGGTGAAATTGTAGCTGACTTTCTATATGGATACTCTTTGGAAGTGAGGACAAATGAGACCCTGTCTACCCCCACCCCACCGCCTCTGCTTGGCTGTGCTGGTTGTATTAAGCAGGGACCCTTTCTTCTTGTTAGGACGTGGTTCCTTTTGGTCTGCGAACGGATTTGTCTCTCCCTGATTCCGAAGTGACGAGATTTGTTGTGTGAAATCCATTTTTGTTTTGCGGCCACGTGATCAATACTGTAATTATCCAGACAAACGATTAGACATTAGGAGCCATTACCAAACAAAGGGAGATGAATAATGGCAGTTCACGACTGCTTTTGAGAACCTTGTTATCTTGGGCCTCTTTGTGTTAAGTTTCGAGCTTACAGACATTTAGCCTGGGATGTGGGGCAGTGGGGAAGCGATTGGATTTGACTTTTGGGAAGTAGCAAGACAATGAGAGGTGTAAGTTTACTAACAGTCTCACAATTTGAATGTCTCTTCAATGGAGTCTTTCATCCGCGGGTATGTACATATGAATGATTTCCAAGAAGCATGTTCAGACATGAGCTAATCCTTGTCTGTTTACTCACAAGAGGTCACCTGACCTTCAGTGGCCACCTTTGCAGCACATTGTCCATTTTTTAAAGGAAAAGCCCATTTCAGAGTGTCCGCATTTCATAAAGTCCATATCTTGAAAGTTGGGACTATGACATATCTTTACTGGGAATTATGTGGTGTAGGCAAGGACTACTCTTTCCTGTAGCTATAAGTTTCAGTAACTGGATGAAAAGGATTTATGGTAATTGGCTAAACATTGAAGAGGGGATGACTACAAGAAGCAGAAAGTTATGATCTGAAATGTAGACTGTAAATAGGTGCCTCCTCCCCTTTCCCTCGATGACTCCAGAACTGGGAAAGTTGGTGAGAAGGAGAGAGTTGGCCTGAAAGAGAAGAGGCATGAGATGATGTGAGAGGGAAAAATATGAGTCAGTATTTTTGCATCAAAGGTTGAGTGTTGAGCTATGCATGAGATGTATGCAAATTTTAAAAATTTACGCCCCAGAGATCGGCTTGGACTGCTACACAGGATCAATTATAACTCTGTAACTCTCAATATGATTGAAGGTACAAAATGATTTTCAAGATTTTAACATAGTTTGTGTTTTGTATATAGAAGCTGTGTATTTACCTGACAAAGAAACAGAATCTAGCCAAATAGTATTTCCAAATAAACTGATTACAGACTTGTGACTGATTTTGTTTATCTTTCAGTTGCAAGAATTAAGTATTTTCTCAGTGGAAAATCAACTTGTGTCCTTGTGGTATAACATTAGATTATGCATTTTTGAATATGATTTTATTATAGTTGGATTTTGAACTTTCAAAATTATAACAGTGACTAAACTTCAAAGTGGCTTCATTGGTTGTAAAGTGCAATGGGGCATTCATGTGGCTGTGAAAGGTGCTATGTAAATGCAAGGCTTTCTGATTATTTCTTTTATTCAAGAGAGCATGGTACAAAGTCATGACGACATTTATATTTACAACCTGACCTTTTGTGGGTGGCACAGTGGCTCAGTGGTTAGTGTTGCTGCCTCACAGTATCAGGGATCTAGGTTCAATTCCAGCCTTGAGCAGCTATCTAAATAGAGTTTGTATATTCTCCCCCTGTCTGTGTGGGTTTCCTCCCGCAGTCCAAAGATGCACAAGTTAGGTGGATTGACCATGTTAAATTGCCTGGGGACATGTAGGCTAGGTGTGTTAGCTGCTGAAAATGTAGGGTGATGGGGATAGAGGAGAGGGTGGTTGGTCTAATATTTAAATGCATCAATTAGTTCACCACTCAATCCTCTAGGCTCAAAAAAATACAAGTCTCTACAATTGCTCCTTCTAATATAAAACTTCTAACCCTGAAATCCTTCTGGTGAAGGTGTATTGCAAGGCTGTTGAATCCTTTCTGAGGTACAGTTTTTGAAATTAAGTACCAGGTTACAAATGGGGTTTAATTAATAACTGCAGCGTATCTTTCCCTATTGTACTGCAGCCCCTTCTTACAGTTTACTTATAGCGATTTCTATACCTGAACACCCCAAATCCCTCTGCTCTGCCACAGCTGCTATTTCTCACCCAATTTTCCCCCATTTGTTCCATCCTCCTTGATAAGTAAATATTCCGGCTTGTTTTAGTTAGATCTAGAGATCCTTATGATCCCCATACAGAGCTCCATTTGTCACAATTTTGCCCACTCACTTAATCAGTCCGTGTCCTCTTGTAACTTGCTGTTCTCAACTACATTACTTGCTGCATTTGTGGGTGATTTACTTTGTAACAATGGATGCTCCTGGTGTCCAGCTGTGGAAGTGATACTGAAGGATTAATTCTAGCCCATTGTGTGAATTGATGAGCACTACTGATCCGATAGTTATGGATCCAAGTGAGTGAATATATAGTGCGATGGGAATTGGTGCCCTACCACCTGTTTAGACATCCATTCCCATCACCACCACTAGCTTAGCCGTCACTCCTTCCTCTGTCAGTGCCCTGTAATGTGAGTACCGTCCACAAGACAGTCTGTGACAATTTCACAGCGTCTTGCACACATCTCACCAGCTGCACATTCCCCTCCAAGTCACACACAAACCAGACTTGGAGATATATCACCATTGGTTCGCGGTCACTGGATCAAAATCTGGAAAGGCCCTTCCCGACCGCATCGTGGGTGCCCCTACACCACCAGAATGCAGTGGTTCATGACAGTACTTCACTGCCACCCTCTCAAAGGCAGTTAGGGAGGGACAGCAGACCCCAGCCTCTCCACCGATGCCCGTTTCTCAAGAGTGGAGTAAAAGGAACTCTGAGCACCCGATGAGACAGATTAAATCTATTATATTTCGACAAGGAAGGTCGAAGCAGCTCACAACCTCTCATGATTCAAATCCTTGCATGTTCTCATGCGCAACAATTTAATTTACTTTGATTAATAGAAGCTGACCCATCCTGAGTGGGATGAATATTATGTTTCTAATGGTACATTACTCTTTCGTATACATTATTATTTGGCTAACCAGTTATTGTAATGAGCCGTAGGATGATTCTTGGTCTATAGAAATGGAACTACCCTGTTTATCTTTGCAACATCATTTCAGTCTTTCCAGACTAAATACTTTGTAAGAATAAAAAACACATAATTGATAATGCATCAGGAAGCAGTTTAGCCCACATTACTCAAAACAGCACTTACTCCTCACTTAGGGGTTTTACTGAAATCTCATTTTCGTGCCCTTACTCTTTGGTCCTCATATTTTACTTTAGAAATCTCTAAAACTGGCTGGCTTTCTTTCCCTTTTTCCCTGCATCACTTTTCTCTGCAAAGTCCTGACCAAATTCCATTTTTCTTTTGATAGCCGTTATTGAATTTGTCCCCATCACCCTCTCAGGCAGTGCATTCTGGATACTAACTGTGTAAAAAAGCTCTTTCCATACATCACTTCTGACACTTTTCGCATCTATCTTAAATGAACGCTTTCTGGTTCCCTTCTGTCAAGGGGAACTGTTTGTCTTAACCTGACTGCTCATGATGTAGAACACTCCTATCAAACCTCATTTCCACCTCCTCCTGTCTAAGGTGAACAGTCCTCCAATCTATCCATGCAGTGAAGTTCCTCATCCCTGGAATCATTCTTGTAAACCTCTTATAGATCCTTTCCAAACTGTCCTTTGATGGTGTTGGTGTTCCACATTTTGGGGATGACATGTCCATTTGGACTCCCACCATGAGTTTTCATGGGACGAACAGGTTGGTTCTTTGGACACAAATAGGCGAGATGGCCCCATGGGGTAGTGAGATGCAGAGGGGAATCTGCCACCACCGAGCCTCACGATCACCATTCAAAGTGTGATACTTCCTTGTGGCTGGGTTGCTGCCGCTTCGAACAATGGCAAAGCAAGCTCTTCCTAGTCATTAGGGTCAACTTTTCAAGAAGACTATCTCTGAAACATTTTCTTTATCTTCCCATGGCCATTTGAGAGTTGAAACAACAGGACCTGATGGGGAGATTCAGCCATACTCCCCCTTCCAAAATCCTTACACCTTCTGGAGTGTGATGAGGCAGAAACCAGTTTTTAATAAAGGTTCACTATAAACTCTTAACATTTGTCCTCTCTGTTTCTATCTAGAATGCTTAAACTCCCGTAGGCTTTTAAACACTTTTGGGAAAGGTGATGGCCAAGTGGAATTATTGCTGGACTGTTCATCCAGAGACCCAAGTAATGTTCTGGGGCCCTAGGTTCAAATCTCACCAAGACAGATGGTGGAGTTTGAATTCAATGAAAAACATCTGGAATTAAGAATCCATCACTGATTGTCAGGAAAAACCCATCTGGTTCACTAATGTCCTTTAGGGAAGGGAAACTGCCATCCTTACCTTGTCTGGCCTACATGTGATTCCAGCCCCACAGCCAATGTGGTTGACTCTTAACTGCCCTCTGGGCAATTAGGGATGGGCAATAAATATTGCCTGGCCAGCAACGCCCTCATACCGTGAATGAATAAAAAAAAGCTACCCTGCCCCATTCATCAATTTGTATACATATATCCCCACTGTTCCTGTGACTCCTTTAGTGTTGTAATCTCTATATTGCCTGTCCTGGTTTCTCCTACAAAATATCAGCAGTTCACATTTTTCTACCTTAAGTTTCATCTGCCATATTTCTGCCCATTTCTCGCTATCCTCTTGAAATCTATCACTATCTCCTCACAGTTTACAACACTTTCAAGTTGTCGCATATCTTCAAATTTTGAACTTATCCTCTCCTTGTAAATCATTAATATAGATAAGAAGAGTAATGGTTTGAGTAATGATCCTTGGGGAATCCCACTCTTTATACTAAGATCGCTATTCCCCAATTGTTCCTCTAACTGAAATGTGATCCACTAGACCCACCTCATTCCCCAGAACCAGATCCAGAAATGTCACCTCTCTCTGTTGAGCTAGAAGCATACTACTCTAGAATTCCCTCATCAAGAGAGTTAAAATCTGCCTCAGTCACTACTTTGGGTGAAACATTCCAAGTTTGAATAACCTTCTGTGTTTGGGGGGATAAAGACTTCTACTTGTTTCCTTCTCGGTTTCACTGTCAGACCTGATTCAGTGGAAGCACTTTCACTTCTTAGTCAGGTTCAGTCTCACACTTCAGAAACCCAGGTACTAATAACGCAAGTATTTAATAGCACTAAACTGGGCTAATAAGGAAACTTATAGATGTCCCTGCTCATGTTTGAGAGCCAATAAAGGTAAGTATCACATGAGCTTCCTTGAAAGCTTCCACACTCTCCTGTGGTCTTCAGTGATCTGTGGACATGCACTCCAAGGTGTCCCTATGTACGTTGACACATTTCAGTATCCCAGCACTTATTGTGCATTCCCATGGCTTGTCTGTCTTTCGCAAATATATTACTTCAACTTGTCCAGTTTGATTATCAGGTTTCTGTCCAGATGACCAGTCCATAGATATCATCGACAGGTTTGTTCTTCATGACGAGCTTTATCCTGTAATCCATAAACTTCTTACGATTCCCCTTCCATTTAAATCTGAACCGTTAATATATATCTGTTTGTGTATAAATATATAACCAGCAAATGATCTAGTACTGAGCTGTACAGACCCCCAGTCACAAAACTGCCAGCCGATTATGAAGGGTTTAGGCCCGAAACGTCAAGTTTTCCTGCTCCTATGATGCTGCTTGACCTGCTGTGTTCATCCAGCCCCATGCTTGTTAGCCGATTATAGTGCTTTGTTTCCTGCTTCTGACTTGCTCGACATTTTCAGACCAATCTTGCAGGAGGATTGGAGAAAGATTTGCTGAAATTTATGCGCAACATCAGTGAGCTTCGTCCCTCAACTCTTATCATCACAAAATAATTTACACAAGTTAGTCAGACATAAATCGTCCTTAACAGATCCATTCTGGTGGTCCTTGATTAATCTTGCCTTTAGTACAGTACTGAGACTGTACTTCACTTTTAGAGGTGCTATCTCATGAATGACACATTAAACAGAGACCAAATCTGCCCTTTCTTAGTCAGAAGATCCAGAAACTGCATAAAAGAAAATTAGTGGAGAAAAGTCAGAGTGAACATTTCAAGTCAAGTGACCCTTCCTCCAAACTCACTCAACCCGAAACGTTAAATGTTGATTTCTCTCCACAGATGCTGCCAGACCTGCTGAGCTTTTCCAGCAATTTCTATTTTAGTCTCTGATGTACAGCATCCGCAGTTCTCTCAGTTTTTTATTCAGCAGATAATTAGGGCAGATCTCCCCCATAATCCTAGCCACTATCTATCTCATAACTAGGATCACTAAAGAAAGAAAGTTTATCTGCTGTTTTTGGCTTTAGCTGTAAAACATGTCTGAGCTCAGGAATGATTTTCTGGAAATTATTAATTTTCTTTGTGGATTTTTCTACAGTCAGTCTTGAATCTTTGGTTTTAGCGAAAAACCTCCACTATTTCAAAACCTTGTCAATTCCAATAGATGCCTTGCAAAAAGTTTCATAAGTTCAGATAATTATAAGAGACCTCCGTCTGTTAGTCCCAAAACATTTCTGATCTACCCCTTCTCATCATGAATTTTCCTTCAATTTTGTTTTGTGCATTTTTGTTAACTCCTCCACACTTCTCATATTCTTTTCCCAAAAGCCAATTGCCGAAGGATAGAACTGGAAACAATTATTACACCTTCTGACATTTATTTACAAGCATTCGCCTCCTAACTGATGACCAGTTTTAATTTGCGTTTGCTAGAAATTCAAGTGAACCCCCCGTTAATACCCACTATCTGCAAACATTTATTATACAATTAACCCCATGTCAATACTACAGCGATAGCATAGTCACTGAAAATGTAGCAGATGATAACTGTGAGGATTGCACAGCAACTGTTAAAGCCTGAATGCTGACCTGATAGAATGGGAGAGTGCGGTGGTTTAGTGATAATATCACTGGACCACTAATGTAGAGACCCAGACTGGTGTTCTGGGTCATGGGCTCAAACCCCATCTTGGCTAACAGTGGAATTTTAAATTCAATTTAATAATTGGATTAATTATTAATAATTCTGAAATCTAAAGCTCACCTCAGTAAAAACCCATCCGGCTTGCTCATGTCCCATAGGACATGTAGGCCTAGCCTAAGTGTGACTCCAGGCCCACAGAAATGCAGTTGACTCTTAACTGTTATCTGAAATTAGGGTGGCACTGTGAGTCAGTGGTTAGCACTGCTGCCTCACAGCACTTAGGGACCTGGGGTCAATTCCACCCTCATGTGACTGTCTGTGTGGAGTTTGCAAGTTCTCTCCATGTCTTGTGTGGGTTTCCTCCGGGTGCTCCAGTTTCCTCCCACAGTCCAAAGATGTGCAGGTTAGGTGGACTGGCCATGCTAAATTGCCCATAATGTCCAGAGATGTGCAGGCTAGGTGGGTTAGCCATGGGAAATGCAGGATTATAGAATGGGGAAATGGGTCTGAGTGGGATGCTGTTTGGAGCATCGGTGTGGAACTGATGGGCATAATGGCCTCCTTCCACTCTGTAGGCATTCTGTGAAATGGCCCAGCTATTCAGTTCAAAGGTAGTTAGAGTTTCTCATAGAATCCCTATGATGTGAAAACAGGCTCTTCAGCCCAAAACGTCCACACGGACCCTCAGAGCATCCCACGCAGACCCATCCCCCTGCAACCCACCTAATCTACACATCCCTAAACACTACAGGCAACTTAGCATGGCCAGTCCACCTATCCTGCACATCTTTGGACTGTGGGAGGAAACCGGAGCGCCCAGAGGAAACCCATGCAGACACGGGAGAATGTATAAACTCCACACGGGCAGTCACCCGAGGGTGGAATGAAGCCGGGTCCCTGGCGCTGTGAGGCAGCAGTGCATGGCTGGTCACAACGCCCACACCTCATAAAAAGCTAACAATAAAATTAGGGTGTCCAATGACTCGTGTCTAACTTTTCTGAATTTACGCTCAAATCAACTTTGGTGAAGGATTTAATGGGACATCTGACTGGAACTCACCTTGACTAACTTTAACTCACCTGGGCTCAGGAGACTGATGTAAACTGGATGTAATCTGATTGGGTGAGGAACTGCAGTCAACTGCCTGTAACTTCCAATCAGAAAATTTCCATGACAAAGGGAGTTAAGCTGGGCACTGAGTAGGAGACAAGGAGGGAAGTCAGACATAGTTAAGATCCCAATTCACCAACTGGAAATAATAAACCCATCCTTGCTGGAGTAGAAAAAAAACAGACGTAGAGTCATAGAGTAATACGGCATGGGAAGAGGCCCTTCGGCCCAAACTGGTCCATGCTGACTATGGTGCCCACTCAGCTAGTTCCAGTTGCCCGCATTTGGTCCATATCCCTCTAAACCCTTCCCATCCATGTACCTATCCAAATGCTTTTTAAATGTTGGTATTGTACCTGCCTGAACTGCTTTTTGCAGCAGCCCATTCCATATATGCACCACTTTCTGCGTGAAGAAGTTGCACCTCAGGTCCTTCTTAAATCTTTCCCCTCTCACCTTAAACCTTTGCCGTCTAGTTTTCAATTCCCCATCCCTGGGAAAAAGACTCTATACATTCATCCTATCTATGCCCCTCATGATTTTATACACTTCAATAAGGTCACCCCTCATTCTCCTAAATTCCAAGGAATAAAGTCAAATCCTGGCCAACGTCTCCCTATAACTCAGGCCTACTAGTCCTAGCAACATCCTCAACATCTTTGCACACTTTCCAGTTTAACTATGTCTTTCCTGTAACAGGGTGACCAAAACTGTACACAGTACTCCATGTGTGGCTTCGCCAACGACTTATACAACTGTAACATAACGGCCCAACTCCTGTACTCAATGCCTCAACTGATAAAGGCCAGCATGTTAAATGCCTTCTACCTCCTGTCCACCTATGAAACTGCTTTCAACAAACTTGTACCCCTAGGTCCCTCTGTTCCACAACACTCCTCAGGATCTTACCATTTACTGTATAAGTCCTACCTTGGTTTGACTTTCCAATGTGCAACACCTCATACTTATCTGTATTGAATTGCATTTGCAAATCCTCAGCCCACTTCCCCATCTGATCAAGATCCCTCTGTAATTCTTGATAATCTTCCTCGCTATCAACGATACCTCCTAATTTTGTATCATCAGCAAACTTACTAATCATGCCTTGTACATTCGCATCCAGATCATTTGTGTAAATAATAAAGGTCCCAGCACTGACCCCTGTGGCACACCACTAGTCGCAGGCCTCCAATCCAAGAAACTACATTCAACCATCGCCCTCTGCTTCCTACCACTGAGCCAATTTTGAATCTAATTAGCTAGTTCTCCCTGGATCCCATGCAACCTAACTTTCAAGTTTAGCCTGCCATGCGGGATCTTGTCAAGGGCCTTGCTAACGTCCATAAAGACAACATCTGCTGCCCTACCCTCATCTATCCTCTAGATTACCTCTTCGAAAAACTCTAAAAGATTTGTCAGACATGACTTCCTGTGCGCAAATCCATGCTGACTGCCCCTAATCAGACCTTGAGTGTCCAAATATTGGTTGATCCTGTCCCTCAGTATCCTCTCCAATAACTTGCCTACCACTGGTGTCAGGCTCACCGGCCTGTAGTTCCCTGGCTTGTGTTTGCTACCTTTCTTAAACAATGGAACAATATTCGCCACCTTCCAGTCTTCTGGACCATCACAAGGGGCTAAGCATAAAGCAAAAATCTCTGCAAGGGCCTCTGCAATTTCTTCCCTAGCCTCCCACAATATCTGAGGATGGAATTGATCAGGCCCAGGGGATTTATCCACTTTAATACGCTTTAAGGCTGCAAACACCTCTTCTTTGGTAATAACGTATGCGGTCCAAAACATGACCACTTGTTTCCCTTATTTTCTTAGCATCCATGATTCTCTCCTCAGTAAATACTGAGAAGAAACATTGATTAGAATCTCCCCCATCTCCTGTGGCTCCACACATAGACTGCCATGCTGATCTTTAAGGGGACCTATTCTCTCCACAGGCAGTCTTTAATCTTAATATAGCTGTAGAATCTCTTGGTATTATCTTTAAGCTTATCTGCCAGATCCATCTCTACCCTCTTTTTGCCCTTCTGACTTCCCTCTTGAGTATGCTTCTACACTTTTTATAGTCATCTCGGGATTCACTTGAGCCTGATACTGTCCCTGGACTCTTGATGTGACACTTCTAAAAGCCTCCCATTTGCCAGGTGTTCCTTTTCCTTCAAACAGACTCAACAAATCAACCTCTGCTAGATCCTGCCTAATGGCCCCAAAATTAGCCCTGCTCCAGTTTTGCACATTAACCTGTGGACCTGTCCTAACTTTTTCCAAATCCATGTTAATACCAAGAGAGTTATGGTCGCTGGACCTAAAGTGCTCTCTGACTGACACTTCAGTCACTTGCCTGACCTCGTATCCTAGGAGGAAATCCAGCATTGTACCCCCGCCCCGCCCTCCCCTAACAGGTGGGTCCCTCTACATATTAATCTAGGAAAGTTTCTTGGACAAATTCCACCCCTTCCTGGCCCTTTACTCTCTGGGTGGCCCATCAATACAGGGGAAATTAAAATCTCAAGCCAATACAACTCTGTTATTCTTACAATGTTATCTGTAATCTCGCTGCACATCTGCACCTCTTGCACTTGCTGCCTATGTGGGGGTCTATAATACAGTTCGAGTTTGAACCATATGGCCTCATTTGATGACCCTTTAAGAATATCCTCTCTAAGCACTGTTGTTATGTCCTCTCTTAAAAAAAGGTCAACTCCCCCTCCTCATTTACTTGTACTTCTGCCACGCCTGTAGCTTCTGTATCCTGGAACACTGAGCTGCCAATCCTGCCCTTCTCTCAGCCCTGTTTTTGTTTCGGCTATAATTTCCCAGTCCCCAGAGCCAATCCATGCTCTGAGCTCATCTGCCTTACTAGTCAGGCCTCGTGCGCTGAAATCTTTTCCCTCCCTTTACTGTGCCTCTGGCTATCCTGAATAGTAAACTTGCTCTCGATAGCTAATATGTCTTGCCCTGACTTCTCAATGGCCGCTCTCTTACTCAGAGTCCCATCTCCCTGGCACACTAGTTTAAACCCTCCTGGGTAACACAAACAAATCTCCCCACAAGGATACTGGATCCCCTTCTTCATCTGTCTTGTATAGGTCACCTCTACCCCAGAAGAGATCCCAATGATCCAAGAACTGAAAACCCTTCCCCCTACACCTGCTCCTCAGCCGCACATTCATCTGCCTATTTTTCTATTTCTATCCTCGCTGGGAGTAATCCGGAGATCATTACCCTTGAGGTCCTGCTTTTTAACTTCTTACCTAACTCCCTATACTCATTTCACAGGACCCCATCCCTTTGTCTGCCAATGTCATTTGTACCGATGTGCACAATGATCTCTAGTTCTTCACCCTCCCCCTTCAGAATGTTCTGCAACTACTCAGACATCTTTGACCCTGGCACCCAGGAGGTAACACACCATCCTGGTGTCTCTTCTGCAGCCACAGAATCTCCTCTCTGTCCCCCTCACAATTGAGTCTCCTATCAGTATTGCTCTGTCTGACTGTACCGTTTCCTTCTGAACCTCCGAGCCAGTCACAGTGCCACTGATCTACCTGCTGCTGTATACCTGTTAGTGCATCTATCTTCCTTCCCCCTTTACCTCTTCTGTTGGTCACCCAGCTACCTGCAGCCTGCACCTTAGGAATGACCACTTCTCTACAGCTCTCACCAATGATGTTCTGTGCACCCCGGATGATCCTGCATGCATCCAACTCCAGTTCCAGTTCCCTAACACAGTCTGTCAGGAGCTACAGAGAGGTTAGTAGACCACAAAGTAAAGTGCTGAAGACTTGCTAGACATGTACCTTACCTGGGGTTGGGATCAGATGGAGGCCATTAGGGCCCACGTGCTTATGATTCTGTTCACAGCTCATCCATTTAATTAACTCCCTTCCATAATGGCCTGGCAAAAAAAAAAACTCATTCTTAGTTTTGAAATTTTCAACTGAGCTGCAGGTTTTTTGGAGTCAGGTGAGGAAGGAGAGAGAGGAAGTGTTCCAAAGTCTCCACTACCCTCTGTGCAAAGCATTAGCCCACAGCACCACCTAATAACTGGCTGACTCTCACTGTAACATGAAGGACAACTGTCCTCTCCAGCTGAGAACGTCGGCTTTGGGAGTGAGCTGAAGTGCAAACTAAATAATCAACAGCTGACTTTTTGTTTCCAAAGGCAAGGTAACCTCCATGACGGGATGCTGGCTTCAGTCCTGCCTCCCACATGATCAAACAACTTCATGTCTGAGTTTGAGATTCTGTGCGCTGTCAGGTCTGCTATATGTGTTAACAAGTGACTGATCAAATAGAACATCATGTTCCTTCACTTAATCACTACAGCAGAGAACAGACTGTCCTCAGGCACCCCATGCCTGCAGATCGCAAACCAGAACATCTATTCTTAAATGTAGTCCCACATGCTGAAGAATCCTGAGTGCTCTAATAGCTACATTAACAACCAATTTACAATGATCAGACCACGTCATAATGTGGCTCATTCACACTTGCTAGAAACAATATACATCCGTGCACGTTCTCTGCAAACTAAAGAAATATGCTCAAGCCTTGAGCCTTTTTAAATACCAGGATGCCTGAGCAGTCTACAATCCCCTGTCTCCCCATGACAATGCCTTAACCAATCAGAGTCAATTGCCAACCAATCGGTACCCTTTTCCCGTGTTGTGCAGATCGGTGTGATTGCTTGAAATTTGGTATTCTTGCATTTGTCCTGATGAGTGAAAAATGAAGAATGGCAGCAACATGTCTCTCATTTCACACTCTGTACTGCCAGTCGAATGTTTAGAAAAGCATCACTGAATTAACAAGAAAGAATAATTCGGAATGGGTCATGGAAGGTGACCAGCAGTCAGTGCTTTGTAATAGTGACAAGCAGGCCATGTCAGTGAGCTCCGCGCGCTGGGACTGTGGTTTATGTGCTGTTTCTTCCTAGGCCAACTCATGAATGTAATGTTGATCGGGCTATGTTATCCTGCAGGTGATCCACTGGAATTCTCCCAAGAAACTGCGGGTGAAGAACAAGCATGTGGAGTTTTTCCGGAACCTGTATCTGACGTTTCTGGAGTACGATGGAAATCTCCTCCGTCGCGAGCTGTTTGGCTGCCCCAGTGAGGTAGACAAGAACAGTCAAAATGTAAGTGCGGAGAATGTCTCGAGGTTGCTTGAAGCAGCTCGATATCAGCGGAAATTGACTGGAAGTGTGCTAACTGGCTGGGAATGACTTATTCCAAAGTATCAGTGGGTTGCACTCTCACTCCTGATTCCAGGTCCAACTCCAACTCCAGTTTTAGTCCCAGAGCTAATTTGTCGCCAGAGAGAGAGGCACCTGGTGGTGGTTTAACCAGAAGGTCACCACACCTGAGGCAAAGGGGGAGAGGTTGAGAAGGAGAGTCCTTTATGGTAAGCTTAGCCAGAGCAGGAATTGAACCCGCACTGTTGATGTTATTCTGCTCCACTGAAATATGAGCACTTATTTCAGGCAGAGGGAGTGCTGCACTGCCAGAGGTCCTGTCTTGCAGATGAGATTTTAATGCTAGTTCCCCACCAGCCCTCGCAAGTCGAAATAAAAGATTCCATGAGACTATTTTAATCGGAACAGAAAAGTCTCCCTGGTGTCCTTGTAAATACTAGCTCTGTTCGAAAAAAAAATCATCTGGTTTTTATCTCAGCCACTGCTGTAGGTTTTTGTTTTGTGCAGTTTGGCTGTTTCTCACAATACAGCAGCGACTACGTGACAAATGTACTGGTTGACTGTGAAGTGCTTTGTGGTGCCTCGTGGTTGTGGAAGGTGCTAGATAAATGCGAGTCGTCATTTCTCTGTGAGTTCTTCTCCATTAAAGCTTCCTCATGGCAAAGTCAATGACAACCAAACTACCCACCTGATTCACAAGACAAAGGCTTGTCATAGCCCACCCTCACCTTACGATTCTCCTTTGTGAGCTCACTAGTTCCCACTGAGTTCAGTACGGTTGGAGTTTTGCTCGGAATAAGCTACCAGAAACAAAATCCAGTCAAGTTGGACCGATACCCAAGTGGATAAAACAGACCACTTGAGGATTTAAGATAACAAGGCGTGGGGCTGGATGAACACAGCAGGCCAAGCAGCATCATAGGAGTAGGAAAGCTTGACGTTTCGGGCCTAGATCCTTCATCAGAAAATGAAGGGTCTAGGCCCGAAACGTCAAGTTTTCCTGCTCCTGTGATGCTGCTTGGCCTGCTGTGTTCATCCAGCCCTACGCCTTGTTATCTCGGATTCTCCAGCATCTGCAGTACCTTTTATCTCCTTTACCACTTGAGGATTTGTCAGCCTAAAGTACCCCAGATTGAAAACTGACTTGTGACAAGTGACCTGATCAGCAGTCAGAATCTGACAGCGCTCCTTGCTTGAAAGAAGAGAAGCTCTCCTGGATTTTCAGGCTTGACGGTTGTCCCAAAAATTGTCACTGAATATGTCCTGGTGGATCAGAAGCCTAGTTCCTGGACTTTTGTCTAATTTCTTGGTAAATTGAGCCTTGGGTTCTGGCTGGATTTCAGCCTGGATGTTTGAGCGATCACAGCATTTGGTGGATTTGGGCCTGGAGACTGGGCGGATATGGGCCTGGAGGCTGGGTGGGTTTGGACCTGGAGACTGGGTGGATTTGAGGCTGGAGTCTGGGTAGATTGGCACCTAGATTGAGTTGATTGGGGCCTGTATTCTGGTAAATTGGGATTTTTTTACCTGCCTTCAGCGTGGATTTCAACTTGGAGTCATGGTGTAGCACAGTAGATCGGTGCTGTGTCATTACCATGATCACAATCAAAATTTTTTTTTAATTCTCTGAAGTTCAGTCCAGCCTTTGAAACCTGCACCTTCTGGAATAGCAAGTTATGAGATTCACAAGCTGGTTCTACTTTCTTGTGCGAATGAAATTTAAATGGGCAGAAACTCATTCAATGGGATCGGGATCCATAAAATACACTTACATCAAAGTCTGTTTGAATCAGATTTACCTATTCTGCTTGTGCATTCAGCAGGCAAGACTACAATGTCTGTACGAACCACTCTCTTGCCATCTAGTGACAGAAACTTCAAAATTTCCAAACAGACAGAAGGTACAAGGCAGAGAGCAGAGCTTAGGAATAAAGAGTGGTTATTCAAAGAGGCAGAAGACAGGAAGTGGTCTTCTATAGGGATCAGGTCTTAGGTTAGCAACTAGGATTTTGGTATCAAAAGCAGAATTTTTGAATTTGTAGAATAAAGCAAATGTGAGAGGGGAATGTCAGAACTAATGAAGACTGTTTTTTATTGTGATTAATGCATGGGCCAGCTTTTATTGCTCATCCCTAGTTGCCCTTGAGAAAGTCGTGGTGTGCTGCCTTCTTGAACCGCTGTAGTCCACCTGCTGTGGGTTGACCCACAATGCCCTTAGAGAGGCAATTCCAGGATTTTGACCCAGTGACATCAAATGAACAATGATATATTTCCATGTCAGGATGGTGAGTGGCTGAGAGTGGAACTTGCAGGAGGTGGTGTTCCCATATACTTGTTGCCCTTGTCCTTCTAGGTGGAAGTGTTCATAGGTTTGGAAGGCGCTGTCAGAGGATTTTTGATGAATTTCTGCAGCGCATCTTGTAGACAGTACACACTGCAGCTACTGAGCGTCGGTGGTGGAGGGAGTGGATGCTTGTAGATGTGGTGCCAATCAAGTGGGCTGCTTCGTCCTGGATGGTGTTAAGTTTCTTGAATATTGTTGGGAAGTATTCCATCACAATCCTGACTTGTGTCTTGTAGATAGTGGACAGGCTGTGGGGGAGTTTTGCCGTAGAATTGCTGGCCACTGACTTGCAACAAATTACAGGAGAACATTTATGGATATTTTCCAGTCAACCTGTTCAGCGATGTTATTACACACCTCTACAGCAAGTTGGACTTGAACCTGAGCCTCCTGGTTCAGAGGCAGTGACGCAAGCATTCTACCACGATGGATGGGGGTATTTATAAGCTTGAAGAGCAGACAAATAATTTACATGTATTTCAACTCACATAAATGTGAGGTAGCACATTTTGGTAGAAAAAAAATACAGAGGTCACTCATCATTTTGGAAGATGCATGGTGTGGGTGGATTGGCAAAATGATCTCATGGTGCACACGCATGAATTACTTCTGACTGAGATTAAGGAGACTCAAAAGTACAAACCAAGTTTAGAGGGATACTGTTATAAGTAACGAAATTAGACTGAACTTGCACTGAACCTTGGGTATACCGCCATTGAAGTCAGTGAGCAGTTCTGGTCACCATATTATAACATGGCTAAGGAGCCACTAGAGGTGATTTGTAAGGAAGACACCAGGCAAACTGGCTCTCCTGGCTTTTAATGAAAGAAGGCTGAGGGACAACCTCACAAAGAGTTATTAACAATTAGGAAAGGTCTTGATCAAGCAGGTAGACAAAGAATGTTTCCTGTTGTGAGGAAGAGCATAACTAGATCCCATCAAAATGGTCCCCAAGGTCCCCAAGAACCTCCCAGACAGCAGTGAGAATGTGGTGCTCACTACTACAGGGAGTGGTTGAAGCAAGTATTATTGCTCTCATTAAGGGGAGGTTGGACTGGCATTTGAGGGAGAAGGGTTGAAGGTGGTTACAATGATAGATTTAGATGTGCCAAGCATCCTATTTCAGTGCCATGAATCATATGTAGCCCTGTGTTGTTTCAGAAGTGAGATTCTTCAGTTTTTAGGCTTAGATTCCTCTTGCCCTGTAGACAATGTGGAGTCAGCATACAAATGAGGATTGCATACATAAGAATATATGAAATAGGAATTGAACCTGCTCTGGCATTTGATAAGATTGCAGCTGATCTGATGGTGCTCTCAATTCCACATTCCCATCTACTTCTGTCTATAAACTTAGATTCTTGACTTAAAAGGAAGTCAACCCAGCTTAGCCTTGAAAAAAACTATATTCTGTGACCCTCCCTCCACTGCTGTCTGGGGAAGTGTTTCCACAGATAACCACCTGAGAAATTCTGCTCCTGTGCACTTTAAATGGGAAAACTCTTTGTTTTAAACAGTGTCCCTCATTTTAATTTCTCCCATAAGAGGAAAATATCCGCTCAGCTTCCACCCTGTCAGGTTCCCTTGGGAGCTGATATATTTTAACAAGGTCACACCTCATTCTTCTACACTCCAATAGATACAGGCCCAAACGGCCCAAGCTTTCCTCAACATCCCAGGAATCAATTGAGTGAACCTCCACTGAATTACGTTGAATGCAATTATGTCCTTTCTTTAGTAAGAAGACCAAAACTATACATACTACAGAGATTCAGAGATTTTTTTTTTCTCTTTTGGAGAGTTGTTTGAGTGCGGAACTCACTAGCAGTGGTGTTTATATTGGATGTTAAGTTTACAGAAGTGAAGGACCAATGGGGAAGGAGGAAGACTGAGAAGAATCCTGATTTTGAGGATGATTGTGTTTATCTAGAACCTTGCACGATCCCAGAGTTTCCCAGAGTGCTTTACAGTCTAATTTTGAAGTATAGTCAAGACTGTGATGCCGGAAGCGTGTCAGCTGGTTTACCATTGGAATGAGCCAGTCACCAGATCATCAGTTTTTGTGATGTTGCCTAAAAGCTAACTATATTAGCCTGGTCACTGGGGTTAATTTATCACCAATTATATGGCCATTCCGCAAGTTTCAATCCTCCTCAGTATTGGCTAACACCCCCACCCTGCACAATTTGATGATGTCTGTAAATTTTGAAATTGTTTTATTCACTACTAATTTCTAATATTTAATATAAGTTGTTGTAAACAGTGGTTCCAACACTGATCCTTGTGATGACCTACTCCACCTTTTGTCACTGTGAATAGTCGCCCTTTCGTCCCCTCTCTGCTTTCTGTCTTTAGCCAGCTAGCAATCCATTCTGCTAGTAGTGGCAAAACACTGCGGATGTTGGGGATCTAAAACAAATACAGAAAACATTGGAGAAACTCAGCAGGTCTGGCAGCATCTGTGGAGAGAGAAACAAGAGTTAACATTTCAAGTCCAACTTGGCTCTTCAGGGTTCTGAAGAAATCGTACCGAATCCATTTGCTCTGATCTTAATCTGATCTTAATCATTAGTCTATTAATAATCGCTCATCAGCCACCTTTTGAAAAATCCAAGTATGTTCCCACTACTAAATTACTCTTGTATATTTTCTCTGCTACATCAGAATATTCAATAAGGTTGATCAAGCTAGTTCTTCCCTCTTGAAATTCACACTGCTTATAATTACATCTTTTGTTTCTAGATATCTTTCAATTAACTGCTTTTCTATCTTCCCTACCATGAATGTTGGGCTTTCTGGTTTACAGTACCCTGGACATGCACAAGGCCCTTCTTTAATATAGGTATAATCTCAGTTATCCTGTGGCGCTAAATCTTTATCTAATGAATTATTAAATACTTGCAATTGTGACTCTACTATCGTTTCTCAAGACTCTTTTAAAATGCACAAATGTAATCTACCCAGACCAGCCTTTTTATCTCTTTGAGTTTGATGACTCTATTTAATATTTCTCCCTTTCTTGTATTTTAAATGTGCTTATATTGTGTTAAATCTCATTTTCTGAGGCCATTTCCTGGTAAATTTTGAAAAAAAAGCAATTTAAAAGCTTTTAGAGTTTTATTACCACAGCTTCTGATTTTTATCCCTTAATGGCCTTTTCCCATTCAAGCTTCCCTTTTCTTTCAGCCATACATCTGAGAATATTTTATTGTTTTGTTTTACGTTCCTTGATGTTTTAATTTTGTAGCTCCTCACAGCCACCCATTTCTTAAAGTCTCTCCTGATCGCTTCACAGTCACAATTGTAATGTTGCATCCTCCATTTTATTTTCCATTTAATTGTTTAACAAACAAACAGTAAGTTGAAGAACAAATTAAGTGCAGGACTGTCCTACAGACCTATGGTGTCCAGTTAATTTAAAAGGAAATGTAGCAGATTTTCAAGGAAGAATTGAAACTGGATTGATTTGATTTAATATGATTTGAATTATTACTGTCACATGTACCGAGGTACAGTGAAAACTGGTGTCCTACGTGCTTTACAGGCAGATCTTACTACACTAGTGCATCAGGGTAACAGCGCTGAGTGCAGGATACAATGTTACAGCTGACAAGAAGGTCCAGAGAGATATCAGCGTTACCATTAAAGAGGTCCATTCAAAAATCTGAAAGCAGTGGGGAAGAAGCTGTTCTTGAATCTGTTTGGTCACTGATTGATCACTATCTCTACCTAAGATTTGTCCCTTTCTGTTTGGGACATCTTAGATCAACATTTTGTGTTTTAATTTTTTGTTTCAATTTGCTTTATTTCATTTATCGTCACTTTTGAGAATCTGATTGCTCAGCTTCTCAGGTCATTCCACACGTTATACTTGGTGACAATACTGTTTCATTCTGTTGTTTTAGAGTCCCGGGGTTTTGTTTTATTCATTCATGGGATGTGAGCATCGCTGGCTCGGTCAGTATTTATATCCCATTCTTAATTGCCCCGAGGGCAGTTAAGCATCAACCACATGGAGTCATGGGGAGGCAATAGCCTAGTGGTATCATCACTCGGCTATTAATCCAGGGACCAGTAATGATCTGGGGACCTGGGTTAAAATCCCTCTGTGGCAGATGGTAGAATTTGTATTCAGTTTAAAATCTGGAATTAAGAGTCTAATGATGACCATGAAATGACTATCGATTGTCAGAAAACCCATCTGGTTCACTCATGTCATTGAGGGAAGGAAACTGCCATCCTTCCCTGGTTTGGTAACCACAGCAATTACCCTCTAGGCAATTAGGGATGGGCAGTAAATGTTGGCATAGCCAACGATTCCCACATACCGTGAATGAATAAATAAAAACTTTGCTGTAGGCCTGGAATCACATATAGTCCAGACCAGGTAAGGATGGCAGTTTGCTTCCCAAAAGGATTTTAGTGAACCAAATGTGTTTTTCCAAAAATTGACAATGGTTTCACAGTCACCATTAGACTTCTAAAACAAAATTTTTATGGAGTTCAAATTCCACCATCTTCAGTGTTGGGGTTTGAACCCAGGTCACCAGAATATTCTCTAAATCTCTGGATTACTAGTCCAATGTCAGCATCGCTGCAGCATCATCTCACCCTGCGTGTAGCCATAAATACTGCATCCCATTTTCAACTCCATTTTGTAGATTCACTGTACAATGTAAGCACATCAGTTTCTCTAGCCTTAAATTTTGAAACTGAACGTTTCAAACCAAAGAAAACTTAAGGAGATATTTTAACCTCTCTCTTACTCAGTGTGAAGGGTGCAAATGTGGACAAAAATGGCAGAAACATGGGAAAAGGGGGACTTTGAGAATCATGGTACAATCCTGTCACCCCCCCTCAGCAGCTTAAGTCACCCAAAATCATGCATGGGAAAGTTCCTCACCCCAGGAGAGGGGTCCCATGGAAACATGAAGATGAACATTGCTCTAAATGTCTCTCAGTTTGAGAAAGATGCCTACTTAGTTTATGGAAAGCAACACTGTCAACATCTCATGTGAATGTCTCCATCTCAAATCTCTTTGGCTCAGTGATTGAATTGGAGTATGAGTTGGACAGTCTTGACTCAGAACGGTGATGGGTGAGGACCTAAACCGTGTGCTCCAGACTTTGGTCACAGTCCAGAGAGAGGTAAAGATTCAGAATGGGGATGGGTGACTGATTCTGTAGAGAGTAAGGGGAACCCTGGTGAGATGGTGATGTGGTTCTACAGAAATTGATCTTATTCAAAAGCCACACTCTGCTTGTTACCTGTAAAAAATAATGCCAAAGACTGCCACAGAATGCATCTTGGAGCAGGAGACTGTCCAGAGGGGGAGGACGGTTTAAAAGCGGAATTATCTTTTAAGTCATTCACAGGATGAGGGTGTCCCAGGCTGTCCCAGAGGGCAGTTAAGAGTTAACCACATTGCTGTGGATCTGGAGCTATATGTAGGCCAGACCAGGTAAGGATGGCAGTTTCTTTCCCTAAAATACATTAGTGAACCAGGTGGGTTTTTCCTCACAATCAGCAATGGATTCAGGGTCATTGTTAGACTCTTAATTCCAGATTTTTTTATTTAATTCAAATTCCACCATGGTAAGGTTTGAACAGATTCCTAGAACTTCACCTGGCTGTCTGGATTAACAGTCCAATGACAATACCACTATGCCATCACCTCCCCAATATAGTGTGGTAGCCCTCGATAATTCACCGACATGGGAGACAAATAATACCCTTGCAGGTAGGATTGAGAGTTCCGCACCTGTGTGGCCTGAGTGAAGCTGATCTTGAATTATTTTGAAACTATGTTTGGAAGGGAGGAGAAGGACCCAGTTATTGTGACCCATGTTGGGGCCAGCAACACAGTAAAAGAGCAGACAAGAGATCCTATTTGGAGAGTACTAGGAACGAGGAGCTAAATTAAAGGAACATTTGAGTTATAAAGAAAGGCTGAATAGGCTGGGACTTTTTTCACTGGAGCATAGGAGGTTGAGAGGCGACCTGATAGAAGTTTATAAAATAATGAGGGGTATAGATTGAGTTCATGGTAGTTGTCTTTTCCCTAGGATGGGGGATTTCAAGACTAGGAGTCACATTTCTGAGGTAAGAGACAAGTGATTTTAAAAAGTCGTGAGGATAGTTTGCGTGTGGAATGAACTTCCTGAGAAAGTGGTGGATCTGGGCACAATTACAATGTTTAAAAGACACTTGGATAAATACATGAATAGGAAAGGTTTGGAGGGATATGGGCCAGGAGCAGGCAGGTTTTGTTTGGGATTATGTTTGGCACGGACTGGTTGAACCGAAGAGTCTGTTTCTGTGCCGTATGACTCTATGACAGAACCTCAAGCATTCTTCTCTGGATTATGACCAAAGCTACTTGCAAATTGGTTTAGGGATAAGCAGATCAGCGAAGCAAACATGTACTTGAAGGATTGATGTGAGAAAGAATGGTTTCACTTAATGGGATACTGGCACCAGTACTGGAACTGGAAGGATAGGCTATGTCTGAACTGGTATGCTAGTGGAAAGGATGAATAAGCCAGTCACTTTAAAGCAGTCAATGGAAAGTTTTATTGAGGTGGAAATGGTCCTACAATTAATACTTTTGAAAAGAAACACAAGAACCTGAGTTAACAGTCTGTTATTGTACTTTAAGCACCACAGATAAAGGGATATTAAAAGATATAAAATAAATGAATTCAGAAACAACAAAGAAACATGATTTGATTTGAATTATTATTGTCAAATGTATCTCAGTACAGTGAAAAGTTTTGTTTTGCATGCAGTACAGGAAGATCATACAGTGATTGTACAGATGTGCAAAAGGTTCCAAAAAAAGCAAGATCAACATTTGATGTGAAATTTGAGGGGTTCCTTCAGAAGTCTAGAGGACAAGTTACACCCAGAAATTGTTCTTTGTACAAAGTCTGAGGGTATAAGGAACAACTTAGCACTGTAAATTCAACTTCAATGGTATAAAATGGTCCAAATTACGAAGACATGACTGCAAATCGATGTGCAGGTTAGAGAAAATAAACAGGCAGTAGCAACTTTGTGTAAAATTAGGAAAAAGTAAAGGATTTATGATGGTACCTGGAATTTTGTGTAGATGTCCCAGTGTCAGCTGTGATGTGACTGAGTGTATAACTGCAGAATTACACAGGGATAGTCAAAGAATATTTCTTTCAATAAAGAATTTTAACATTCATACAGCTGAGGATAAGAAAACTAGTTCATGCTTTAACGAAGATAAACATCTTGTGTGTATGTGTGTGTTTATTTGTTCATTTGTTTGGGCTTAGTTTTCTGCAACATAATGTCCTGAATCAACAAGGCAGGAGCTGGTCAGAGGTCATATTAGATTTAGATAACAACCTACAGACATGTAAACCTAATTAAATAGTGACCACAATATAATCGAAAGCAACATTTGAAAGTAAGAAACATACAGCAACCACTAGATTCATAGATTCACACAGCACAGAGAAGACCCTTCAGCCCATTGAGTCTCCACTGACATAACTACCACTAAAAGCACACTAATCCCAGTTTCCTGCACTTGTCCCATATCCTTGAAAGTATGATATTTGAAGTACTCATCCAAATTTTTTTTTAAAGGTTGTAAGGTTTCCAGCCTCTACTACCTTTCCAGGCAGTGCATTCCAGATTCTCAACATCTGCTGAGTGAAAAAGTTTTTTCCACCAAATCCCCTTTGAATCTCCTGCCCCTTACCCTAAAACAATGCCCTCTCATGATTGACCCCTCAACCAAGGGGAACAGCTGCTCTCTAGTCACCCTGTCCATACATCTAATAATACCTCCCTCAGTCTTCCCTGCTCTAAAGCAAACAATCCAAGTCTCTCCTTGGAGCACAGTTTCTCTAACCCGGCCAACGTCCTGGTGAGTCTCATCTGTACCCCCTCTAGTGCGATCACATCCTTCCTGTAGTGAGGTGACCAGAACTGCACACAGTATTCCAGCTACGGCCCAGAGCAACGCTCTGTACAGTCCCAACATTACTTCCTTGCTCTTATACTTTATGCCACTACTGATGAAAGCAAGTGTTCCATATGCCTTCTTAACTATCCTATTCACATGCTCTATCAACTTCAGGGATCTATGAATAATTACTCCAAGATCCCTCTGTTCTAAGATTGTTCTAAGATTCAACATTTAGGTAAAGTTGACCTCAATGTGCAGAGTCAGAGACTGTTCACAGTAAACTGGGCAAATCTGTTAGTGGGTAAAACAACTGAAGCTTAATGTTCAAAAAAAGATTTAACAGGATACAAAAACAGTTTATATCCCTAAGAGAAATAAACACTGCTTCCTAAAGAAACCATTCGGGGACAACTTAAATTAAACAGGGAAAGTATAGACAAGTGCAAAATGTAGGATATCTCCTGGCAATTGAGAAAGACGCAGACAACACTGTTAGGCTCAGCTGGAATATTGTTTAACGTCATAGATGCTGCATTGATAGAAAGATGTGAATGCATTGGAGAGGGTGTGGAAGTGATTTACAAGAATGATTCCAGCAATGAGAAGCTTCCATGATGAGGATAGATTGAGAAGTGGGCAGTGTTCTCCTTGGAGAGAAGAAGGCTGAGAGAGGTTTTCAAAATCATGACTAGGCTGGATGGAGAGGATAAGGAGAAGCTGTTCCCACTCATGAATAAGAACAAGCGAGCACAGATTTATTGTGATGTGCAAACGAAACAAGGGTGTTGTGAGAGAAAAGCTCTTCGACTGAGCAAGTGGTTAGGGTGTGGAATGTAATGCCTAGATAAGTGATGAAGTCAAGTTTAACTGAACCATCCAAGAGATGTTGGATGATTATTTGGATAGGAATCCAAGATGAGGGTATGGGGAATACAGGATGAGAATATGAAAATAAACCTGCAAGAGATACTAAAATAAACACAAATAATTTTTTACTATTAATTTGGAAAATTAGGGTGGTCAGAGCAATGGAAGCCCCTTGCAAATAGATCATGTTGAAATTGCTGAAGAAAATAAGGAAATGGGGGAATGTTCAAAATTAACTTTGCCTCTGTCAGGAAAGAAGTTAGGCACATTAGGATTTAGAATTAGAATTAGGTTTTATTGTCATATCTACTGAAATACAAGGATACAGGAGAACAGTGTGAAACTGATATTGAATCAGAGAGAGGGACTCATTAAATGAATGGAAATAATTTAATGAAGAGTGACCAATTCCTCGGTTCAGATGATTTCCAAACCTAAGTTTCAGAAGAAGGAGGTGGCAACATTCCAACTGTAATTTTCCAAAGTTCTGTTTATTTGGGAGCCTGTTTCAGTTGGAAACTGCATATGTCGCTCTGCTGTTTAAGGAAGGTAAGAGAGGGAAAGTACAGAACAAAAGACCAGTTAGCATTGCATTTGTTGTGAAGAAATCATTGGCATCTATAATTAAGGATAAAGTATCTGAACAGCACGAAGAATTACAGCCAGTTTGGATTTGTAAAGGGGGTGGATCATGGTCGACAAAACTGATTGTTGGTTTTTGGAAGAGGTGGCTGCAGGCGGTCTCTGTGAATGCATTTGATAAGTTTTTTTTGCGAGAGACTGTTTACTGAAGTTGAAGCCTATGAAACTGAAGGCAAGTGATTGATTTGAAAAGAAAGTCAGAAGAGAGACAAGAAACAGGAGGCATAATAGACAGATAGTCCACATGTGACCAGAGTTGACCTGCAAGGAAATGTTTTACGGCCTCAGTACTCACTATTCATTAATAACTTAGACGATGAGATGGAAAGTTACTTGGCCAAGTTTCAAGGTTCCACTCTGAGATCTGACATGTCCAACGTTACCATCAGCTGGGATTATAACAGAAGGAAAACCTGAGTATGTAAAGTAAGAATGTCACGAATGGGGATGACCTAAAGTTACTTGGCTGACAAAGGACAGGTCAGAAAACTTGGCGTTATTTCGTTCTGCTCAAGGGCATCAATGGTTAAAAACTTAAACAATGACCCAGGAAGCCATTCAGTTCAAGGACGCTTAGGGATACCAATGTTGCCCAAATCCTATGAAAGAACTTTTGGAAATAAAGCTTGCCACGTCATGCAGTTTATGTTTTACTCTAGTTTCAGGCTCAGTGACCCTTCTTCAGAACTACCTGAAACGTTAGCTCTGCTTTCTCTTCACAGACCTGCTGAGTTTTTCCAGCAATTTCCATTTCTGTACCTCAAAAAAAATCTCAATGCACAGCATACTGGAGTCACATTCTTCAGTACTGTTACAAACCATAGAATAATTATGACTGTACCAAATCGATGCAAGATCGAATAGAAGGGAACAGCTGACTGTTGTAGTGGATGGTATGTTAATGAGGCAAGTCCATAAATCCTGTTGGGACAGATGTGTCCATGCCTAAATCCACCGATAAGCTTTTATTTGCGTCATTTACTCTGCTGATAGGCTTATGAAATCTTAACAGCTCAATGGTTTAATTTAAAAAATAGAGTTTAGTTATTTTGCCTTGACCAAGCAACTGATATACTTGGCTAAAGAAAAACACAATTGCAATCAGCTTCATATCTCTGTAACAAAAGAACATCCTGTCTTTGCCAAAGCAAAAATTATTTTTTCCTGATTGTCTTGAACATCACCCCCATATTCCAGAAACACCTCAATTCACTATGTTGTCGGGACACACACCAGAATTATGAAATGTTTTCATGTTTCTGTATGCGTATGCTGTGGCAAGGCTGCAATACCAGAAAACCCTCAGAAGTGAATGAGATGGGGAAAATGTAGGAAGTACACAATAAAATTATACAATGGTCACCTTCCTATACGAGCACAGTCACAGAACGGTGCAGTAGGGAGACCTTTCAATCTATTGTGGCTCAGCTGGCTGTTTGAGAGAACTGGTTTATTTGCTCCTACTCCCCTGCTATTTTCCTTTAGTCCTGAAAATATTTCCTTTTCAAGCACACATTCAATTCCCTTTAGAATATTGCTATTGATTGTGCTTCGGGACATTGCATTCCAGATGCAATAAGAAATTGTCTCCATCTCCCCTCTTGACAAAACTTTAAAGCTACTCACCCTGGCTACCAGGTTATCCTGGTTTACTTGTCATATAATAGGGAAATCACCAACTAAAATCTTCACTGTTTCTGATGTAAGAAACTAGTCTCTTCAATATCTCAAATCATTGTACAGGCAGCTATGGGGAGACATTAGTGCAGTGGCAGTGTCACTAGACCAGAACTCTAGAGACCCAGGCTAAGGCTCTAGGGATTCAAATGAATCAATCTATAATTGAAAGCTAATCTCAATGATGGAGACCATGATGATTATCATTGATTGTGGTAAAAGTCCATCTGGTTCACGAATGTCCATTAGGGAAGGAAATCTGCCATTCTTACCTGGTCTGGCCTACATATGACTCCAGGCCCAGAGCCTTGTGGTTGACTCTTAACTACCCTGTGCAATGACCCAGGAAGCCATTCAGTTCAAGGATGCTTAGGGATACCAATGTGGCCCAAATCCTATGAAAGAATTTTCGGAAATAATGCTTGCCACGTCATGCAGTTTATGTTTAAAAACAAAGTAATTGTCTTTGGTATGGAGATGCGATCGATACCATGTGAGTGAGAATGCCTGAGAGGCCACATTTTGGAACTGGTGGTGCAGATAGCATCCTCTGAATGTGACCTTTGCTACGTGTGAGGGGTTGGAAGAGGCCCAGCATCTCCAATGGGTTTGGAACCTCTGGTCTAGTGAGTGTCCTGCCCCACTGAAGGTAAAGCCATCTCTCTTATTTTACCTTTGTCTTAGTGTTCACTCCTTTTCTGTTTTTCAGCTTCAGAAACAGTTACTGGAACTGGATGAGGATGACCCTTGCTACGAATTTCGAAGGGAACGATTCACTGTTCATCGCACTCATCTCTACTTCTTGCACTACGAGTTTGAGCTATCTGCTGAAAACACTGAGGTTACTCTGGTGGCCCAGCTCTCAATGGACAGGTCAGAAAACTTGGTGTTATTTCGTTCTGCTGAAGGGCATCAATGGTGAAAAAGAGCAATTGCCAATCTTTCAAGTATCCTCCTTCTCACAGTATTGATTGGCACCTCATTCCTCATGACAAAAAACTATGTCAACAATTCACCATAAGTCCCTTACATTCACCAAACATCTCACCTGTCTTCAGTCAAGTCCCTGCTAACTCTCTGAGGAGCAATCCAGTCGATCCCATTCCCTGGCTCTATTCCCATAGGCCTGCAATTTTAGTTTCTTCAAATTTAGTTTGAGATTATTCATCATCTCTGCCACCGCCCAGTAGGCAGACTGCTTGCTGTGTAAAACACATCCTCTTTAGAGCCTTTCTCTCCTCTTGCTCGAAACATTAAATCTGTATCCCTTAGTCTTTGCACCATGAGCTAATGCAGACAGCTTTTCTGTGTCTACCTTAACCAAACCTGTCACCAGACTATAAGACATAGGAACAGCAAGAGTTGATTTGGCCCATTTAGTCACTCTACCTTTCAGTGAGATCAATTCGGTAATCCTCAACTCTACTTTCCTGCCTTTTTCCCGTAACCCTTAATTCCCTTCCTGGTTAAAATTCTGTCTGTCTCGGCCTTGAATATACTTAATGATCCAGCCTCAACAGCACTCTGTGCTAAAGGATACCACAGATTCACTATCCTCTAAGAGAAGAAATTCTTCCTTATCTCTGTCCTACGTGTACCACCCCTTATCCTGAGATGACACCCTCTGGTCCTAAACTCTCCCACAAGGGGGAACAGCCCTTCTGCATCTACACTATCAAGTCCCTGAAAAATCTTTTATGTTTCAATAAGGTCATGTCTCGTTCTTCTAAATTCCAATGAGTACAGGCCCAACCTACTCAACCTGTCCTCATAAGACAGTTCCTCCAGACCTGGTATCAGTCAAGAGAATCTTCTCTGGAGTGTCCCCAATGCCAGTCCATCTTTCCTTGGATAAGAAGCCCAAAACTGTTCTTAGTATTCCAGCCGCGATCTAAGTAGTGCCTCGCATAGTATTCACAAGACCTCTATTTCCTTTGAAATAAAGGCCCCCATTGCATTTGCCTTCCTTATTACCCACTGAACTTGGATGCTAGCTTTCTATTATGGATGAGGACTCCCAAATCTATCTGTTCCATAGCTTTCTGCCGTCTTTCTCCGTTTAACTAATGTTCAGCTCCACTATTTTACCTGCCAAAGTACAGGACCTCACATTTTCTTCTATCAAATCATCCTGAAACCTCCTTTGCTCTAAGGCAAGATTATTAGGTCCCCAACCCGGCTTTCTAGCTAAAACCCTGCATCTCTGGAACCATTCTCCTAAATCTCCTCTGCACTTTCTCTGGGGTCCTCACATCCTTTCTAAAGTGCAGTGACCAGAGCTGTACACAACACTGCAGTTGTGGTCTAACCAGAGCTTACTAAGGTTCAATGTAACTTCCTGCTTTTGTACTTAAGCTTCTTATTACAAACCCCAAGATCCCATATGCATTTACACGTACTCTTTCATTGCATTCCTGCCGACTTAAAAGATGTATGTACATCCAAGTCCTCTTGACCCTACACATTGCCACCTGCTAGTCAGCACTTACCCACTTTTAAGGTCATTAAACTCAACTGATGCGAGGCTTGGCTACTATTCAGCAATGGTGGGTTAGAGCAGGTGGAGATTTGCTGGGGTTCCCACACTTGATCAAAATCCTGTGATGCCCATCAGTGTAGTAATGCACATATAGTCAAGGAGTGAGAACATGGTTGTACAATGCCTCACCCGTAAAGTACGCTGCTGTCTGCCTTATCTGTGCCCAGACCTGAATAATGAGCAATTGGCCAATTTTACTGGAATGTGGGATCCGATGGAATTCCTCTCACTGAAAGCCAGCAGCTTCAGGAAAGGAATAAATATACCAGGGAGTCAGAAATCTCCCCTTATAGTTCAGCAAATTTTATCTCCTGAGGTATATGATGCTGATTTGGCCCCTTGAAGTGAGAACAATTCTCAACCGCTTGTATTTCTCTTCTATCCTTTGCTAAGACATTTTGACCTCCTGTGTTTCTCCATCAGACCGGAAAGCAGGATGGAATAGTCTTCTCTACAACTCTGTAATAGTCAAGAAAGGTCAACTCACCATAATGTTACCTGGCATGAAATGCTCTCATTGCAGAGAGTTGACCAGTGGTTGTATAGCCTGAGGGTCGCCATGCAAGGGGAGAGGTTGAGAAGGAGCATCCTTCATGGTAACCTCAGCTGGTGCGGGAATTGAACCCACAGTGTTGGCGTCAAACCAGCCGTCCAACCAACTGAGCTAACCAACAGCCTATAATTGCTAGGGGCCTGGAGACTGCATGCAACAGGGTACACTTTTCCTCAGCTCAAAAATCAAGGATTAGCACAGCCACCTGAGAGTCGGGGTTTGGGGCCTTGGGTCAGGCCATGCATACAGTGCCAACAAAGCGCTGTCTGCTCTTCGATCCTTATAGTTACCCCACAGAGTGATGAAAATAGATCATGTTGTTGGGAGCAGAGGGTGAGGTAAACACAGTCTCAGAACTGTAGAGCACAGAAGGGAGCCACTTGGTCTTTCTCGCCTCTTTGAAGAAGCTATTCAGTTAGTGCGCTCCCCATTACCCTGCAGCAGTTTTGTCCTTTTGGGCATTAATCCAGCTCTTCCATGTTGTGAGGCACCACAAGGCACAGGCTATTTGTTTGATTAATTTTCTACCAGATGCGACATGCTAAATTCTGTTGGGGACCAGACTCAACTCATCTATAGTTTATTGTAAGATTTTGTCCACCTCCTTCACCTGCTGGGAATGAGGAAGTAGCCGAGCCATTAAACAGTTATTTTGTGTCGATCTTCACAGTGGAAGACACAAATAACATGCTGAAAACTAACAGCAAGAAGGTTATAGCAGGTGAGGACCTAGAAACTATCATTATCACTAAGGAGGCAGTGCTGGGCAAGCTAATGGGGCTAAAGGTAGACAAGTCTCCTCGCCCTGATGAAATGCATCCCAGGGTACTAAAAGAGGTGATGGGGGAAATAGCAAATGCACTAGTAATTATTTACCAAAATTCACTGGACTCTGGTGGTTCCCGCAGATTGGAAAACAGCCAATGGTACGCCACTGTTTAAAAAAGGAAGTAGACAGAAAGCAGGTAACTGTAGGCCAGTTAGCTTAACTTCGGTAGTGGGGAAAATGCTTGAATCTATCATTAAGGAAGAAATAGCAAGACATCTGGATATAAATTGTCCCATTGGGAACACCCAGCATGGGTTCATGAAGGGTAGGTTATGTTTAACTAATTTGATGGAATTCTTTGAGGACATTACTTGCATGGTGGACAATGGGGAACCTGTGGATATGGTGTGTCTGAATTTCCAGAAGGCATTTGACAAGGTGCCACACCAAAGGCTGCTACATAAGATAAAGGGCACGGTATTACAGGTAGTGTATTGGCATGGATAGAGGGTTGGTTGACCAGTAGAAAGCAAAGAGTAGGGGTAAATGGGTGTTTTTCTGGTTGACGGTCATTGGCTAGTGGTGTGCCTCAGGGATCAGTGTTGGGACCTCAATTGTTTACAATTTACATAGATGATTTGGAGTTGGGAACTAAGTGTGGTGTGGCAAAATTTGCAGATGACACTAAGGTGAGTGGTAGAGCAAAGTGTGCAGAAGACACTGAAAGCCCGCAGAGGGATATAGATAGTCTAATTGAGTGGGCAAAGGCCTGGCAGATGGAGTACAATGTTTGATAAGTGTGAGGTCATCCATTTTGGTAGGAATAACAGCAAAATGGACTACGTTTTAAATGGTAAAAAACTGCAGCACGCTGCTGTGCAAAGGGACTTGGGTGTCCTTGTGCATGAATCACTGAAGGTAGGATTGCAGGTGTAGCAGGTGATTAAAAAGGCAAATGGAATTTTGTCTACCATTGCTAGAGGGATGGAGGTTAAAAACAGGGAGGCTATGCTGCAGCTGTATAGGGTCCTGGTGAGGACACACCTGGAGTACTGTGTGCAGTTTTGGTCTCCTTACTTGAGATGAGATATACTAGCACTGGAGGGGGTGCAGAGGAGATTCACTCGGTTGATTCCAGAGTTGAGAGGGTTGGATTTTAAGGAGAGACTGAGTAGACTGGGCTTATACTCCTTGGAATTCAGAAGAATGAGGGGAGATCTTGTAGAAACATATAAGATTATGAATGGAATAGATCAGGTGGAAGCAGGGAGGTTGTTTCCACTAGCAGGTGAAACTAGGACTAGAGGGCATCGCCTCAAAATAAAGGGAAGCAGATGTAGGACTGAGGTCAGGAGGAACTTCTTCACGCAAAGGGTTGTGAATCTGTGGAATTCCCTGCCCAATGAAGTGGTTGAAGCTACCTCACTGAATGTTTTTGAGGCAAGGCTAGATAAATTTTTGAACAGTAAAGGAATTAAGGGTTATGGTGAATGGGCGGGTAAGTGGAGCTGAGTCTCGAAGATCAGCCATGATCTTATTAAATGGTGGGGCAGGCTCGAGGGGCCAGATGGCCTACTCCTGCTCCTAGTTCTTATGTTCTTATGCTGATAGGATTGTGAGCACAAAGGACCACAGCCTCACCACTTTAGAGCGGGGGGTTTTTATGTGAGCATGGGTTTGTGCGGTAGTGTTTTTACAGCACTCAGCCCTGGGGGAATATGAATGCTGCTCCTGCTCAGTGACCTTTAGCCCAGTTTCTGAACTGTGCTCAGTACAAACTGTAATCCAACCCTGCCTGAGCACCACACCAAATAGGTCCGTGACAAAGTATTATCTATTTATGAGGAGAAGTAGTAGTGCTGGAAATATCAACAGGTCAGAGAAAGTTTGCTGTTTCCTGGTTGCTGTCACACAAGGGTAGGCTGAGCAGGGGAAAGTTGGCCCTATATCCATCAGAGTTTAGAGGAACGAGAGTCAATCTTATTGAAACATGAATAATTCTGAGGGAGCTTGACCGGGTGATGCTGAGAGGAGGTTTAGGAATCTAGGAGAACTGATTCATTACCTAATCCTCTGAGCATGGTGGTACCCTGACAAACCCGCCCTCTATTCCTTTCAATGACAATATATCCAGTGTCCAGAACTGTACAGTCCTCCTGATTTGTAGAGCTTTGTATAGCTATTGGAAACATTTGTTCCCATTATGTTCTAACCTTTTAGATATAAAGACTAACAATTAACTTGCCATTTGGTTTTGTTTTGTACCAGACAAATAAATTTAGTGACCTGAATATGTGGAAAACTAAATTCCTTTGCACGTCCACTGTTTCTAACTTTTCGTCTTATATATAACACCTGGACTGATCTTTTCTCTGGGCCTAAAATGGTGACCTCACACTAGTTTATGTTGAAAGTTAACTGTCATGGTTTTGTCCGCTCAGTCTATCACTGTCTGTTTATAATCTTGTGTTCCACACTTTAACATAACACCTGCCATTGTGTCATTGGCAAACTTGGGGAAATGGCTACAAACTGTTATGAGTAACTATGGTAAATAACTGAGGCCTGGAAACAGATCTTTCTGGGACACCATTAGTCTCTTCCTTTGATTTCAAGTAGCATACCCATTCCCTATTCTTTAACACTAAACTAATTGCCTAATCAGATTAATAATCCAAATTCAATTCCATTAGCTCGCAGCCTCTTGTGTGGAACCTTGTCAAATGCCTTATGGAAACATATTATAAGCTACTTTGCATGCCGCAGTTGCTTGCTCAGAAAATTCAATTAGATTCATTGGCCATGACTTGGCCTTTACAAATCCATCTCTCTAATCAGCTCAAATTTCTTTAAGTGCTCAGTCACTCTGTCTTTATTTATAGATCCCAATAACAGATGCAAGACTAACTGGTCTATAATTTCCTGGTTTCTCCCTCTCACATTTCTTCAATGTAATGGAATTACATTTGCAATTTTCCAACCTGCAGTGACTTATCCTGAATGACAAGAGATTGAGAGAGAGATAGATGATTACTGCTAAAGGTTCTAAAAGTTTTTCACCCACTTTTTATTCAAAACCCTGGAGTGGGAACTTACAGGTCTTGGGGATTTGTCCATCTTTACTCCCACTATTTTTTTCTAATACTGTATTCTTGTTTCCACTAATTTTAGAAATTTCATTACTAGTTTTGAAAGAATGCTAGGAATATGATCTGCTTTCCCTGTGGTGAAGAATGATATTTAATAATTATTCAACAAGCCATTTCTTTATATAGGTTATATTGCAAATACAAATGTATTTTAAAGGACCTTTGGCTCTCTTAATGCAGTTGTACAACTTCTTGTGTTGATCCTGATATCTCTCATTGTATTGCCCATTTGCAACTGCTTGCTTCTGATGAATGTTGCTCTTTCCTCAGGCTGCAGATGTTGGAGGCTATCTGCAAGCACTGGGAGGGCCCCATTAGCCTTGCCCTCTACCTGTCCGATGCTGAGGCCCAACAATTCCTCCGTTATGCCCAGGGATCTGAGGTTCTGATGAGCAGGAGCAACGTTGGTTACCACATCGTCTACAAGGAAGGACAGTTCTATCCTGTCAACCTGCTGCGGAATATCGCCATGAAACACGTTAACACACCCTACATGTTCCTGTCCGACATTGACTTCCTCCCTATGTATGGTCTCTATGAGTACCTGAGGTAATGAGCTGGAGGTTGAGTGTCTACGCCTGTGGTAGGGTTACAGTTGTCACCACACTGCCTGAAGAATGGGCTGAACAGTGTGACAGTCCTTTTATAACTGTCGTTGTAATTGGAAACTGCTGGAAAAGCTCAGCAGGTCTGGCAGCATCTGTGGAGAGAAATCAGAGTCAACATTTCGGGTCGAGTGACCCTTCCTCAGGACGGCCCGTTCCGTCGAGGGGTCACTCGACCCCAAGCATTAACCCTGATTTCTCTCCACAGATGCTGCCAGACCTGCTGATCTTTTCCAGCAGTTTCTGTTTTTGTCTCTGACCTACAGCATCTGCAGTTCTTTCAGTTCATAACTGTAGATGGTTTGCAGTAATAGAATTAAGCCAATTGGTTCATGCAAGTGTTTATAATGAAATCAATTCTCCTCCCAGCCCACTTCATCTTGCCCAACCTACTCCTCCTCCAATGTGTTATCTGGCTTCTCCTTAAACGCTAGTCACCTCAAAAGCTGTTGGTAAATCTCACCTTCTGGCCACTCTCTGGCTAAAGAGGTCTCTTCTGATTCCCTACTAGGATTACTAGTGACTGCCATATCTTTCTGGCACTTAGTTCTGGTCTTCCCCTAAAAGTGGAAACATTGTTTCTCCATATCAAACATTTTGTTTATTACAAAGATCTTTATCGGGCCATATCTCTTTAATCTATAGAGACAAACAATGACCTGATCATTCTCTTCTGACAAGTAGAATCTGTCTGCTCTTGTAGATCCTTTTTAGCAATTCTGCAGTGTATCTTTGCTAAGATGGACTGCAGGACTAATGAGCCTATTGAGAATAGCTCAGTAAGTACTTATCGGGGGGAGGGGGGGTTAATGCAGTCCATCCGCTGCTGGTTTTTCAGTTTGTGGTGTCGGCTCACATCCACACCAAAGGAATGGCATCAGACCTGCCTACTGACTGTTTCGTTTGACTGCCTGCTCCCTGTGTCCAGCTTATAACTTGTTCTTTCTCACACCTTTCTCCCTCTCTCAGTTCCACCCTTCCTCAGAGGGATTTAAACATCCAACTAGTCATTGTCACCCACTTCCTCCCCCTTACCTGCTCAAATTTCTTGCTAACTCACAAACTACTTTAAACCCCCCTGGTGACACCCTCCAGACTTTGATCTTCCAACGTTGCTTTCTCAAAAGGTAAATCAAGAAAGTCTTTTCAAAAAGCTGTGGCATTTTAATTTAATCTGATCCTCATGAAGGATCTGATCCTATATGAAGTATAAAGTTGTGACAGGTGGGATGTGAGCCTGGGCCCCCTGGCTCAGAGGTAAGGACACTGCCACAAGAGCTCTCTCCAGACGAGGGGAGCACATTCCCAGCGGCGTGGTGGTGTTCAGTGGACCAGCAGCAGCATCTGCAGGAATGTGCTGGTATTGCAACTGCTGGAAAAATCATCAATGATACATTGTCAATTTTTTTTTAGCATCTTTCCACCCTTTTTGAAAAATGTTTTATGGAAGTGGTGGATGGAAGATTAGTTACAGAATGTGTTGAATTAGCCTGCAGTTCTTTCAAAATAAATTTCGAGTCTCCCTGAAACTTTAAAGACCCCACAGATGATTCTAACCTTCAGTGTCTCTCTCACTACTTTGCAATGCCTTACTGCTACCGCCCCCACTTACACTTCTCTTTTGTCCCCTGTCCTCTACTCTCACAGCTTCCTGTCTGCACTCACTCTTATTCCTCTCCACTCCATTGTTCCTGTCTCTCTCTCTCTCCTACACCCTTTCTATCTCCCTCTCTTCCCTTTCTGCCCGTCACCCTCCCTCCTCCCCACTCCCTGTATTTCCCCTCACCCCCACACTCCCTTATCCTTCTCCCATTCTCCATGTGTCTCCCTGTCCCCCTACACTCCCTCTGTCTTCCTCTCCCCCCTACACTTCCTCTATCTCCCTCACTTCCCTATACTTCCTTTTTCTCCGTTTCTCCTCCCCACTCCATTTATTTCCTCTCTTCCCCACACTCCCTTCTCCTTCTCCCAGTGTCCATGTGACTCCCTCTTCCCCCTACACTTCCTCTGTCTCCCTCTCACCCCTACACTCCCTCTGTCTCCCTCTCCCCTCTACTCTCTCTCTTACTCCCTCTCTCCCCTACACTCCCTCTGTCTCCCTCTTACCTCCTACACTCCCTCTGTCTCCCTCTTATCCCCTACACTCCTTCCTACTCCCTCTCGCCCTACAGTCCCTCTGTCTCCCTCTCTTTCCCCACATTCTGTCTCCCTCGCTGCCCCACACTGCCTCTGTCTCCCTGTCTTCCACACACTTCCCTTGTCCCGCATAGCCCTCACTGTCCTTATCTCCCCCTTACGCCCTGTATGCATTTCTCCCCATCTCTTTACTCTGCTTCTCTCTCTCTCACACAATCTCTTCCGCCATACCCCTTCAGTGCCCTCTCTCCCCATGCTTCCTCTCTTCTCTATTGCCCCTCTGACTGTCTCCTCTCCCTTGTCGCTCACGCGGTGCCCTGGTGAGCATTGCATCCTCAGAATTGTTTGCGGTTCTATTAATTCTGTGTGTTTGTGATCTTTTCTCGCAGGAAGTCAGTTCTGCAGCTGGATATGGCCAACACAAAGAAGGCTCTGATAGTGCCAGCATTTGAAACTCTCCGCTATCGTCTGTCCTTCCCGAAATCTAAAGCGGAGTTATTGTCCATGTTAGACATGGGAACACTCTTCACTTTTCGGTAATGACTGAAGAGATTAGATATTTTCATTTCTGTAGCACCTATAGAACTGTACATCTGGAGTGCATTGTGCCCCATGTGTGTATTTTGTATGAAATCTCTGCACTTGATTTCAAACAAGCCATCAGTACTTCTGGGCTTGGGAGCTCGATTAGAATTGGCAGCACCTGATTGCCTGTTGAAAAGTGGTCAGGTGTGAGTTTTAGATGCAAATGCCTCGACAGTCGAATAGCCCAATGTCAGTCACTACCTATAAAACCTGCCAGGGAAGAGGCAGACCTGGGCATCAAATCCCTTCTTTCTTGAGAGCTCCCCTCCTGACGGCAATGTTTGGACCCTAAACTACAACGTAGTTCCATTTCCCCTGTGCAGCCCCTTTCGGTTTCCCCATCTTTGCAGCCTGCTCTCCCCACATAGAGCACTTCCCATCCCTCCCAAAACCGCACTCCCCCCCCCATTCCCTGATGTCTCCCCCACGTTAAAACGTGGAAAATAGGGGCAGCGGTTCACCATTCAGCACAGCATTCAACATGAATGTGCCTAACCCACTATCTCAAAGCCGTTCTCCTGCCCTCCCCCCATTCAGCCTCTAGACATCGATGTGTTTCTTTCGCAAGCAGTTTGGTCCGCACAGCGTTCTGTGGTAGAGAATTCCTCAAGGTCGCCACTCTCTGATTTTCCTTGTTTCAGTCTGAAATGGACTACACTGCATCCTGAGACAGTTACCTCTTCTTCTGGCTCAGGAGGAACATCGTCCCTTATATCCAGTCAGTCCAGCCCTGTCACTGTTCCACATGTTTCAACGAGATCTTGTTACATTCTTCCAAAGTCCAGGGAATGCAGTTAATCCGTATCGCCTTTTGGGACAAACCTGCCATCTCATGTGAACCTTTGCTCCTCCTGTGGCAGGTGTACCTTTTCCAAGGTAAGCAGACTGAAACGTTATGCTTTACTCCATATGAGGTCTCACTGGGGCCCTATACAGCTGTAGCAATATATCCTTGCTCCTGTGGTCAAACCTTCTTATAATGAAGGCCAATCTATCACTTGCCTTCCTCACTTTTTGCTGCATCTGTGTACCAGCTTTCAGTGACTGGTGTGCAAGGACACCCAGGTCCCTTTGGACATCAATATTTCCTCATCAACCAGTCCCCTCAGCTCCCTGTCTCTTCCCAGTCTCCTTGGAGCCTCCCCGTCTCTCCCCGGCCTCCTTACAGCCTCCCTGCCTCTCCCTGGTCTCCGTACAGCCTCCCTGCCTCTCCGTCGCCTCCTTATAGCCTCCCTGCCTCTCCCCGGCCTCCGTACAGCCTCCCTGCCTCTCCCCGGTCTCTCTGGACCAGGCTGCCTTGGCATAAAGGTGCCTGCAGACAACCAATCCCAACCTGAGCCCACCAGATGGAGCTATCCTGCAAGAGGAAGATAACAGATCATGTCTGATTCTGCTCTCGGTAATTTGCAAAATTTAACCTATTCTTGAGCTTTGAGTGCTACTGCATTTGACAGGAGAGAAAGTATCCTGTCACTGATAGTTGGTGCAGTGCCTCAGTACAGTGCATACCCCATATACAGTTCAGGATTGCAATGGACTGCTGCTGAAGAGTGAACCACGGCCATGAAGTTTATTAAGTTTTAGTGAGCCTATCAGCAACAATTGTGGGAGAGATATAGCCTGTGATTGGAGGAGAAGCTCCTCACTCTTTCCTTCCATTTAACTTTAGGAGATCATTTTTCTCTGATTGGTCACCCCTTCCCCCCTCTCGTTTGTCAAAATCAGGGACCTGTAACAAACATTCTGTTAGATTCTTCAATACCATGTTCCCTAGATCTAAGTTCTTTTGTTGCAGGAGGCAACATAAGTATTGAGTGTAGGTACCCTGCTGGAAGTAAATCACAGATCGTGTCTAATTTTTCTCTAATAACATCCAGTATAAACTCTCTTCTTGATCTTTGATGGCCACTGAATTTGATAGCTGTTGATTGTTCGTCCAATTTCCTAATACAGCCAACAACAAGGCTCATAATTGAAACGGCCCATTCCTTAATCTCAACCATAAAGCATGAACCACGTGCATTAATATATTTTGAGATGAGAGGGCTGTGCATTCTCTCTCGTTTGTACCTCATTAAGGAACAGTGAAAGTGAGAGGAGCCATAAGTATCTAATTGATGTGCCTCGAGCCACTCCAGACCTCTCTAACTGTGTGTGTTATATAGTTTCATTTGAACTTCAAGTGAAAGTGGGATGGAAAATACAGGGTGAAGGGGGTATTCTTGTTGTGTGGGTGAGTGTTGAAAACAGCGCTACCGCAATGACTGTGACCATTTAAGTATTGCACGAAAACGCCAGCCTGCTAAAGGTGGCCAGCGGGAGCACTGTCACTTGTGCCGAGAATGTCCATGATTCACTGCCGCCTTCTGCTCTGTAGGTATCACGTTTGGACCAAGGGTCACGCTCCGACAAACTTTGCCAAATGGCGGACTGCCACCACTCCCTATCACGTGAACTGGCAGGTAGACTTTGAGCCTTATGTTGTAGTAAGGCGCGACTGCCCAGAATACGACAGGAGATTTGTCGGGTTCGGCTGGAATAAAGTAGCACATGTCATGGAGCTGGACGCACAGGTATGGTATCCCGTCCCAGCATCCTTCAGGTAAACTGGGCCTATATGTTAACCGTCCCATTTATTGCACTAAAGGCTATTTAGAATGGAGGAAGATGCTGTTTAGCTAATGGGTGCAGCACGCTTCCAGTGTCACTTCATTGATCCAACATCTCAAATTGTTGCCTCACTGACACCCCCCGATATTTCACCTAAAAACCCCATTCCTCAGTGGCTTTGAGGTTTTCTTCTCTCAAGATGATGCAGTTGAGAGTCTGTCCCTCCCTACTGGAGTGGGAGCGTTCTGCAACTCTGTTAGGGGAGTCTTCATCGTCTGATTTGTATTTCTCATTCTGCTCCCCAAAGACCCCTCTGGACACAGTCCCAGTTCAGCTGGACAACATAAATGAAAGACCTATATTCCTATAGCACCTGGCACTGTCTAAGCGCCACCATAAAGGGCTGTCCGCCAATGAAATGCTCTTGAAGTGTTACACTGTTACAGGAAACATGGCGGTCAACATATTCACAGCAAGTTGCTGGAAGCAGCAGTAGGATAGTGACTGGGTAATCTGATTGACCAATGTGGGTTGACCAATAGATGAAGCTGCATCAGAACACTGGGAGAATTTTATGCACTTCTTTGAAATAGTGCCATGGTTCCTTCTATGCCCACCGTCCCCTCCCCCCACCCCCAACCGAGTGCCCAGTTCAAGATCCCATCTAAAAGAGACACAACTGACAGCACATGGTAAATGTCAGGGGGACTTGGTTGTTCATGGCACCTTTTGCCATCGAAGTGCTTCACAGTCGATTAAGTTCATTTTTTAGAGTATAAAGGAGTGTGATGGAATACTCCCCACTTGCCTTGGACTAAAGGAGATAAAGCACACAGGGTTTTGAATGCTGGACACTGCCCAAGCAGGCTCAGGCAAGCTTAGGTTGTGAATAAGCTTGGGAGCACTGTAAATGTGTCATTCATGAGGACTGGCTATATCATTAAGGAAGTGTACCCTAGCATTTGTCAGGTATTCATTCACAGTATGAGGGTGCCACTGACCAGGCAGCATTTATTGCCCATTCCTAGTTGCCCAGATGGCAAGAGTTAAGAGTTAACCACATTGCTGTGGGCCTGGAGTCACATTGTAGGCCAGACCAGGTAAGGATGGTAGTTTCCTTCCCTAAAGGACATGAGTGAAGCAGATGGGTTTTACCAACAATGGATTCACTGTCATCATTAGATTCCAGCGATTTTTTAAAATTAAAATTCCACCATCTGCTGTGGCGGGATTCAAACCCACGTCCCCAGAACATTATCTGGGTCTCTGGATTAACAGTGCAGCAATATTACCACTGGACCATCG